>JBBCBC010000030.1:202952-802952 GCA_037126765.1 Stenogyne calaminthoides | reverse complement strand
TTGCACATTGCCATATGAGGCTTAAAATCTTCCTCCTCAAGCCGGAACTACCAAAATTGACAAATTCCACGAAGTGTTCACAAATGGAGTTCGAATATAACGCAAAGTAACCAAGCCAAGACGAGACGCTTTCCCAAACCTGAATAGCCACCGGGCAAGTAATGAGCAAGTGATTACCACACTCCGCCGAAAAAGAACAAAGAGGGCAAAGAGGCGATCGACTCCAAATTACTCAACACTCCTCTCAACAGATTGTCCTTCGTCGGGATTTGACCACGAAGTGCCTTCCAAGGGAACAATGAGACTTTTGATAGAATGACCTTCCACCACACTTTCGACCACGGAAAAATATCGTCTTCCATGTTATCTTAATACAGCACTAAAAATTGTCCGATATTGATATTGATAATTAAAAATGTAAATCTTCCCGAGTCATAAAAATATAAAGTAGCCAGATTTTGATTCGTTTAATGGAAACTAATTAAACCATCTGAGCGAGCTCCCACATATATTTAAATATGGTTGTAAGTATTACTATAAGAATTGAAATACAATGAATATGATCGATGTTTATCCATTTACACAAATACTGAGCAATTTCTCTTCATTATTTCATCATATATGGAGTATATACTAACAAGTACGGATGGAGTATATGTATATATATGATCTAGCTATAATATGGGCAATGGGGTTCATTGAAAACTGGTCGGGAAGAGCTGAATCGAGATTGTCTCTTTTGCAGATTTTGTCTTGCACACTGATACCATTTTTATGTATATTGACTGATTCCCATGCATGCTGTACAGTAATTAAATGCCATCTCTCATGAATTTTCAAATTTATTACGATCCACACTCAAACAGATGCCCCTAGCTACCTTCATACTAGTATTAAATTTTGAGCTTTATTTTCGATACTTTCCAATCGGTCTTCAATTTTTTCTAATTTATTTACCTACTTTAGTAATTACGATTCGATACCATTTTTTTACTTTTTTTTTTTTTTATAACTCGATATCCGACCCAAAGATCGATTAATCCGAACCAGAATCCACATTCCACTAGCGGAGGCCCCACTTCAAACCAGAGCTAAGCTGCTATGGATTGACCTGGCCCATCTCAAAAGTTGATCGATTCTGGGGTTCAACCCGGGACCTATAGAGAGGTCTGACTCCTGAAGTCCCAAGCTCACAACTTTCTAAGTCCCAATTCCATTTTTTTTTTTTACTATTTGATTATCCCTCTAGCCCAAAACTTGTCGCGAAACGAAATAGCTAAGTATATTTTTCATTTTAATTTCCATCAAAAAAAAAAAGAGAGTTTTGGTACTTGGTAGAGAAAATATCATTATTAGCTTAACTTCAAACAATTTTATTTTTTAGTTCTGTAATTTTTTTTTTTTATTTTAGTCTTGAACGTGTCAATTTTAATTTTTTTTCTTTTTTTTTATCAAAAATATTAAAATCTCACCGGAATAAGTATGTACCTATCACATCACTTCTATAAAAATATCACTTGATGTGCACATGTTTATTATTGCGTGATTTTTTCTGGTCGGCACGAAGAAAAAAATGAATGTAAAAAATTGTCTCGATTAGGAAGACAATGACATGTCATGATAAAGGGAACTCTTATTATTATTGACCATTGAATTCCTCGCTGACCTTTTCAATGATATACAATAGTACAAAAATGTCATTAATTGCCTAATTATAGGTAGGTATAGTGTGGGTGTAGAACTCGAATTTTCTGGATGGTGTTTTTAATAGTTCATAGATTTGTATGCTTGTTTGTTTGATGATTTTTTTTTTTCTGTTCGACTTAAAGAAAATATAGTATAGAAAAGTTAAACTCCATAGAGTTTTAAAAATGGATCACTGATGCATCCAAACAAAATACAGTTTGACAAAAAAAACAGATAAAACTTTGCTCACTTTATGAACTCTAAGGTTATAAAGATTATCGTTATTCATCTAAAAACTCTCATCAAGATGTATAAAAATTATCACTGTTATGAACAAAAATAATCAATGTTTAGAAAATGTTTTATATTTTTAAACAGTTAAAGTTTTTGTGCATAACAGTGATAGTTTTTACACATAACAGTGATAGAGTTCATGTGTGAATTTGGTTCACATGAGTGTTACTCATGGAGTTTTCTTAATTGGTGCATGTTTTTGAACAAGGTTTGATTAATTCCTATAAAAATTCTACCATTAATTTGTGTGGCAAATTTCAATTTCAAACTTGAAAAGAAGATTTGAGATGAAAAGGGATCTCAACTTTATGTATACTACGTAACTTCTCCTTCCTAATCATCTATTTGATTCCATGCAAAATAGTGTTTCTACTAATTATTTTGTTACTTTGTTAATATTAAGTTTATCTTTTTTTATTGTTCATACTCATGATTAATAGCTTAACCACTTGATTACTGTGTGCTTGGAGTTTAAGAAAGAGTTATTTATTAGTAATTTATGTGATAAAGTGATAAAGTGTTAGAGGTAAAAAGAAGAATTCAACTTTATTGAAGATTATAGTATTTATTAAAGGTGATAAAATGATAAAGTGTTGAGTGTATGAAAGAGTGACATATGGTAAATAAATGGGTGTTTGAAGGGTGTGAGTTAAAGTAAGTATTTTCATTTAAGAAAATATGTAGTTAAGAATTAAGATTGAGACGCCCAAAATGAAAATAGTGTAGTTAAGATTGAGACGGGGGGAATATTAATCATCTTTGTGATATTATAAGCTTATTAAGATCAAGTCGTAATTGATAAAATTAGATACTCCCTCCGTCTCATTTGAAGTTGCACACTTTTCATTTCGATCCGTCCCATTTGAAGTTGCACACCCCAAATATAAAAAAGAATCTTATAATCTCAACCCCCACAATCTCCATCCTCACAATCTTCAACCTTCATCCCCTTTGAAAAGTCAACAAAACTCACAAAAAATCACTTTTTCTTAATATGTGTGCCGATCAAAGTGTGCAACTTCAAATGGGACGGAGGGAGTATATAATACTACCTCCGTCCCAACTCTTTGTTTACAGTTACTATTTTTTCATGTTTTAGCGATCGAGTTTTTTATTAGTATTTTAAATTAAAAAGTAATTTTTAAGGAGACATATAATAGAGGAGATATAGATTTATCATATCTCTTCTTAAAAATCATTTTATAATTTAAAATATTAATAAATAACTCGTTCGCTGCAACACGAAAAAAAAGTAGTGTGAAGAAAGAGTTAGGATTGAAAGAATAATTAGAAACGGGTAAAGGATTTTTATATATACTAATTTAAACAACTCCTATATAATATATTTAGTACAGTATAATTCAAGATAAGAATCCTATATTCCATCGATGAGATTCATGATGCAGTATCAACCACAATTCAATTTTTGCACGATTATCAAGAAAAATACAGCTGTCAATATTTCACAAGCAGTAATATTACGTACGTGTAAAAAGTTGTTCAACAACCATATTAATTAAATAAAGAATGCATTGAACATCAACTTTTGGTTTAAAATTTTTAAATTATTTTTTATTTTAAAAAATTATTAATTTTTTCACTTTTATTTTAAAAGACTCCTAAACTATTTTTTTTCTAAGTTAGCTTAACAATTTCCGTAAAATATGACACATTATCCAAATTCAATGTCATTATATTCAGATCAAACTCTAACAACAACAAAAAAAAAATTAACGAACTGTCAAAAAAAAGTTTTATGGGGGTTATTTGAAACAAAAGTTAATAGTTTAAGAATTTTTTTAAAATAAAAAATTAATTTAAGGGTCAACTTTCAAAACAAAAATTAATATTCAGGGGTCTTTTGATGTATTGTGTCTTAAATAAAGGTTAGGTCTTATGTGTACTTGATGAACTGTGCACTCCGATCCATTGAGTATTTTAAAATTTTGTCACTAAAAGATACAAATATACTGAAATTTACGACTTTTAACACTAAAAGATACAAATATATTTTACTAATATATGTTGTAAGTTTCAATTTAATAAATTACAAATTTAAATTAAATAAATTATAAAAATTTTAAAATACAATATGAAGTGAAAGTTGCATCAGATGATCCAACAAGTGTCCTCTACAAAGACTACAATAGAGTTAACTCGTATTGCTTATATTAATACATAGAGATATGAATGCCATCAACAGTTTTATTACCCAAAGTGGGCTTTTTGATCTACCCCTCTCCTGTAGAAAGTACACATATTATCGACCGGACGGGACGCGCAAGAGTAGGCTCGACCGCATTCTTGTTAACAATGTATGGGTGAACAAGTGGCCTGATCAACGGCTTAAAGGCCTCCGTCGGACGATATCGGACCATAACTCGATCTTTCTTGATGTTTCGTGTAGAGATTGGGGCCCAAAACCGTTTATGTTCTTTAATTGCTGGTTGACGCATTCAAACTTTAGTGAATTTGTGAAATCTAAGTGGGCAGAGTATCAAGTCAGCGGGTGGTCCTCTTTCGTGCTCAAAGAGAAGTTGAAATTGCTGAAACTAGACCTTAAAGATTGGAATAAGTCGGTTTTCGGATCTCTGGATAAAGCCATTGAAGAAAAGACACTTGAAATTGAAGCGCTAGACAAGGTGGACGATGTTTTCGGACTTGACGAGGAGGAAGTGGTAAAGAGAAAGAAATGTAGAGCGGAGCTATTAAGAAGTCTTCACTGGAAATAGGGCATGTTATATCAGAAGGCAAAAGCTTCTTGGATTTTGGAGGGGGATGCAAATTCGAATTTCTTTTACAGTTGGATCAAGAGAAGAAACAAATGCAACATGATTGATGGATTGGTGGTGGATAACTCATGGACAGATTCGGTCGAAGAAGTTAGAGCAGAGGTATTCAGACATTTCCGATCCAAGAACAAGCCCGTTCTTTCCTTTCCAACGGACTTCTTTCACAAGCAGATCGACGATGCTAGTAATTCACTACTAGAAGCCCCGTTCACTGAAGAGGAAATCAAAAGGGCAATTTGGGAGTGCGATGCAAATAAGAGCCCGGGACCGGATGACTTTTTGTTTGGGTTCATGAAAGCGAATTGGGACTTGTTGAAAGATGAGATTATGGGGATGATGAATGAATTTCATTGTAATGGAAAGTTCGTTCGAGGCATGAACTCGTCCTTTATCGTGCTCATCCCGAAAAATGATGGGGGACAATCCCTTAACGACTACCGTCCAATTTCAGTAGTGGGCTGCCTTTATAAGATCATCTCAAAAACTTTGGCAGCCAGGCTTAGTAAGGTCTTGGAGGAGGTCATTTCAGACACACAATCCATTTTTCTGAAGGGACGACAGATTCTTGATGGGGTGGTAATCCTTAACGAAGTCATTGATGAAGCAAGAAAGAAGAAATTAAGTAGAGTAGTATTCAAGGTCGATTTCGAGAAGGCTTACGATTCAGTTGATTGGAATTATTTGAATGATATGATGGTCGGGATGAAGTTCAGAGTGAAGTGGCGCGGATGGATTCGGGAATGTGTTACAACTGCATCGGTGTCGGTTTTGGTTAATGGGTGCCCAACAAAATGTTGGGGAATTAATTGCCCGGATCTATTCGGGGTGAATATTTAAATACAAATTTAATTCTAACAATTATTACTAGCATGAATTAATCATATATTAATTCAAATAATAATTCAACAACAAATCATGCATACAAATTCGTCACATAAATCCTACGCATACGGAATAGCTAGGAGTTTACGTGAACTAACATTTCGGAGTGACAATCGTTGAGAAGAAGGATATCTCGTTCACACGAATAAACCCAAAGAGTCTTCTCAATTATTTCCTCTTCCTTGTTCAACAATCCGGTGGAAGGATACTCGCGAACAATTAACAAAAAGGAAAAATAAAATTATGTTGCACCACCTTTGTGGATTTCTATTTTTTTTAACACATGGAATTACATGGGGATGAAAAATTCATCCCCTATTTATACTAAGGGGTGGTGGCCGATTTTACTATGAGGAATAAGATGGAAAAATATTTTTCTTGGTCTCCAAGAAATCTTGAATATATCTCATATATTCTTTTCTCCATATTTAAAATATTTCACAAAATCTTACCTCCTCTTGTTATGGTTATTTTCAAAAATTAAGGCCAAGATTTCCAAGATTGGGATCTTCTTAAATTTATGAGATATTCTTGTATTCCAAGAATACATATCTTCCATAATATCTTTCCAAGAAAATCAAGAAAATCTTTCCTTCCTTATTTTCTTCATTATTTTCGAAAAACATACAATAAATAGCCAAGTGAGAGATTTCTTGAATTTAATGAGATAAACTTGTATTCCAAGAATACTTATCCTCATTCCATAACAAAATTCTAAGAAAATCTTTCTCCCTCTTTTATTTATTTATTTTCGAAAAAATTGGGAAAAATAGACAACAATATTTTATTTAATTTTAAGCACCTTTTTTCAGTTATTGGACTTAATATTTGGGCTACTTGAGGGGCCTTTAGGAGAATTAAGATTGGACCTTCTAATGGACCTTGAATTTCCAATATTGAGCTACAATATTATTCAAGCCCATAAATATTAATTAATCCCACTACATAATTAATATTGCATTATCCATCTTAACCCATATTACAGTTAATATGGCTCCCTGCTTATTATTTCCCGTTTAAGATTATCCAAAAAACTTATTAATTAATTTCACCCACCTCAAATAAATCTTCATTTTAATTAATATCTTTTTTCCGTGGTTCAGAACGACTCAACATTATTATCCACATTTAATCGAAACTAATTCCACGCAAGATTTGGTATGATAAAACTTCGAGCCTCCCAAGGACTAATCAAACAAGACGACTTGCATTTAGTTACATTCTCCGTATTAAATCTTACCAATCGTCATGTAACTAATAATATTGCCCAAGATACAAGGTATTGAATCACATTGATTCTCTACCCATCGTAAGTCAAAGCAATAGTTATTAATTCCACACTCATATTTAAGGGACGGGGATTAAGAAATAACTAACCACTGAGGTCTAATTCTTCTATATTCAGTACTGAAGAATTTATCCTCCTGTAGGTCCTCTTTAGCACATCATAATGCACTAGTGCAATCTCTTGGTCAAGACAAGTCAATCTAAACCTTCCACTTCAACCTTTCACGATGGATTGTTCATTTCCATCTAGGTTGTGAATTCCGTACTTTTAGTTACAAGGGACTGTTAATTTAATCTTCTGTGATCTGGTATCACTGAATTAACTACAATGTAACACATACTAATTATTGAATAGTTATGTAACATTCAATGATATTTAAAGCAACAGTGATAAATAATTTATTTTAGCAAATAAGCCCGAAATTCAGTCTGGTTATACAAAGTAAAAGCATACTTTCTAGTATAACCCCAACAATCTCCCACTTATACTCAAAGTCTGCTTTTAAGTATATTACAACACGTCTCGTAGAATCTACGTGACATCTAATGTCACCTACACGAACCTAGTAATATCTCTCCCACTTATACTCAAAGCAGATTGGCAACGGTCTTGACACTCATTCCTTCCACATGTCTCTCGAATGTACTTCCCATGTTTTTTTACCCTTTGTGAATGGATCCATTGCCATTTAGGTTGTCCTCGACACCACATTGTTCCATCTTTGTCACCTCTATATCTCATCTCTTAACGATTTCTCATATAAGATGGTATTTCCTTTCAATGTGTTTGCTTTTTATTTGTGGGCTCTTGGTTCCCTTTGAATTTGCAAATCGCCATCCAAAGATTATCAAAATAGACCGTGATTGTGCTGGGCAAATTTGGAGCTACGTCCAAGTCCACTAGGAAGTTCTTGAGCTAAATCGCTTCCTTCGCTACTTCACAAGCAGCTACATACTCTGCTTCCATGGTAGAATCTGCGATGCATTTCTGCTTAACGCTTCTCCATGTCATGGCTCCTCCCCCCATGCAAAACACACTACCCGAGGTAGATTTTTCGAATCTAAGTTTGATTGAAAATTCGAGTCCGTTCAATACCTAACCAATGGGAATCGATTTTGGGATTATTTTCGTTTGATCGATAAACCAATATTCTATCGCGAAGTTCTCTTGACCATAGTGATACTTCGTAATGTTTTTAATTAAGACCTTTCAATTCAATATTCTTTCCCCGGATTACTCGATATCTTGCCACCATTCCCACGTGAATTGAAATCAATATTGCGATATCCGCCCGCAAGTAAAATAAATTTATTGTAGCATACATATAGGGCTTCCGAATTTTGGTCTTGGAAAAAGTGAAGCATAAGGAAACGCCCATTCATGTCATCTATCTCCTTTTTGATTATTGCATTTAAATTTTTGGGGCACATTTTTTTTAGATAAATGTATTCCATGTCCGAAAGGTACAAAATCTTTCTTGGAATCTTGCATGTTGAATCGCTTCAAGACAATTTTGTTGATATCTATGTATGAAAACTTATTCACTAAATGATTAGATAAGTCTATCATCATTTTCTTGTGATCTCGAATATTTTTTCTTTGATCCCAAGGATGTGGAAAAAGATTTGGGATTTATTCAAGTAATCTTGGCTTCCCCTAAGTCCTTCATATCAAACTCTTTTTTTTTTTGCCATGTCCTTACGCCTTAAATTATCATAACCTTTACATCGCTCTCGGCGAGCGTAATATCGCTCACGATATAGTAAAGAATACCAATGCAGCTTTGAACACACTTCTTATACACAATAACTATCGAACTCATTTTGATCGAACCCAGAAGACTTTATAACCCGATCAAAACATTGGTTCCAAGCACGCGACACTTGCTTTAGTCCACAAATGGATTTCTTGAGCTTGCAAACTAGATTTTCGCCTTTTTCAATGAAGCCTTTGGTTTTGTTGCATATAGATTTCTTCTTCAAGACTTCCACATGGTGAGGAAAAACCGCCTTGACATCCATTTGCCGATCTTAAAATCGAGATGTGCAAACACCATAATTAATGATATGTTATCGACAAGAGAATACGGATGGACTTGAGCATAGCTAAAAAGAAAAAGGTCTCCTCATAGTCGATCCCCCAACATTCGAGTATATCCTTTTTTCCTTTTTTTTTGTTTTTTTTCCACAAGTCTAGCCTTTGTTATGGAATGAGAAGTTTCTACCTTCCCGTCCGGTCCTCTTTTTTCTTGTATACCCACTTGCACCCAATGGGCTTTGATCCCATTAAGTGGTTCAACTAGCTCCCATACCTTATTATGATTCATAGAACCCATCTCTCATATTTTGCCGTTTGCAAGAACTTCGTGTCCTTGTCTTGGATTGCCTCATTTTTCCAATTGTTGTAAGTCCATGGGTCCGATTCATTTTTTTTGAGATTTTAAAATATGGGACTAAGTCCGCCTTCAAAATATAGTTGTTTATTTAAATTGATTCCCTATCCCCATGAATCTCTTGGGTTGTCTAACGACCCTCCCACTTGTTAATGAATTAAATTAGGTTTAAATAATGACGATGAGGTTTTGGTTGTGTAAGTGTCGCTTTGGTATGTCAACTTGTCTTTAGATTGGCATTGACGTAAGCCCCCTATTATCTTTGTTTGTTGATTTTTGTTTAAATATCCAAGGGTAATTTCACTACGGGTTTTTTATCGCTCATATAGTCTTCTTCCAAGAATCTAAAGTGCGTCTTGATTACAACCTTTTGATCTTCGGGACCATAGAACATGCACCCTTTCTTTCCCTCGGGATACCCTATAAACAACCTTAATTCTGATCTTGGATCCAACTTGTAGGCTTCCTTGTCCAACACGATGCCTATGACACCCCCAAATTTTTATATGTATTAAACCGGGCTTATTTAGTTTTTTGATCCAATCTTTGTGTTAATTTGCGAATTTTTCGGTCCACAATTCTTTAGGGTTTTTGGGAACCGATTTGGATGGCACCAAATTTAGAATGTAAGTCGTTGTTTCCAAGGCGTGACCCCAAAACGATTTGGGCGGTTTCCGCATAACTCATCATTGATCCGACCATTTCTAAAAGAGTTCATTTTTTCTTCGCTTTTTTTAAATGATGCCCATTTTGTTGAGGGTTCTTGGTTCAAATTCGACTGATACAATCCCTTCATTAGACAAGTAGTTCAAAAATTCATTCTTTGAGGTATTCGCCCCACGATCGGATCGCGGGATCGAGACACTTGATACGTTTCTCCCTATGATTCTCTGAGCTTGAGCCTTAAATTCCTTTGAATTTACCAAAGGTCTCGATTTATGCTTCATAAGATAAATGTATCCATATCTTGAGTAATCATCGATAAAAGTAACGAAATACTCATAACCTCCTCTTGATTTGATTGACATTGGACCACATACATCGGTGAAACGATTTCCAACACTTCTTTTTCATGGGAATAGCTCTATTCCCTTGGCTCATATAGTTCCAATGCCCTCTTGGTCATTTTACCCTCCAAACATGATTCGCTTAGAAAGGTTGAAAGCTTTTAAAAGAAATGGTTCAACCCGAGAAACTCCAATGAACCTTGAACCAACCTTTAGATCCTTTTTGGATTAATATGACCTAGTCTCGATGTCATAGAAGTGTTTCGCTTCACATCCGATGAACGCTTTTTTTATTACTCGAAATAAAAGATGTGTTATAGGATGCAATTATACGTGAGTAATGTGAATCATTAATCGTGTGTAGAGATTATTCGATACAACGTTCCATGACGATAAACTCATTATTAAGAGTAATGGTAACAACTTTATTAAAAGTAACCGAATATCCATCAAGAAAAAGTTTAGAAACCGAAAATTAAATTCTTTCTAAAACCGGGAACGAAAAGAACATCTCTCAAAATTAAAACTTTATCTTCAAAAGACAACCTCACTTCTCCCAAATCGCTGTGTTTCCATTTTGGGAAGTGTAGCCATCCATGAGAAAGGTAAATGCACTCTTTCAACAATGGAAGCAAGTAGGAAAACGCCAGAACCGTTGTGATGAGGATCTCACCCCAAATATATGCTAGTGTCGGGTCCGCTTGAACCCCCTTTAAAGTGAAGCAAACATGATCGAAGATGGATCCCGTATCCACTACCCATAAATGAATGTAGCATATAGGTTTGATTCGGTATCAGGTGACATTAGATGTCGCTAAACAAGTTTCAACAACTAGTGCATGAGAATTACCTTTCCCTCCATTCCGGTATGGGTATGGAACAGATCTTTAAATATGACCTTTTGCATAAGACCTCCAATGTCCTTTTTCATCCGTGATTTCCAAACATTTTCTCAATGGAAACATTGATAAGGAAGTGTTTATGACTCAACCGGAAGATTTTGCATCTAAGTCAAATTCTAATCTAGTATGAAAAGTTAAAGATATCCATTTATGGATTGAAGCTTACAAAAAAAATGATTTGAATGTAGACCTCAAGCTTCTAGGAGTTGGAATATCCAATTTGATGAAATTATCAAGTCCTTTTGACTTCATCGAAAAAAGATATTAAGATCCTTTCCGGGGCGTTTATCATAAACGCAAACGCGGGAAGAATATTGTTTTCATAATGGATAGTGTATGTCAATGACATATTGATTTTGGGAAACAATATCCCATTAATGTAATTCTCCTAAAGGCCTGAAGAAGATTGGTAGTTAAAATAAAATAAATATTGACCTTCATGATGAAGGATCTTTGAATTTTGTTATGGAATGAAGATATGTATCTTAGAATACAAGATCAAGATCCACATGGATAGATCCAAGAGGATGTTGGGGTTTTCTTGTCTTGAAAAAGATATTATGGAAGATATATATTTCTTGAAATACAAGAATAGCTCATAAATTCAAAGAAGATCCAAATCCTTGCCTAGTATTTTTTTGGGAATAGAAAAGGTGTTGAAGCATTTTAATTATGGGAAAAAAGAATATATGGAGAACTTTAAGAGAGGATCTCTATCGGCAAATCATGGGATAAAAAGTTTATTTTTTTTCCTTTTGTTATCAAAGAAGGATTGTCCTTTTGTTGTCCGTCTGAAAAGCCATTTATATCAAGCACGCGTGAAAGATGTCTCATATGCATATGCAATTGGGTAAATCATGTATGCCATGACTTGCACTAAAGAATTAAATTTGCTAAACGATGGCCTTCCCCAAATTTTATACCTACGCTTATCAACATAAATGTATCCATATCTAGATACCAATAAAATGTGAAATACTCATAACCTATCTTTGCTTTTCCATTGGACCACATACATCGGGTGAGTCTCATTTTTGGATTGCCCTCTTGTTTTACCCTCCAAACATGATTACAAGACCAACCCTCCAATGAACCATCTTGAACCAATCTCCTTTTTGGATTAATATGACCTAGTCTCGATAACATAGAAGTGTTTTGTTGTTTGAACGTTTTCTTTAATCGTCTATGTGTTATAATGCAATTAAGTGAGTAATGTGACTAGTAATGAGATTATTCGTTATTATTAAGAGTAATGGTAACAACTTTAAAAAAAGTTTTATCCATCATCCGAAAGTTTAGAAAACATAATTACAAATCAAAATTAAAACTTTATCTTCAAAAGACAAAAAAAGATTCTCCCTTTCACCACTCTCAATAATTGAGGCGGGAAGCAAACATGATCAAGGATCCGTATCCACTACCCATAAATAGTAGCATTGGAATTATTTACCTTTTCCTCCAATTATGGAAACAAACCAACCTCCAATATCCTTTTTCACTACATTCCAAACATTTTCTCAATGGATCTATTTTATGACTCAACCTAAGTTTTGCATCTAAGTAAAAATTTAAATACATATTTAAATTAATCAATTAATTACTAACATGAATTATTCCTAATTCAATTCAACATAATAATTAATAATGAAGGATTTTAAAGTTATATCATGATCGAAAATTTAAGTCACGTATTTCACGTAAAAAAACAATATCTAAGCATGGAATCTAGGAATTACGTAAATACTAACCTTTTGTATCAACATCAGACAACCGACCATTCTTCATCTCTGACGATGGATCTACCCAAAGTGCCTTCTCAATTACAATGTCCCACGTCCATGAACGTGCCCCATCCGGTGAGGATTATCAACGAACGATTTTAATATTAAAACCGAGAAAATAAAATATTTGGCCACCACCTTTTAAAGTGGATTTCTAATTTTTCCAACACATGGAATTGCACATGGAATTGCTTGGGGATGAAAAACTCATCCCCTATTTATAATACATAGGGTGGTCAAAATTTAGCCCTAGGAATAAGATGGGAAAATCTTTTTCTTGATCTCCAAGAAATCTTGAATATACCTTATATATTCTTTTCTCCATAATTAAAATATTCCACAAAATATCCCACCTTCTTATATTATTAATATTTTCGAAAATATCAAATAAATAGGGAAGAAATAAGATCTTTTTTCTTTCTTGAACTTATGGGATAAACTTGTATCTCAAGAATACTTATTCCACAAAATCTTTCCAAGAAAATCAAGAAAAAATCTTTTCTCTCTCCCATCTTATTTTTTTTCGAAATTATTGGAAAATTTGGGCCAAAATATTTTCTTCTCATTTTCATTAATTGGACTTTAGTTTGGGTTACTTGAGGGGCCTTTAGGAGAATTAAGATTGGACCTCCAATGGGCTATGAAGCTTTAATATTTAGCCAAAATATTATTCAAGCCCATTAATATTAATTTACTCCACTATAAAATTAATATTGAACTATCCATCTTAACCCACATTACGACTTCACAATAATATGGCTCCCGGTCATTATTTCCTGCGTTTAAGATTATCTTAGTCCATTAATTAATTAAGTCACTGAACAGACTTTATATTAATTAATATCTTTGTCCTTGGAGTAAAGACAGCTCAACATTATTATACATACCAGAAATAAATTTTCACTTGCAAGATTTGGTATGATAAAGATTCTGAGCCCACCAAGGGGACAAATCAAGTAAGTCGTACTTGCACGCGATTCTCCGTATTAAATCTTAGCAATCGTCGTGTAATTAATAATATTGCCCAGGATACAAGGTATCGAATCACATTGATTCTCTTCCCATCATAAGTCAAAGCAATAGTTATTAATTTCACAAGATCCTATTTAAGGAACGGAGATTAAGAAATAACGCACCACTGAGGTCTAATTCTTGTATATTCAGTACCGAAGAATTTATCCTCCTGTAGGTCCTTTTCAGCACATCAGGATGCACTAGTGTAATCTCTTGGTCAAGACAAGCCAATTCAAGCCTTACACTTCAACCTTTCATGATGGGTTGTTCATTTCCATCTGGGTTGTGAATTTGTACTTAGTCGCGAGGAACTGTTAATTTGATCTTCTGTGATCTGGTATCACCAAATTAACTACAACGTGACACGTACTGACTTTATTGAACGGGTATGCAATAAATATATATAACATTCATTCATATTTTATGCAGCATGTGATAAATAATTTATTTCAGTAAAATAAATAAGAAAATCAGTTTGGTTATACAAAGTAAAAGCATACTTTTCATTATAACCCCAACAGGAATAGTTCCAAGCAAAATGACCGCAGATTCAACAACCGAAGTTGAAGTACATTGCTGTATCAGAAACCTCAAGGAGGTTGTCTGGATTCTATAGTTCTTAAGAGAACTAGGGGTAGTTCCGAGTGCCAGTTGTCTAATAAAGTTATATTGAGACAATGCTGGTGCGATTGCGCAAGCAAAGAAACCGAGATCAACAAACAGAAGCAAGCATGTACCCAGACTTATCATTTGATCCGAGAGATCATAACGATAGGAGAAGTAGAATTAAAATGTATTCCCACATATTCAATTTGGCATATCATTTCACCAAAACACTGAGTGTTCATGTACACACTAGACATTTGATGGTCTAGGGGTTAGACATGTAGGTGATTGACTCTAGTCCAAGTGGGAGATTGTTAGTGTTAGTGTCCTAGAGACAATCTATTGTGAGGACATAATACTCGATGATATTCAGTTTGATTTATTATTATAGTTCACTTAATATTAATGTATGGCAATACACTTGTTTGAATATTATGTTTGATTGTTTGCATTTGTTCATGCAAGTGTTCCCATGAGTCATTGTTGTCATTGAGGTTGTGAGAACTCAGATGACTTAAGAATGATTCTCAAATAGCCCCGATAAAGGATCATCAAGAATGGGATATTGATGATGCAATGGAGATTGATGTGCGATCTGCATCATACTCTTAGAGAGTGTAGTAAGATCTCACTTACTACGAGATACTAGGTATCTCATGATGGATGCACAAATACCTTAGAGGGTATTGGTATACCCATCCGAGAAACCGTTTGATGTATTTCCACTATATGTGTCTACGGGTGTCTACGGGTGTCTCGGTTAGTGGGAGCGATGCAATACTCCTTTGACTTGAGGTCAATACGCACGACATGTGTGGGATGATGAACTTTGACCATGACCGACGCTTGCACCCTTCTATGGGTAGATATGGCTTGGATTGGGTTCATCACGAAATACATGTGAGTGGTAGTTGAGTCAAGAATAAGATTCATTCCTCAATGTGGATTAAGAGAGAATACTCGTCTTCTCATCATAATTGGATCTAAGTCATCGGCCGATGCACGTCAACTTAGACTTTGTGGCTAAGTGTGACATACATGATCAATTAGTGATTGGAGATAATATGATTAAGTTATTTGAATAGACACTTCATCATGTTCAAGACTTAATCGAGTATTCGCGAATGAAAGGAGGAAATCGTAATAGCCCATGTTTCAGTTACAGGTAATTGCATGTTTCTCGCAACGTACCTCATATATTGAGAATGTCTGATTTATTGTCTAGGGTTCAATTAAGACCGTTAGTTTGACTAATCGCTCTATATATGAGGGCATATGGGTCACACAACAAGTAGTTCTCTTTTACGGATTATAGTTGGTTGATTAAATGTTAAATTGGATTTAATATTTAATTTATGGAGAATTAATTAACACTCTGACAATTTTTGCTTTTAATATCAGCTTTATCATGGCGGGTTTTTGGAAAACCGCCATTATAAGTTCTAAAACCGCTATAAAAATTCTAACCGACATAAAAAGATGGCAAAAGATTATGAAAGGCGCCGGTATATTGAGGTTTTTAGTAACCGCTATTATTCTGCCGACATGTTTCAGCGCCCCTCTTCCTTTAAAATTTTTTATCCTTTTTTTAATTAAATTTAAAACATAAAAAATATAAGAGGAATAATTGGAAATATTTTCCCATATTTTTGGTCTCACGGGTGCCCTAACTTTCTCCATTCAATCTGATTCTTCTTCCAAACCTCCGTCCGCCGGTGCCGTCCTCCATCCTCCGCCCGCCTGTGCCATCCCCTCCGTCGGTGCTTTTCGCCCGTGCCGTCTCATCCGCCCGTGCCGTCTTGTCCGCCAGTATATCTCAAAGCGTCAGTTCAGTTGGGAAACAACATAGTAGGTATGCATTTGATTAATCATCGAATTTCTCTAATGTAATTTAATTTTAATGAATCGGAATGTGATTTGGGTGTGAAATAAAATATTAAACATAAATCTATTGATGTAAATCCAACACTGTGATGCTTAAATTATAGAAGGTCATAGATCAGTATATACGGTACTCACTAAGAACTTACAAGTTCATTATTATGTAAAGTAGGGTGCATTTGTAGTTGGAATCAAACCTTCTATTTGAACCATTTTTTTAGAGAAAGATATATGACTTTATAATCTTCCCTAAGTTGCAACTTGTGCTTGCTATTCTTTTTCTTTACGCTCGTCACTTATTAGATGGAAAAAAATTGTGATTTTTGTGCATTTATGTGATTGTCTTGATACTTTAAGATGTTTAAATTTTTTAAATTGAGTTTGATACTTATTCTGGACTACTCAAACTTTTATGAATGTCTACAATTTCCTAATTTGTTATGCTTGAAGATGTGTAGAAGGTTCTAGTACGTCAATAGCTTATGATAATTCTATTTTAACTCATTTCACTAACTGTCATGACACAGAATTAAGTGTTTAATGTTCTTGACATTTAAACCATCTTTTGATGAGAAGCTTGATCTTGAGTGTGAGCCACAGTCTTTCAGTTGTGAACCAAAGAATGAAGGAGAAATCTGTTGCAAAAGGAATGTCAAAACCGCTACACAAAGCTGCAATTGATGGCATATCTTGTTTATTGTATTTTTTACTTGATGTAGTGTTGCATCTATATCGGATGTAATGTATTTTGAACAATATTATGATGTATTTTAGATGGTTAGTATTGTTGTGAATTTTGGTTAAGTTTGATATTTTATCAAAATTTGCTTATTATTAAAGATTTAATTTGTAATACAGGGTTTTAAAAAAAAGAAAAATAAAGGTTTAAAAAAAAAGAAAAATAAAGGTTTAAAAAAAAAAGAAAAATAAAGAGCTATTAAAGCTGTTAAAACCGTTGTTAAAGGGATTAAAAACTGCTATATTTATATTGCGTTGTTCAAAAAGTGAGCCAAAGATAGCGGTTATTAACCGCTATGGTAGATATTTACAGTAGCGGGTAAAAACCGCTATTATAAGTAGTACAAAACCGCTATCGTAGACATGTAAGCTAACAACTTACAACAGCGGTTTTGTGATATACAACAGCGGTCATTAAACGCTATGGTAGCTACCTATCATAGCGGTTAAAAACCGCTATCTATCAACACCACTTTTAATATCACTACATTCAATAGCGGTTTTTTAACCCTTTTAATAGCGGGTAAAAACCGCTATATATCAGCGAATTTGACATAGTGTATAATAATAGATTAATTTGAAATTAATTATTATTAATGTTTAATTAAATTGGATTTAATTAAATAGGATTCCCAATAATAATATATGAAATATTATTATAGGATTTAATATATATGGAATCAAATCCGTAGAGATTAGATATACATGAGAATTAAATCCGTAGAGATTTTATATATGGGAAATAAATCTAAGAGATTTATTTTATGAGATTAGGGATTTTATTTCCTAATCAGGTTAGCTTAAGATTTAAGCTGGGTATCTCCTATATAAATGAGATCTTGGAAATTCACAAACAACGTTAATTCATTATTCTCTTCATAAGATCTAGAGTTAGAATTTTTCTAGCAAATTCATCTCGGGATTCAACGCTGGCAAATCTGTGCAAGTCTGTAACTGGGGATTACGTGGATACCATAGTAGAGAAATATGTGTACGATTTACTGTAAGGTTTCTCTTTATGTTTACACGTATTTAATTATGCAATTATATGTTCGTTGTTTGTGAACTGTTTAATTCCGCTGCGCATGTATTACGTGTTTACGTGCCTCTAAATTCCAACACGCCCGTCGCTCGGCAACTCTACGGGCGGTGTGCCGGATCATGTGCCTCGCCCACCCCACTCCGCCCGCAAGCCTCGCCCCCCTTCCGACCAGGCGCTGTCTAACTAACCTCTCTCGCCCGCATCCGCCTCGCCCCCAAGTCCCGCCACGACCACGACCACGCTTGCCCGCGTCTTGGCGAAAGCCTTTAACCCCGACCGTCTTGCGACCACCTAGCACCTCGTGCTTTGGCTCGCGTACGTCCGGGCACTTGGTCGCCCGTCTTTAATTCTTCGTCTTCGTTCCCGATTCGATTACAATTTATTTACAAAATAAATAAACTTAGATCTAGACTAGTCTATTACATTGATCAAATCAAACAAATCATAATCTACTCGTGGATTTTCTCACGAGGCAAAAACAAATTCGAACGAATCGAATTAAAAATCACAATTTATATGCATGCATAAATAAACATTCATCAAATACCATGACAATTGGATACCTGCAAAAAAGATCTAGCAATTCTACTATCCAATTTCAAATTTAATGAAAAATGAATTAAATTACAATTTAAAATTCAGAGCCTGAAACCAAGGCTCTGATGCCGGTTATTGGGGAATTAATTACCCGGATCTATTCGGGGTGAATATTTAAATACAAATTTAATTCTAATAATTATTACTAACATGAATTAATCCTATATTAATTCAAATAATAATTCACCAACAAATCATGCATACAAATTCGTCACATAAATCCTATGCATGCGGAATAGCTAGGGGTTTACGTGAACTAACCTCTCGGAGTGACAACCGTTGAGAAGAAGGATATCCCGTTCACACAAACAAATCCAAAGAGTCTTCTCAAGTATTCCCTCGTCCTTGTTCAACAATCTGGTGGAAGGATGCTCGCGAACAATTAACAAAAAGGAAAAATAAAATTATGTTGCACCACCATTGTGGATTTCTAATTTTTCCAACACATGGAATTACATGGGGATGAAAAATTCATCCCCTATTTATACTAATGGGTGGTAGCCGATTTTACTATGAGGAATAAGATAGGAAAATCTTTTTCTTGGTCTCCAAGAAATCTTGAATATATCTCATATATTATTTTCTCCATATTTAAAATATTCCACAAAATCTCACATCCTTTTGTTATGGTTATTTTTGAAAATTAAGGCCAAGATTTTCAAGATTGGGATCTTCTTGAATATATGAGATATTCTTGTATTCCAAGAATACATATCTTCCATAATATCTTTCCAAGAAAATCAAGAAAATCTTTCCTTCCTTATTTTTGAAAAACATACAATAAATAGCCAAGTGAGAGATTTCTTGAATTTAATGAGATAAACTTGTATTCCAAGAATAATTATCCTCATTCCATAATAAAATTCAAAGAAAATCTTTCTCCCTCTTTCATTTATTTATTTTTGAAAAAATTGGGAAAAATAGACAACAATATTTTATTTAATTTTAAGCACCTTTTTCAGTTATTGGACTTTATATTTGGGCTACTTGAGGGGCCTTTAGGAGAATTAAGATTGGACCTTCTAATGGACCTTGAATTTCCAATATTGAGCCACAATATTATTCAAGCACATAAATATTAATTAATCCCACTACATAATTAATATTGTGTTAGTGTTAGTGTCCTAGAGACAATCTATTGTAAGGACATAATACTCGATGATATTCAGTTTGATTTAATATTATAGTTCATTTAATATTAATGTATGTCAATACACTTGTTTGAATATCATGTTTGATTGTTTGCATTTATTCATGCAAGTGTTCCCATGAGTCATTGCTGTCATTGAGGTTGTGAGAACTCAGATCACTTAAGCATGATTCTCAAATAGCCCCGATCAAGAATCATGAAGAATGGGATATTGATGATACAATGGAGATTGGTGTGCGATCTGCATCATACTCTTAGAGAGTATAGTAAGATCTCACTTAGTACGAGATACTAGGTATTGTTGGGATTATACTGGAAAGTATGCTTTTACTTTTTATAATCAGACTGACTGAATTTTGGACTTATTTACTGAAATAAATTGTTTATCACTGATGCTTTAAATATCATCGAATGTTACATATATTTACTGCATAACTGTTCAATAAATAGTACGTGTTACATTGTAGTTAATTTAGTGATACCAGATCACAGAAGATTAAATTAACAGTTCCTTGTAACTAAAAATACACCATTCACGACCTAGATGGAAATGAACAATCCATCGTGAAAGGTTGTAGTGTAAGTCTCAGATTGGTTTGTTTTGACCAAGAGATTACACTAGTGCATGACTGATGCATTGAAGAGGACCTACAGGAGGACAAATTCTTCAGAACTGAACTAGGAAGAATTAGACCTCAGTAGTTAGTTATTTCTTAATCTTTGTCCCTTAAATAGGATTGCGTGTGGTTAGTAACTATTGCTTTGACTTATTATGGGTAGAGAATCAAGGAGATTCAATACTTTATATCTTGGGCAATATTATTGGTCACATGCGATTGCTAAGATTTAATACTGAGAATCGTGTGTAAGTACGCTTTGTTCGATTTGCCCCCCTTGGGAGGTTCATAAGTTTTATCATACCAAATCTTGCAAGTGAAACTAGTTTCCCAGATGGATAATAATGTTGAACCGCTTCCTTTACCAAGGATAAAAGATATTAATTAATGGAAAGCTATTTCAAAGGGCTTGAATTAATTAGTGGGCTAGATAATCTTAAACGGAAAATAATAATCGGAGCCATATTAATCGTAATATGGGTTAAGATGGATAGTCTGATATTAATTATGTAGTGGGATTAATTAATATTTATGGGCTTGAATAATATTGTGGCTCGATATTGATAATTCAAGGTCCATTGGAAGGTCCAATCTTAATTCTCCTAAAGGCCCCCCAAGTAGCCCAACATAAAGTCCAATAACTGAAAAAGGTGTTTAAAAATAAAATAAATTTTGTTGCTTATTTTTCCTCATATTTTTCAAAAATTATGAATAAAATGGAAGAAATATTTTCTTTGAATTTTGTTATGGAATGAAGATATGTATTCTTGGAATACAAGATTATCTTATTAAATTCAAGAAATCTCTCACTTGGTTATTCATATGGATTTTTTGAAAATTTTGAAAAAGAAGGAAAAATAAAGATTTTCTTGATTTTCTTGAAAATATATTATGGAAGATATGTATTCTTGGAATACAAGAATATCTCATAAATTCAAGAAGATCCAAATCTTGGAATCTTGATTCGTTCTTTTTTCGAAAATTTCCATAACAAGATGAGGTGGGATTTTTGTGGAATATTTTAATTATGGAGAAAAGAATATATGAGATATATTCAAGATTTCTTGGAGATCAAGAAAAGATTTTCCCACATTGTTTTTTCCC
Organism: Stenogyne calaminthoides; assembly: GCA_037126765.1. Classification (NCBI taxonomy): domain Eukaryota; kingdom Viridiplantae; phylum Streptophyta; class Magnoliopsida; order Lamiales; family Lamiaceae; genus Stenogyne; species Stenogyne calaminthoides. The sequence goes on along the minus strand of JBBCBC010000030.1, from coordinate 781,179 downwards.
AAATTTTCGACCACCACCCCATCTATAAATAGGGGATGATTCTTTCATTCCCAAGTGCAATTCCATGTGCTGGAAAAATTAGCAAATCCACATAAGTGGTGCAACAAAGTTTATTTTTCCTTTTGTTAATTGTTCGCGGGAATCCTTCCACCGGATTGTCGAGCAAGGACTAGGGAATACTTTGGGAAGGACTTTTGGTGTGTTCTCATATACAAGACCATTGTCATTCCAAGAGGTAAGTTCACGTAAACTCGTAGTATTTCCGCATGCGTAGGATTTACGTGAATTGTTTATATGCATGATTTGTTGTTGAATTATTATTTGAATTAATATGGGTTAATTCATGCTAGTAATAATTGTTAGAATTAAATTTGTATTTAAATATTCATCCCGAATAGATCCGTGCAATTAATTCGCCAACAACTGGTATCAGAGCCTCGGTTTAAGGCTCGGAATTTTAAATTGTAATTTAATTCGCTCTCATTAAATTTTGAAATTGGATAGTAGAATTGCTAGATCTTTTTTGCAGGTATCCAATTGTCATGGAATTTAATGTGTTTAATTTATGCATGCATATAAATTATGGTTTTTTAATTAGATTCGCTTGATTCTTTTTTGCCTCGTGAGAAAATCCACGAAAGCAGATTAGTATTTGTTTGATTTGGATCAATGTAATAGACTAGTCTATAGATTCAGGTTTATTTATTTTGTAAATAAATTGCAACCCAGATTCTGAAACCGAGGCGGACGAAGAATTAAAAGACGGATTCAAATCGGCGTAGAAGCCGGGCTGCCGCGCTTAAAGTGCTGGGTGGGAGGCACGCTGGCCGCGAACGCTAGGGCGCTAAGACGGCGAGGGTAAGGCCGGAGGGGCGAAAGACGCGGATCGACGAAGCGACGCGAACGCGGCAAGCAAGGGTTGCATTTCGCTGGCGCTGCGACGGCGGCGGCGGATACGCGCGGCGCGGCGCGAGTGCCGCTTAGCGCTGTAGCGGACGCGGGTGCACGGGCGGGCGGCGCGGGCGACGCCGCCGAGGGCGCGAGGTCGCGACTGGCGACGCGGCGACAAGCCGGATTTCGCGCGGGCGATGCGGGCGACGCCAAGGCCGCGCTGGGCGACACGCGACGGGCGCCATTCGACATGGCGGGGAGTGCTATGGCAGCACTCCACCCCTCGAGCCGGGTCGATGAGGTAGCTTGACAAGCCATTTTTTTTTTGAAACGGTCAAGTGGGAGCTTTTCGAGACGAACGATGAAGGCTATGAAGACGATTTCTCAAGATCAAGACATGACAAAATTAATCATGACAATTGGATAAATGTGCCCAATATGTTTAATTTTTGTCTTGATGTTTATGCATTATTTATGCTTATTTAAATTGTGTTTAAATTTGCGATGCATGAGAAAATATTTTGAAAAATCTCACTTTCGAAAATTACTAAGTATGTTTAAATAATTAATTGACAATTTTATTCCGGATAATAAAATTGAATTAATTATTGACCTCCATGATTTATTTATTTGTGAATTCTTTTGGAGAAATTCTCCCACTGACGGGTCAAAAGATAGCTTTCACATGAATAAATTCCTAACGGATGATTGTGGATTATTACTAGTGGCATTTACTGACCCCCCCCCAGGCTCGTTCAAAGCGAAATAATAATTATGTATTTAATCATGGTTATTACTTAGGTATAAAATTGATATGCATATACTTCCCCGAAGTCCCTGTCAATTTTATATTGGTCAAGTGGGAGCCAACTATTAATCTGGATATTAAAGGTTTGTAATTGTTCTTGTTTGTAACCTGCTTGAATGTGTTTAAATAATGACCCACCCCACGTGGCTTATTTAAAATGTTTCGAGATGTTGGCTGATGCATGTTCATATTTTTTTGGAGATTTTAATATAAAACATGTGATCGAATTTTGTGATATACTTGTGCTTATGCATGTTATTATTTATTTCAGTTCATCATGTCGCAACCTTTTAAATCCACTATTAATATACTTAAAGTCAATACAATATGTATGGAAACTATATTGATTGGAAACGAAAAATTAAAATTGTCCTACTGCACAAAAGCACAAGTGGATTCTTGACACACCAAAATCAGATCACCTTGTGAGAGATGTCGTCGCTGAAAATGGTGGAGGACAAACCCATAAGGGATTACGTCCTCAGAATGATGGCCCATCTAAACAAACTTGAGGTTCTGAGTGCATATTATAATCTGGAGACTCAGATAAATTTGGTACTTCACTCTGCCCCAAAAGTTTAAAAGCATTTTGGCCTCGCTAGCTGATTTGTTGCAAGCTTTGGTCTCGGCAGAGATGTTGATGGGGCACCAAACTCAAGCTTTAACGGCAAGTGGTAAGTCTTCATTTTCTAGGCCAAGGGAAGGCAAGAAAAGGAAGAGGACCAAAAGCCATAAGCAATAAAACTCAACTGTTGCCAAGGGCAATGGTAAGATGAGGAATGCTTGTGGTGTCAAGGAAATTCCAAAGAGGAAATGTTTAAGCTGCGGTGAAAGAGGATAATGGAGGTTTGCCTGTTCCAACCCCAAAAGGGACGGAAAGAAAGGTAATTCTCACGCACTAGTTGTTGAAACTTGTTTAGCGGCGTATACTTCTCATTCGTGGGTGGTTGATACGAGATCCCCTAATCATGTTTGCTTCACGGGTTCAAACTGATTCGGCAACTTAGTGGGAGTGAGATCCTCATCACACTGGGCGATGTTACGAAAGTAGCGGTTATTGCAATGCTACGTAAGTGGCAGATATTGCAATGCTACGATAGTAACGGTTATTGCAATGCTACGCAAAGTAAAGATTTTTCAAAGCTACACGAAAGTGGTTAAAGCAAAGGGGAGAAGTGCACCGCTTTTTAAAGATGAAGTTTTTGAGATTATCTTTATGTTCCCGTTTTAGAAAAGAATTCACTTTCGGTTTCTAAAATTCTATTAACAGATACTTAGTTTCTTCTAATAAGAATGACATCATTTCTTCAAATGATGAGTGTATCTGTATGGGACATTGGTCAAGTAATCTCTATACAATTAACTGTGCACACCACTCACGAAATGCATCCTATAACACATCAACTGTTTCCGGTAAAAGAAAATGTTCATCAGACGTGAACGAAACACTTCTATGGCATCTAAGATTGGGACATATTAATCCAAAGAGGATCCAAAGGTTGGTGAAAGACGGTTTACTGGAGTCTCTCCAAGATGAACCAATTCCAACCTGCGAATCATGTTTGGAGGGTAAAATAACCAAGAGGGCATTCGGAGCCAAGGGGAATAGAGCCAAAGAAGTGTTAGAAATCGTTCACACAGACGTATGTGGTCCAATGTCAACCATGGCAAGAGGAGGTTACGAGTATTTCTTCACTTTTATTGATGATTACTCGAGGTACGGTTAAATTTTCCTTATGAAGCATAAATCTGAGACCTTTGAGAAATTCAAAGAATTTAAGGCTCAAGCAGAGAATCATAGGGAAAAAAGTATCAAGTCTCTACGATCCGATCGTGGAGGCGAGTACCTCAGCGATGAGTTTTTGAACTACTTGTCAGATGAAGGGATCGCATCCCAGCTGACTGCACCCAGAACCCCTCAACAAAACGGGGTTGCAAAGCGAAGAACCAGAACTCTTTTGGAAATGGTTAGATCAATGATGAGTTATGCGGATCTTCCCAAGTCGTTCTGGGGTCATGCCTTGGAAACAGCGGCTTACATTCTGAACATGGTGCCATCCAAGTCGGTTCCCAAAACTCCCAAAGAATTGTGGACCCATGCAAAGCCTAGTATGAGACAGTTGAGAATTTGGGGGTGTCCGCCTACGTGTTGGACAAGGAAGCCGGGAAATTGGATCCTCGATCAGAATTAAGGTTGTTTATAGGATACCCCGAGGGAACAAAAGAGTGTATGTTTTATGGTCCCAAAGATCAAAAGGTGGTCATAAGCACCCACTTTAGATTTTAGGAAGAAGACTATATGAACGAAAGAAGACCCAGAAGTGAGATTACCTTAAGTGAGCTAAGGAGGCTAACCTCATTGCCAACTGTATAAGATGATATACCAAGCGACACACTTTCTTCAAGCACCCGGAGCCTCGTCAGAAGTGGGAGGGGTTGTGAGACAAACCGAGAGATTCATGGGGATAGGAGAGTCCTCGGACTTGATTCCCCACAAGATGAATCGCACCCATGGACATACGATGAGGCAATCCAAGATAAGGATGCGGTTTCTTGGCAAAAGGCAATGAAAGTATAAATGGGGTCTATGGATCATAACAGAAAAAGGAGCTAGTCGAACCACTTAATGGGGTCAAACCTATTGGTTGCAAGTGGGTATACAAGAGAAAGAGGGGATCGGACGGGAAGGTGGAAACCTTCAAGCCAAGGCTTGTGGCGAAAGGTTATACTCAGAAAGAAGAGATCGATTATGAGGAAAGTTTTTCACCTGTAGCAATGCTTAAGTCCATCCGGATTCTCTTGTCGATAAATTTGCAAGATCTCGATTTTGAAATCGGCAAATGGATGTCAAGGCGGCTTTCCTTAACGGAAGTCTTGATGAGGAAATCTATATGCAACAACCCTGGGCTTTTATTGAAAAGGGCCAAGAACACCTAGTTTGTAAGCTCATGAAATCCATTTACGGACTCAAACAGGCATCCAGAGCTTGGAACCAATGTTTTGATCATGTTATAAAGTCTTACGGGTTTGATCAAAATGAGTTCGAGAGTTGTGTGTATAAAAAGCATGTCGGAACTGCATTGGTATTCTTAGTACTATACGTAGATGATATTCTGCTCATCGGGAACGATGTAAAGGTGTTATCAGACGTAAGGGCATGGCTTTCAAAACAGTTTGATATGAAGGATGATAGATCAAGATCAAGATCACTCGAGATCGCAAGTAAAGGATGATAGGCTTATCGCAAGCTTCATACATAGACACTGTCTTGAAACGATTCAGCATGCAGGATTCCAAGAAAGGCTTCGTACCTTTTCAGGCATGGAATCCATCTATCCAAGAAAATGTGCCCTAAGACACAAAAAAAAGGAGATAGATGACATGAGAGGCATTCCTTATGCTTCTACCGTCCGGAAGCCTTATGTATGCAATGTTTGTGTTCGAGACCGGATATCCGCTTTTGTCGTTGGCATGGTGGCAAGATATCGAGTAACCCGAGGAAGGAACATTGACAAAGATTAAAAATATTAAAAGTATCGAAAAGAACTCGAGATAGAATGTTGGTTTATCGGTCAGATAGTCTAATCCCCATTGGCTACACGGACTCGGATTTCCAATCAGACATAGATTCCATAAACTATCTGCCTCAGTTAGTGTGTTTTCATTTGGGAAGTGTAGCCATGAAATGGACGAGTGTGAAGTAGAAATGCATCAACGACCAACCATGGAAGTCGGGTAAGTAGTCGCTTGAAGCGATGAAAAAGAACCAGTTTGGTTTCTGAACCTTCTTAGTGGACTTGGATGGAGTTCAATTTGTCTAGCAATATTTGCTGGGGGTTACTTGCAAATTCAAGGGAACGAAGAGTCCACGAGTCAAACAAGCACACTGAAGGAAAGAAATCTTAGACGAGAAATCGTTAAGAGAGGAGATGAAGAGGTGACTAAGATCGCATTGGAGGATAACCTAGTTAATCCTTTCACAAAGTGTCTGCCTCTGGAAACATTCAAGAGACATGTGGGAGGAATGGTTGTCAAGTGCATAGCCAATCTGCTTTGAGTATAAGTGGGAGACATTAAGTTCGTGTAGGTGACATTAGATGTCACGTATTAGGAACTACACGAGACATGTTGATGTATACTTAAAAGCAGACTTTGAGTATAAGTGGGAGATTGTTGGGATTATACCGAAAGTATGCTTTTTTCTTTGTATAATCGGTATCAATTTCGGACTTATTTACTTGAAATAAATTGTTTATCACCGATGCTTTAAATATCATCGAATGTTACATATATTTACCGTTGATAACTGCTCAATAAATAAGACGTGTTACATTGTAGTTAATTTAGTGATACCGGATCACGTAAGATTAAATTAACAGTTCCTTGTAACTAAAAAGTACACCATTCACGACCTAGATGGAAATGAACAATCCATCGTGAAAGGTTGTAGTGTAAGGCTCGAGATTGGTTTGTCTTGACCAAGAGATTACACTAGTGCATGACCGATGCATTGAAGAGGACCTCCACGAGAGGACAAATTCTTCAGAACTGAACTAGGAAGAATTAGACCTCAGTGGTTAGTTATTTCTTAATCTTCGTCCATTAAATAGGATTAAGTGTGGTTAGTAACTATTGCTTTGACTTATTACGGGTAGAGAATCAAGGAGATTCAATACTTTATATCTTGGGCAATATTATTGGTCACATGCGATTGCTAAGATTTAATACGGAGAATCGTGTGCAAAATACGCTTTGTTCGATTTGCCCCTTGGGAGGTTCATAAGTTTTATCATATCAAATCTTGCAAGTGGAACTAGTTTCCGGTATGGATAATAATGTTGAACCGTTCCTTTACCAAGGATAAAAGATATTAATTAATGGAAAGCTATTTCAGTGGCTTGAATTAATTAGTGGGCTAGATAATCTTAAACGCGGAAAATAATAACCGGGAGTCATATTAACTGTAATATGGGTTAAGATGGATAGTGCACTATTAATTATGTAGTGGGATTAATTAATATTTATGGGCTTGAATAATATTGTGGCTCAATATTGATAATTCAAGGTCCATTGGAAGGTCCAATCTTAATTCTCCTAAAGGCCCCCCAAGTAGCCCAACATAAAGTCCAATAACTGAAAAAGGTGTTTAAAAATAAAATAAATTTTGTTGCTTATTTTTCCTCATATTTTTCAAAAATTATGAATAAAATGGGAGAAAGATTTTCTTTGAATTTTGTTATGGAATGAAGATATGTATTCTTGGAATACAAGATTATCTCATTAAATTCAAGAAATCTCCCACTTGGTTATTCATATGGATTTTTCGAAAATTTTGAAAAAGAAGGAAAAAGAAAGATTTTCTTGATTTTCTTGAAAAGGTATTATGGAAGATATGTATTCTTGGAATACAAGAATATCTCATAAATTCAAGAAGATCCAAATCTTGGAATCTTGATTCTTTCTTTTTTCAAAAATTTCCATAACAAGATGAGGTGGGATTTTTGTGGAATATTTTAATTATGGAGAAAAAAATATATGAGATATATTCAAGATTTCTTGGAGATCAAGAAAAGATTTTTCCACATTATTTTTTCCCAAATTTTCGACCACCACCCCATCTATAAATAGGGGATGATTCTTTCATTCCCAAGTGTAATTCCATGTGCTGGAAAAATTAGCAAATCCACATAAGTGGTGCAACAAAGTTTATTTTCCTTTTGTTAATTTTTCGCGGGAATCCTTCCACCGGATTGTCGAGCAAGGACTAGGGAATACTTTGGGAAGGACTTTTGGTGTGTTCTCATATACAAGACCATTGTCATTCCAAGAGGTAAGTTCACGTAAACTCGTAGTATTTCCGCATGCGTAGGATTTACGTGAATTGTTTATATGCATGATTTGTTGTTGAATTATTATTTGAATTAATTTGGGTTAATTCATGCTAGTAATAATTGTTAGAATTAAATTTGTATTTAAATATTCATCCCGAATAGATCCGTGCAATTAATTCCCCAACAGGTATCTCATGATGGATGCACAATACCTTAGAGGGTATTGATATACCCATCCGAGAAACCGTTTGATGTATTTCAATTATATGTGTCTTCGGGTGTCTCGGTTATTGGGAGCTATGCGATACTCCTTTGACTTGAGGTCAATACGCACGACGTGTGTGGGATGATGAACTTTGACCATGACCGACGCTTGCACCCTAACCATGGGTAGATATGGCTTGGATTGGGTTCATCACGGAGTACATGTGCGTGGTAGTTGAGCCAAGAATATGATTCATTCCTTAAAGTGGATTTACAGAGAATAATCATCTTTTCATCATAATTGGATCAAAGTCATCGGCCGATGCACGTCGACTTAGACTTTGTGGCTAAGTGTGACATACATGATCAATTAGTGATTGGAGATAACATGATTAAGTTATTTGAATAGACACTTCATCATGTTCAAGACTTAATCGAGTATTTGCAAATGAAAGGAGGAAATCGTAATAGTCCATGTTTCGGTTACAGGTAGTTGCACGTTTCTCGCAACGTACCTCATATATTGAGAATGTCTGATTTATTGTCTAGGGTTCAATTAAGACCGTTAGTTTGACTAATCGCTCGATATATGAGGGCCTATGGGTCACACAACAAGTAGTTCCCTTTTACGGATTATAGTTGGTTGATTAAATGTTAAATTGGATTTAATATTTAATTTATGGAGAATTAATTAATAATAGATTAATTTGGAATTAATTATTATTAATGTTTAATTAAATTGGATTTAATTAAATAAGAATTCCCAATAATAATATATGGAATATTAGTATAGGATTTAATATATATGGAATCAAATCCGTAGAGATTTTATATGTGGGAAATAAATCTTAGAGATTTATTTAAATAAAGATTAGGGATTTGATTTCCTAATCAAGTTAGCTTAAGATTTAAGCTGAGTCTCTCCTATATATATGAACTTTTGGGAATCCATAATACGGTTGTTCATATTTCTCCATAAAATCTAGAATAGGAATTTTCCTAGCAAATTCCGTCTCAGATTCAATGCTGGCAAATCTGTGCAAGTCGGTGAACGGGGATTGCGTGGATACCATAGTAGAGAAATATGCGTACAATTTACTATAAGATTTCTCTTTATGTTTATACGTATTCAATTATGCAATTATATGTTTGTTGTTGGTGAACTGTTTAATTCCGCTGCGCATGTATTACGTGTTTACGTGCCTCTAAATTCCAACATATTGCATTATCCATCTTAACCCATATTACAGTTAATATGGATCCCGGTTATTATTTCCCGCGTTTAAGATTATCCAGTCCATTAATTAATTTCAGCCACTGAAATAGCTTCATTTTAATTAATATTATTTTCCTTGGTTCAGGAACGGCTCAACATTATTATCCATACCGGAAAACTAATTCCACTTGCAAGATTTGGTATGATAAAACTTCTGAGCCTCCCAAGGGGACTAATCAAACAAGACGCACTTGCACACCGATTCTCCGTATTAAATATTAGCTATCGTCATGTAACTAATAATATTGCCCAAGATACGAGGTATTCAATCACATTGATTCTCTACCCATCGTAAGTCAAAGAAATAGTTATTAATTCCACACGATCCTATTTAAGGGAGGTGGATTAAGAAATAACTAACCACTGAGGTCTAATTCTTCTATATTCAGTACTGGAGAATTTATCCTCATGTAGGTCCTCTTCAGCACATCATAATGCACTAGTGCAATCTCTTGGTCAAGACAAGCCAATCTGAGCCTTGCACTTCAACCTTTCACGATGGATTGTTCATTTACATCTAGGTTGTGAATTTCGTACTTTTAGTTACAAGGGACTGTTAATTTAATCTTCTGTGATCTGGTATCACTAAATTAACTACAATGTAACACGTACTAATTGTTGAACCGTTATGCAGTAAATATATGTAACATTCAATGATATTTAAAGCAACAGTGATAAATAATTTATTTCAGCAAATAAGCCCGAAATTCAGTCTGGTTATACAAAGTAAAAGCATACTTTCCAGTATAACCCCAACACAAAAGAGTTTAAGTTAGAGAAGGGACTGAGACAAGGGGACCCACTGTCTCCATTTTTATATCTTATAGCTGCAGAAGGGCTCCATTTGCTGATTCCTAGAGCTGAGGAGTTGGGTCTGATTGAGGCAGGGAAGGTGGGTGGGGAAAGGGTGCATGTTTCTCATCTCCAATACGCAGACGACACACTTTTCATTTGTCCAGGTAAGATTGAATATGCAAATTCTTTAAAATACCTGCTGAGAAACTTCGAGATCATTTATGGGCTTAGAGTGAATTTCAATAAGTGTAGTCTTGTAGGCTTGAATGTGAGCCAGAATTTATTGAAGCAGATGGCGGATGTGTTAATGTGTGAGGTTACAAGACAGCTCTTATTTTATTTGGGGCTAAACGTTGGAATTCATCACAAAAAATCAGTTGCATGGGTGAAGTTGGTTGATAGAGTTAAGGGGAGATTAGAGAAATGGGGTGATAAAAACATCTTGTTTGGTGGTCGCATCACCTTAATCCAAGCGGTACTTTCAGCTGTTCCGATATATATTATGTCCTTTTATTTTCTTCCAAAGAAGACGTTGAAAGAAATCATAAGCATTCAAAGAAATTTCTTGTGGGAAGGGGGGGTGAGAAAATAAAAGTAAAACTCTGTGGGTGAGCTAGAAAACAATCTACAAAGAAAAATCATGTGGCGGGTTGGGCATTCGGGATCTTCTTCGTTTCAATCTATCACTTTTGGGTAAATGGATTTGGACGTTTCTTAATGAGCCTTCAAGTCTTTGGGCTAGGGTCATTAAGTCTAAATATGGGGGGCTGGTTCGAGTCGAGTCTGGAGTCGAGTCAAGTTGGTCAAGGAATAGGCGCAGGGGTGGTGTTGGAATTTAGAGGTACGTAAACACGTAAAACATGCGCAGCGGAATTAAACAGTTCACCAACAACGAACGTATAATTGCATAATTAAATTACGAGTAAACATAAACAGAATCCTTACAGTAATTCGTACACGGATTTCTCTACTATGGTATCCACGTAACAATCGTTTACCAACTCACACCGATTTGCCAGCGTTGAATCCCGAGATGAATTTGCTAGGAAAATTCTAACTAGAGATTTTGTGGAGAAATAAATTTCTTATGTTAATAATGAATTCCCAAGGACTCATATATATAGGGAAAGTCCAGCTTAAATCTTAAGCTATCTTTACTAGGAAATAAATTCCCTAATCTTGCAAATCAAATCCCATAGATTTGATTTCCCTATATATAAAATCCAACGGATTTGATTTCCATATATATCAAATCCTACAATAATATTCCATATATTATTATTGGGAATCCTATTTAATTAAATCCAATTTAATTAAATAATAATAATTCATTCTAAATATAATTATTATTATATTCTCCATAAATTAAATATTAATATCCAATATAATATTTAATCAACCAACTATAATCGGTAAACAAATGTTACTTGTTGTGTGACTCATGTCTTAGTTGAACCCTCATATATCGAAAGCGATTAGTCAAACTAACGGACATCTTAGTTGAACCCTGAAGTGTCTATAAATAACTAATCATTCCATTAATTGATCACATATCACATATGTCACACTTGGTCCAAACGATCCAATTATGATGAGAATTCTCTAAATCCACATTGAGGAATGAATCCTATTCTTGGTAACATGTAGGCTATTGTGATATCTTTCCTTCATTCGCGAATACTCGATTAAGTCTTGAACATGATGAAGTGTCTATTCAAATAACTAATCATATTATCTTTAATCATTAATTGATCACATATCACATATGTCACACTTGGCCACAAAGTCCAAATCCCATTCTTGATCGATCCTTGATCGAGGACTTAGATCCAATTATGATGAGAAGATGAGTATTCTCTCTAAATCCACATTGAGGAATGAATCCTATTCTTGGCTCAACTACCACGCCACACTACAAATCATTTTTAAGTGATGGACTCAATCCATTACATGGAAAATATCTCAAAGACCCATGGAAGAACATTTGGTCCCTGCAAAACGAGTTTGGTCATGGTCAAAGTTCATCACTCCACACATAGATCGCTCGAGTCAAAGTCTACCGGTGATTGACCTCAAGTCAAACCTCGATAATCCCATCACATCGCCCCACTAACCCTCATAAAGATTCACTATCCAGAGACACATATTGTGGAATTACATCAAATGGTTTCTTCCAAAGGATTGGGTTCCATACCAAAATACCCTTTCAAACTCAGTATCAACAGTTTAGCCTGAGATAAATAAAGCATCCATCATGGTTCGAGATACCTAGTATCTCTACGATCCTCGGAGAAATTCAAGTGAGAACTACTACACTTTACTCTAAGAGTATGATGCTTACTCAACCCGATCGCACACCAATCTCAAATGCATCATCAATATCCCATTCTTGATGATCTTTGATCTTTTAGCTATTTGAGAACCATGTTTAGGGTTTGGGGTTTTCAAGGATGTCCTTTACAATGAGTTGAGGGTTAGGATATCTCGAGAGATAAAAACTTGGGAAATTCTAAGTTTTTTCTAGTTTAATTCTATGGCTAATGAGTTGTTGAATTGTATTAACAGGATTGATATTCATCAAGACAAATGTGACATTTGGAGATGGAAGCTTGCACCTAATGGTATATATGCCACTAGCACAGCTTATGCAGTTTCAAATTTCCCAGATTCTACAAATCATTCCGACGGACAACAACAAGACAAGACATTTAAGGCTTTATGGGGAAGTTATGCACCAAGGCGAGTTCAAGCTATTACATGGAAAATACTACATCAAAGATTAGTTCCTTTTTGTACTCTGCGTTTGAATGTCTTGGCAAATATCTTTTCTCTACAAAAGTCATATTCTCGACCTCAAAATCGTTTAAAAGAACATTATTCCGAAAAATGAAGATTCTCGACGCTCATTGTGTGGTAATTCCGATGAAGACATTCGACATATTTTTTTCGAATGTCAATTCGGAACACAAATCTGGTTGAAAATTTGTTCGTGGCTCAAATGCTCGGTCATCAGCGATACATCTACTCCGAGTCACTTCATTCGATTTTTGCAAGGTACTTGGAGGGATCTTAAAAAAATCAATAAAAATTCATCTCAACTATTATTCCTAAAAATGGATTCTCGCCATTGTGGGTATTAATTCGATTTGGAAATTTTTTTTGAATGTCAAAACACAACCTGGAAAATTTGTTCAATGCTTTTCTACCATCTACTATTTCATTCGATTTTTGCAAGGTACTTGACGAAAAATAAAAAATTGCTAGATTATGGTCATGGTTTTCTGTTAAATTCCCATTAGCCAATTATTCATTTTCGGATTGGTTATGGGATCCTATAGCATGTTGTGGCGCTTTGTTAAGATAGAAATTGGTGTATCATGTTTAATTCTTAGTTTGGGGCCAGGAGTTACTATATGTCAGTTGTGTGAAACGTGCTCATTACATTGTATGGATTAGAGTACCTCTTATACTCCAATGATATATATATATATATATTTCTCTATTAAAAAAAATACCTCGTTATCTTGACGTTATTAGCGTTTCGGCCTGGTCTACTTTTATTCTATATATTAAATAAATAATTTTATAAAATAGGGCACCCACAATAGTATGTATATTTTTAAATACATAAAGAAACGATAAATATTATATTGAGTTTAAATTTTTTGTAGTCCTGTAACTTTGCTTCGTTTTGAAATTGGTCCCGATTGTTTTGACTTTTTTATTTTGGTCCTGTAAGTTATCAAAAAAATTTGAAATTAGTCATTTAACCTGTTGTAGCAGGTCACCAAACAGGTAATCGCCACCTATGTAATTATTTTGTTTTTTTCTTTAATTTCGAAATGCCACCTAAACTTTTTTAATCCAAATAATTTGTGTCGGGATTTTTTTCGTATTTTTTTAGGAATTGAGAGTGGTTTTCTGCGTCTATTGATTTAATTTTTTTTTTTATTTTTGAGTCAGTTTAGACATAGTAAATTGATCTGATTCACTTTGTCTTTTGATATACAAATTGTTTTAAACCCGACTAAAATTATTAGGATTAAAAAAGTTCAAGTGGTGCTTCGAAATTAAAGAGAAAAATAAAATAATTACATATGTCGTGTTTACCTGCTTGGTAACCTGCTGTAGCAGGTCTAAAGGACCAATTTCAAAATTTTAGGAAACTTACGGGACTAAAATCAAAAAGTCCAAACAATCGGGACCAAAAAAACGATACAAAGTTACGGGACTACAAAAAATTTAATCCCTATTATATTCTAAAATATATATCTACAAATGAACAATATTATTATAAACAATAATATATTTAAATGTTTAAAATTAGAGTAAGACTAGTGTGCAAATTTGTATAGATGAAAATCTATAAAATTGTCCTAAATCAACCAACTACACCATAAACACTAAATAATTAACCTTAAATTATGACCTATTTGAACTGGGTGAACCATGAACTAGTCCGACCGAGTGAACCATGAACCACTCAATTTTGTATTACATTCATCAATTATAGAATTTGGTTGAAAATTAAAGTTTTTGCATCTATACAAATTTGCACACTAGACTTTGTCTTAAAATTAAACTCAACGCTGAATAATTTTACCACTTTAAGAGTATCAATATAACTTTCTGTCCAAAAAAAAGTATCAATATAACTCTTGTGGCGTAGAAATTCACGCGGCCGAAAGTTTGCGGAACCGATGCTCGCAGAAAATAACAGCCGACCCCTCTAAAAGATCAGAACCTTCGTCTATTGAAAAATAGTACCAACCAGGTAGGGGGGAGTCCAACGAAAACCAATGCAACGAGATTGCGGTCTGGGGCGGCCGGTAATACGCAATCGATGCAAGATGCTCAAATCCCGAATCGAATTCTGCATAGCACTGAGCTGAAACGATTCCGCTTCGCGAATCATCGTCAGCAAAGTGATCATGCAGCTGTGGTAATTGGGCGTAATACCATCATAAATCCATTTGTTACGTGTATTCCAAACCACCCAAATGAGTGTAACAAAAGTCAAGCGCCAGAGGTTAAGCACTTGCTTGCTGAATGTCAACCTAGTGGCCTGCAAGAAAATGTCCAAAAAACCATTACCATACAGCAAAGCACAATCAAAGATACGAGTCACCTCGTGATATAGTCATCTGGTGAAAGGGCAATCATCAAAGATGTGATCCAGAGTATCCGGACCGGCGTGGCACAGAAAACAAATTGTAGGACAGGAAATCCCAATACGACCGAGCTCGGAGGATGTCGGAAGCTTATGCCAAATCGCTCTCCAAATGAGCGTGCTGCGGCATGGGGGAATGAACGTACCCCATATCCAACCAGACCAGGCCGGGGTAACGGAAGATCCACGGAGCATAGCGCACGCCGACTTCGACGTAAGAGTGCCCATCGAGCTTGACGGCCAGACCCTCCGGTCACCATCCAAGGAGATAGGAAGCCGAAGTATGTCAATAACAATGCTGGTGAACTGAACGAAGAACACCTCGTCGAAGTTCCAAACACCATCATAGAAGACGTCCCCCATCGTGCAATGAAGAGTATGAAGAAGCTCCTGAGGAATGCCAATACGATCTGCAATAACATAACAAAGCCACTTCCCTCTCCAGAAGTCCACTGTAGAAAGTTCCCCTACTATCCACTGGGAACCGGACTGAAGACGAGAAAGATGACGACGAATGCCCGTCCAGATGGAAGAAGAACGGATAAAACGATGCGGAGAGCCATCATTAGTGAAATATCTCGTGATCAGTAGACGATGCTGCTCATCGGAACGGCTCAGAAGATCCCAGGCAAACTTGCATAAAAAGGCATCATTAGCCAGCCGAATGGAACAAATACCAAGGCCACCGGCCTGGATGGGCGCACAACAACGATCCCAGGATACCCGAACGAAACCCTGCCGTGTAACATCCCCAGTCCAGAAGAAATTACGGATAGCCATCTCCAACTTAGAGAACAAAGAACGGGGCCAGTGATAAATCATCATTGAATGAACCAAGCTAGCGGCGATAACACTGTTAATTAGACAACGGCATCCTGCCCTGGAGAGTGATGAGCCCGTCCATCGGTCAAAACGAGCGATGACGGAGTCGGCAATACTAGCAAGATGGCAAGCACGGGGTGCACCCTTAAAAATCGGCACACCAAGGTAAGTAAAGGGTAGAGTACCCGCCGAAATACGAGTTTTACGGAGGACCGCCCTTCGAACACGAGGCGTGATCTTCGAGCTGTAATAAACATGGGACTTCCTGGGATTGAAAATCTGTCCAGAAAGGTGATTTCCCGGGATTTTAAAATTTTGAATTGGAATTGCTTTAATATAGTTATTTTATAAGATTCTTAATTAATTGGAACCCCCGATAAATTTCTGGTCCGCCACTGATTACCTATCTCATAATTGTGCATGAATTTAGTTTGATTAATTAATTATTAACCTTGATAATTAAGTTGGAGTGTAATACATTTCAATGATTCAAAAGCACATGAACTTTTTAGATCTCTTGGATGTTAAATGGCAGCCAAGTGTTGTTCTTGATAAGGCTTGCTTGTGAGTATATATATATAGTGGAAAACGTTATATTAATTTTAGAAATGAATGTTATTTAAAGCAAATTAAATTCTTGTAATTTTGTAAAATTTATTTTTAAAAAATAAAAATAAAATACAATTTTTTAGTATGTCAAAAATTTGATGCAAGGCGCTCATGCATGAGAAAAATCTCATTTATTTTAATATTATAATATATATATATATATATTTTTATAAATTTATACTCCAATTCAACTATGTTTTAAAAGATAATATGATCCATAAGACCGTCTCATATAATTATCTATATTTTTTCAGTGAAATGAATCAGAAATACTATGAGATTGACCTAGATATGAATCACCTTTTCGATATAAACAATAAACTTTTACCTAATAAAAAACTCTTATGAAGAATTTATAAATAAAATTAGATATCACCTCACCAAATATTATAATTAAATATTACTAAGTCTTGTATGCATTAGGTGCACCATGTATTTTATAGTGTGTTTTAGAATTATGCAATTTGTTACACTAAAATATGTAACTTGTTTATACTGAATCGTGCAACTATGAAATATAAGTTGTACGCATAATTTTAAAATACACTATGGATATGAAGGTGACTCTAATATATTTAGAGCTCGTTTGTTATGTGGGAAAAGAAAGGAAAAGAAGAGAAAACATATTATATCCTACTTTTTCAAGTGTTTGTTATGTTTGATGACTTTTCACTTGGGCCCAAATGCCCGCATTTCTTTTTCCCATTTTCACACGACATTATCCCACCTGGGAGGTAGATTTATAATATCAAACATTATCCTCTGTGTTAATTGACCTAAATAACCCTGTTTTAATTCATTGTGGGAAAAAATATATGTAACAAGGGGTATAATAGTCAAATTAATATTTATCAAGTGAATTCTCATGTTTTTATCAATCTTAACAAACGGTTAAAATAAAATAAATCATGATTTGAATACATCATAATAAACACTTTAAAAGTCAAATATATCACATGAGTAAGTAAAATGTATCACATGATTTTATATTTTTTTATATCCCATACCACTAAACAAACGGACTCTTACTATAGTCAAGTATATATATATATATATTCCGTGTATACTCCCTCAACTAAACATGAGAATTAATGCGAGGAAAATTGTGATTTTGAGGGAGAGTATTTGGACACATAACATCACATGTCACCTTAATTTATACACCATAACAAACATTGTGTTATGTCCATAACATGTATGCCCACATATCCATGTCACATGCATTTGCTCTAAAGGGCCTACAATTTCAATTATATCTGAAATTGTCGCGGATTGAAATATTGGCAATTAGTAACCGAACATGTGTGTTCCATCGCTTTCTATATGCACAACCATTGTGAAATCACAGCGTTGAAATTCTTTTTAAGTACATCCAAATTTGGAGGAATTTATTTTGATATATTCAGTGCTCAACCAAGACCGACATAATTTAATTTTAGCTCGTGTTTTATTTTATTAGTAGCGTTGATGATAAATAACTAAATATGAGATGTAAGAATCGAAAATACAAATATTATTAATTATTTAAATGCTGTTGTTACTTATTTTTACATTAATTTTTAAGTTAATTAATAGTCTTTTCATGTTCATACGTTTACGATAAATGAGAAAAAAAATAACCTAATTAATCTCTTTTGATCGTCACAAAAAAATCAAATAAGAAAAAAAAAAAGAGTCCGTTTTCATAAACTATTTACACTTTAGCTTTTTGAAGCTATTTATACAGTTTTTAAAATTCACTGTTTGGATATAATTTTTTATAATAATATATGACAAAAAACTCATATGAGATGGTCTCATGTAAAACAGAATACAACTTAGCGCAAATAATACTCATTCCTCCTAAAGTGTTAAAGCGGCAATGTCCAAATTACATTCTGTTTCACCGTGAGACGGTCTCACGCAAGAGTATCTCACAATATATTATTACTTTGAGCTTTCCAAAAAAATCGTAACAAAATCTTGTAAGCACCAAATACATCACACAACTCAAATATATATTTAAAATGTATAAAAAAAAAATTAAAACATTCAATTTGTATTACACCAAATAAATTAAACTTTTCCGAATAAATAAATTCAACGTTTAAAAAAAATTGCATTGTTAAAAAATTTACTTAAATTACTTGGTTCACAAAAAAGACCGTCTCAAAATTCAAAAACTATATAAAAGCCCAACTTGTAAACAATTTTAATTCAAAGAAATGAAAGGTAGGGGCCATTTGATCCCGTGGCACAGTCAGTCGGTCCACGTGGGTCCAGACTCCAGACCAAGTCAATATTGCGGTTAAATGTGGTAAATGGCTCATAATTCACGTTGTGGGCCACCTACTTATTTTACGATATTTTTCTTTTTTTAAAAAACTATGAGTAAGGTGTTGATTTTCTAGTATGAAGTAGTATTTTATAGGGGAATTTACTCGAAAATACGATCTATAAAGTACTCTTGCTCTAAGATACAAGATTTTTATAGTCTTATTTTTAGGTATAAAAATTAGGACAAAATGTATTAATTATCCTTATATAAGCAACAATGTACAAAAATGGTGGGTATGTATAGTTTTAAAATCTGACATTTTTTTATTGTTTGTTAACATCAATAATGACAATGTTTAAATTGTGCTTCTTTGAAATACTTTTCTCCCAACTCGTAATAAACTATATTGTCATGTGTTCATATGTATTGATAGGGTGAAATATTGGATACTAAAACAGAGTGCTATGAAGGATCCAAACAAATGAATAACTGCATATGCAATATGAAATCTTCAATTAATTCTCTTTTAGATACAAGTGTCTTCTAGATATGCCCTTCATCGTGTTAATTATAAATTACATATATAATGAAATAATATTTACACTCATCGGTACTTGTATACTGAGTGTATCAACAAAGATTACTAATATATTGCAATATCATGATCAATAATGTATTAATTAAATATTTATTGGTCATTTAAAAGGGGGAAACAGAAGGGTTCAAAATGATGAGTGCTAATTGTAGTGATGGTGACGGTCACATGGTGCAATGCAATTACTATATACCTCCTCTGTGTCTTAAATTTATGCTCGTTTGTCTTATTTATCCATCCACCAAATTTATTTCTAATACTCTTTTACACTTTATCTTTATAACTCTGCTATTTGGTCAGATCACCTTGGGGTGATAAGGGTATTTCCGACATTTCGAGTGGTGTATTGATTGTTTTGCCCTTAATAAAACCTTTTATGAATTAGTGGAGCCAAGTGTCATTAAGGATAAATTAGGAAAAAACACAAATTCACCTTGGGGTAAGAGCATTCCCATTGCAAAGAAGCAAATTTGCCTCTACTTCACCAAATTTGCCTCTAATTATAAAATTACTCCCAACCATAACACTCAAATTTTAACTCAAAATGAATATACTCTTAGAATATTCTTAACTAGCGTAGTGCCCGCGTGTTACGCGAGATTTTTAATATTCAAAATTATAATATTTTTAATGTTTAATTGAAAAAATATTACATTATTATTTTAAAATTTATTAAAATTAATAATTTTGAATGAATTTATTATAATTATATCAAAATGTATGCTAGGTCGAGTTAATATAATTATGTAAAAATATATGAAATTGATTTTGGATTTGTTTCACAATTGATAAATCATTTCAAAATTAATAGGAGAAGTCTTATATAATTTATGTATAAATATTATAATAAAGTATAAATATAAAATATATACTCATATACTACCTCTGTCCCGCAATAATGTGCACGTTTACTATTTTCTCGTGTTTTAGCGAGCGAATTTTTTATTAATATTTGAAATGATAAAGTAAATTTTAAAGATGCATATAATCACTACAAAAAACGCGCGTTTTACCGACGGAAATTAGCGACGGTTACAAAAACCATCGCAAATAGCGACGATTTTTAAGACGATTACGGTCAAATGGTCAAAGTCAACAATTTTAGCGACAGTCTAGAGAACCGTCACAAACAGCGACGGTTTTAGCTACGGTTTTAGCGACGTTTTGGACTAATCCCTTTAGCGACGGTTTTTGCGACGGATTTAGAGACTGTTTTAGCTACGGATTAGCGACGGTTTTTTTGTTTTTGTTTTTTTTTTTAAATATTAATTATGTATTTTTTTTTATGTTTCAGGATTATACAAGATTTTTTAAATGTTGTTAATGCACCTTACCGTATATTTAATTTATAGTCACTTGGAGAAGAGTTCCACCTGACTGTAGTCAGATCTATTTCGAGGAGTTTACGGTATAAAATTTAATTCATAGTATATTTAAATATATATATTGACTAAAAGTAGTATTTGTTTAAATAGAAAAATAGTACTTATTTAAATGAAAGTATTACTTGTTAAATGAAAAAAATATTACTTAAGTGTAAATAGAAAAGTAGTATTTGTTTAAATAGAAAAGTAGTACTTGTTTAAATGAAAAGTAGTACTTGTTTAAATAGAAAAATATTACTTGTTTAAATAGAAAAGTAGTATTTGTTTAAATAGAAAAGTAGTACTTAGTTAAATGAAAGTATTATGTTTAAATTAAAAGTATTGTTTAAATAATAGAAAGTATTACTTGTTTAAATGAAATGTATTACTTGTTTAAATTAAAAGTATTACTTGTTAAATGAAAAGTATTACTTGTTTAAATAGAAAGGTAGTAGTTGTTTAAATAGAAAAGTAGTACTTGTTTAAATGAAAAGTAGTACTTGTTTAAATGAAAAGTATTACTTGTTTAAATAGAAAAGTATTACTTGTTTAAATAGAAAAGTAGTACTTGTTTAAATGAAAAGTAATACTTGTTTAAATGAAAGGTATTATATATTTAAATGAAAGGTATTACTTGTTTAAATGAGAAGTAGTACTTGTTAAAATGAAAAGTAATACTTGTTTAAATGAAAAGTAGTACTTGTTTAAATAGAAAGTATCACTTGTTTAAATAGAAAGTATCACTTGTTTAAATGAAAAGTAGTAGTTATTTAAATAGAAAAGTAATACTTGTTTAAATGAAAAGTAGGACTTGTTTAAATAGAAAAGTATTACTTGTTTAAATAGAAAAGTAGTACTTGTTTAAATAGAAAAGTAGTACTTGGTTAAATGAAAAACATTATTTGTTTAAATTAAAAGTATTACTTGTTTAAATAGAAAATATTGCTTGTTTAAATGAAAAGTAGTACTTGTTTAAATATAAAGTAGTACTTTTTTAAATAGATAGTAGTATTTGTTTAAAAAAAAATTTTTAGGACATATACAATTTTAAAAGAATATAATCATTTATTTATAATTTATAATATAAAAAATATATATAATTAGTATTTTAAAGATTATTAGATAGTTAATCTAAATAAATGAAATAAAAAAATTGTAAAAAAATGAATTAAAACTAAATAAATTAATATATTTTAATATAATACAATTTAATTTAAATTTATAAATAAATAAAAAATAAAAATTATTATATTAAAATGTGGTTAAATCATTAAATTAGATAATTGAAATAAATGATTTTAAAAAAAATTGAAAAAAATGATTTTTAGGACATATAAAATTAATTTCATTAAGTAAATGCAAGAAAGCAAGTGCCCGAGCGGTTTGATCCCCACTCAGGCGCCCACAGGTCCCGTGTTCGTCCCCCTTGGGAGCGAAAATTTACCTCATTTAATTGGGAGGTTTGGTGACTTATATATGATATGTTTGGTGGTTGGGTTGGACATGGTCCGTGGTTCGGGTGGTTCGGTACCCACCCGGACCCCCTGGGCTCGGGTTCGAACCACCGTGAGACTTTTTTTTTTGTAAATTCACGCTTTAGCGACGGATTTAATAAAAAAATAAAAAAATAAATAATTATTTAAAAAATTAAAAAAAATGTCGCTAATCAGCGACGGTCACAAAAAACTGTCGCTACGGTTAGCGACCCTCGATTCAACGTCGGATTTTTTTCCGTCGCCAAAATCGTCGCTAATGTCGTTAGCGACGGTTTTTTCCGTCTCTAAAACCGTCGTTAAACCCCGTCTTTTTTGTAGTGAATAGATGAGAGGTAAATCTATAATACCCCTCCTTAAAAATCATTTTATCATTTGAAATATTAATAAACAACTCGCTCGCTAAAATTCGATAAAAAAGGTAATGTGCACGTTAATATGGGACGGAGGTAGTATAACTTAACTTTATTCATATAATTTTAAATAATTGATTGACTCAACCATTTCTTTTATAATATTTTATTTAAATTATTATACTCATGACACATCATCATTATTAACACACCAAAATGTCAAACTCTCTATATGAATGACACATTATCAAAACTCACCAAAGATTGACACATAAGCAATAAAAACTCTCTATTAGTAATTAGAGGGATTTAATCAATTTATTTTTTATTTTATCTAATATTTATATATTATCAAATTTATAATTTGATATTTATATTTAAATATTTAAAAACAAACACAATTAAAATATAATATATTTAATAAAAAATTAAAACACAATGATTCAACGATATAAAATATCAAAGTTCAATAACACAATTTATCACAATCACATATTAATACTAAAGAAAATCACATATTAAAAAAACGAATTTAGTAATTTAATATTTGGTATTTTATTTAATGTTGTCTTATTATATTTCAATTAGTTACAATTTGTGTTTCTATTAAATCAATACATTATTTTATTCACTTAAAATAATATTACATAATTTAAATTAAATAAAAACAAAAGACCTAATTAAAAAAAAAAAAAAAATAGAAATTAGTTGCTGGGTGAACAGTGTAGAGGCAAATTTGCCATACACTGTTCACCTTCATCAAATTTGTCATACACTATTCACCTTCATCAAATTTGCCTCCACAATTGCCTTTGCATTGAAGGAGCATTTAGAGGCAAATTTGTCTTTGCCTCCCCATTTGCCTCTGCATTGGGAATGCTCTAAATCACCCTTCTGATCATCACCGTTATCTTTAAACCCCATTTTTTATTGAATTACTTCAGTTAATGTCATTGCATTTTACTCACAAACAATCACTTTATTTATAAATGAATCCAACAACATCCTATTATATCCTTATTTTATCTACTGTATTTATTTATTTTTTAATAATTGCAGCCCCAACATTAAACATAAATTTGGTGGACGAAGGAATTATATCCATAAATTTTATTTGTATATACTCATGCAGTCATGCAGAAAAAAGATGGAAAAGGACAAGCTGTCTCATGAGCCTCTGGTGATAGGAAATCTGTATTTTGTTTTTAAGCAAACGAAAATAATTAACTACACAAAAAACAATGAAAACTGTCTCAATTACTACTAATTGATAGAATCTCTCCTACCAAACTTATCATGCTTTATCAACATAGAATTTATACCATTCTGGCAACTAGTTTAATCAAAAAAGTTAAATTAGCAATCGAAGGTTCTATTAAATCCAAACTATATATGAACTTAAATATGTGCTCGTTCAATGAATGAAGTCATTTATTTTAGAATATTTTTTTGTTTTTTTCTCATTATTAATTAAGTCATCATTTGTTCTGTTTGAGAAAGGATGAGAACTTCTGGGGACTATAACAACTCGGGCAAAAACAAAGATGATTGATTTTAGAATGTAGAGATATTAAATAGTTGAATCATTACTATAATTGATAAATGATAAGATACATTTTAGTTGTGTTTATATTATATTGCATTGCACTAATTCATTCATAATAAACATGTAATTGATGCTATATCAAGTAGACTAGTACTATCAAATTGTTACGGTACACGTTATATATATATAGTAAATCAATTTTATCGTGTAATTAAATTATACTTTATGTGTATTTTTAAACAAGTGTTAGTTGCTTCGTTAGAGGATATGAATTTGATCATATTAGTTACGTCATTAAAAATCACATATTATTTTACTATAAAATGATAGTTGCAAACTAATTATATGATAAAATTGTTTTACAAAGACAGTGAGACACTCTTACATGAAATGATTTCGTAGTAAGACGGAGCATAATTTGAATATGATGTATTAATAATTTTGAAAGGATAAATATTAATTTGTGCTATATTAATCTGTATCTCTTCTCACATATGATACTATTTAATTCGAGTTTTTGTCCATAAAATATCCATCTTGCATTGCCATATCTGGTGAATCATGGCCCATAAATATATAGGTAGGTGGATGGGCTATGGGCCTTAACATTTAAGTTTAATTCGGTCCAAGAAACTTCTTACCATCTCTTGGCCTGCCTTTAACGCCTTTCGGCCACGAGGTCCAGTAATAATGTACCCAAAAACCTAAACCAATTTCAAATATCTAAAATTATTTTTTTTTAAATTATGACCTTGTTGAGAGCATTAAAACTTAGAGAGATATCTTGGCGTCGATCGATTTCGCCTCACCAGCAGTGGTATAAATTGAACATTGACGTTTTAACATTTTAAAAAAGGTGGGTGTGATTTATGTTAAGTAATACCTCATCTCATACATGAGACCGTCTCATATAAGTTTTTGTCTAAAACCTTATTCTCCACATTCACCTCGTCTTTATTTTCCTTTTCAAGTAAACGGAATGATATTATCTGTTTCATTTTCAGTGTTTCACTTTATGTTCCATATTATAAATTTATGGCATGTGAAAAATAAAAAAATTATTCAATGGATTATCATAATTCTGGATCCATATATTAAAGATCAAGAAAGTAAAATAAACTTGAAACATAAGAAAATGAGACAAAAAAAAAAGTGAACTATTCAAAACTTTTTTATTATATACTGTGTATGTCGGGCAAACCTATAAATTTAGTAATGTATAAACATTATTTATTGGGTTTGAAATTAAACATCATTTAACACAAGAAACTTTGCACAAAAATTATTCGCACAAAAATTACACGAGGTGCATGGTTTTTTTAGTAAAAGAAGATGATTAGGTGTTCTTTGAAACTAATTTTATATGAGTAGGTCTAGTGTGCAAATTTGTATAGATGAAAATTTATAAAATTGTCCTAAATCAACCAACTACATCCTAAACATTAAATAATTAACCCTAAATTATGACCTATTTGAGTTGGGTGAACCATGAACTAATCGGGCCGAGTGAACCATGAACCACTCAATTTTGTTTTACATTCATCAATTATAGAATTTGGTTAAAAATTAAAGTTTTGTATCTATACAAATTTGCACACTAGACTTTGTCATTTTATATTTATAGATATATTTTTTAGTTATTACAATTAATATTATTTTATAATATAAATTATATTCTTTAATTATTATTATTAATATTTTTGTTAGAATATAAGTTACACCCTTAATATTATGAGAAATAGTAAAAAAAATTGACAAAAATTCGTATGAGACGAGGTACAATTTAACACAATTAACACTCACCATTTTTGAAATGTTAAAGCGTCAATGCCCAAATTATACTCAGTCTCACTGTGAGACGGTCTCATACAAGAGTATCTAAAAAAATATATATGCTCCTTAATTATCATAACTAATACTCCATCCATTCCAGAAAACTTATCACACTTACTTTTTGCTCGTGTTTTTGCGTGCGAGTTATTTATTAGTATTTGAAATAATAAAGTGACTTTTAAGATGTGGTATAATAGTCTTATCCCTACTATGTTATACGCATTTCTTAAAATTATTTTTATCATTTAAAATAGTAATAATAAAAAACTTGTTCGCTAAAATACGAGCTGAACAGTAACTGTCCAAAGTCTTTTTGGACGGTGGTAGTATTCTTTAACCATATAAATTACATTCCTAATGAATTTCACAAATTCTTGCATGACATTTATTGCACTTCCTCTATCCACCAAAACTATGCTCATTTCGTTTTGATATGTTGTATGGAAAGATAAATTAAGTATGTTTATAGACACAATTTTTTTTATCTTCATCTTCCAACAATCACTTAATTATTCAAGTTATCATTATACTTTACTCACAATCAATTATATTATTTATAAATAAATTTAATTTATTTTATTGTACAATATGTCAAAATAAAATAAACACAATTTTAGTGTACGAATAAAATAAATATACTTTC
Source organism: Stenogyne calaminthoides (assembly GCA_037126765.1). Classification (NCBI taxonomy): domain Eukaryota; kingdom Viridiplantae; phylum Streptophyta; class Magnoliopsida; order Lamiales; family Lamiaceae; genus Stenogyne; species Stenogyne calaminthoides. Next base: position 754,689 of record JBBCBC010000030.1, on the reverse strand, counting down.
TCGAGGAAGACATGTCGGTATTTGGGATGTCGCAGACATTCTCACCAAGCCTACGTGGCAAAATCAGTTGTTCCTATTGGTTACGCCAGCGTCACTTGACCAAAACTTTGGCGCGTCAATTCGTCATTAATCCCCCACCCGCCGCCTGGCTCTTATTTTACACCGACTCGACTCATCTCTATCGTGACCCAAACGCGCCGCCGAAGACCGACCCGTATCCTATACTCCCCCCATTTTTAAATTCACGCGCCGCTGCGACCGCGTGCGGAACCACCACCCACCGCCGCCGACTAAAACCGCGTGCGGTCAAACATTTGCTCTGGTTTGACCCGACCCGATCACTTTCCTTTTTAAAAAAGCCCGCACATCATAATATCATTACCATTAATCGTGCTTTCTAAAAATAATTATCATTAATCGTAAATGAGCCAATAAACCCATCATTTCTATTAACCCCCAAAACTGAAAAACAGGGCTAATTCTCATTGTTTACCTGTTTTTTGTACACATTGTGATGGTGGAAGCTAAGGCTTCTGTAGATGATGAGAAAAATGGGAAGAATTTGAAAGAGGGAAAAAGAGGGAAGGTGAAATGGTCAGTAATAATGGCCTTTTTGTTGGTGGCGGTAGCCGTTGCGATAACATCTAAGCAAGCTCAGAATCACAAGTCCTGTCAATGTTCTCAGGTTTTGATTTCGGCTTTTTGTTCATTTTTCCTTTGTTTTTTTGTAATTTATGTTGGTGCGATCGAGCTCTTGCTTCCTCTTTGTGAACGATTATGTGTGTGGGGTCGTTGTTTGTGTCTGTCAATTTTGTTTTCTTCAAGTGTAAAGTGATGATACTACTTATGGAAATTCTTGAATTGATTGATTTTGGTTTTTTCCTGCCTAAATTAGTTGAATTTTGATTGCGGAATTTTCGAGGTGAAATTTGTTAAATTAGTGATGACATGTGAGGATCTTTAACTGATCCATTATCAAATACAACTACCGTGATTAAATTATGAACAATGCCTACATATTCTTTTTTTCCCTCAGTTGCACTTTCTGAAATTACATGGTGTATTAGTTCTTTTGCTGGTTTTTGTTCATATAGTAACTCCTAATAAGTGATTTTTCTCATGCTTTTATTGGTGAAGTATTCTTATTTAGCTAAAGGACATTTTATGGCAAAATGTAACAATCAATGTATTTGCAGGGCTTAGTTCTTCATTCTCTTAAGTTTCTTCTTTTACAGGATTCCAGAAAGTATACGGGCATTGTTGAGGACTGCTGTTGTGATTATGAGACGGTCGATAGTCTCAATGGGGCAGTACTGCACCCTTTACTTCAAGACCTTGTTACAACTCCTTTTTTCCGATACTTTAAGGTTAGTTAAGAGCATACATTGCCAATCTGAAAAGTGTATTATATGTGGATGTCAATTTTAATGAAATGCTGTAGACTTGTCAATGATTTAAGTTAAGCTTATTGGTTATGAATAATTTTTTTGCAAAATATGGGCTTGCTGTTAAGTCAGGCATTTGCTCAATACTTTTAAACTTTTTTTGGTCAAATGTACATCGTTGACGAATAGGTCTTCTTCCATGTGTTCAGTTCCGGGAGAAGGCATATGTGACGAATGGCAAGTATACATCATGCCCTTGAAATTGTATTGGGTGCGGCTATTAACACCCACTGAATTGCTATATGCACCCACTTTATACCTGTGATCAAAGATGTGGATGGTTAAAATGTGGGTAGACATGGGTGTATAAATCAGTGGGTGTTCATAGTGGCAACCTTGTAAATTTTAAGGTGTTTTCTTTTACTATTCCGTCCTGATGGGCTCATTTCCTGATATATTAGAACTACAATTGCAGATGCATGCCTGTTCTAGAAGTAATACCCTCATGCAGGAACTTGTATAATGTGAATGTTAGGTTAAAATCTGTAAATATGGATACTTTGATACTTGACGTTGGTGTCCTCTGATCTAATGTACTTCATAAAACGTGGCAGGTTAAGTTATGGTGTGACTGCCCTTTTTGGCCTGATGATGGCATGTGCAAGCTGCGTGATTGTAGTGTTTGTGAGTGCCCAGAAAATGAATTTCCTGAACCTTTTAAGAAGCCAACGCAGTATGGTCTATCATCTGATGATCTGAAATGCCAAGAGGGAAAGCCAGAGGCTGCAGTTGATCGTACTCTGGATTCAAAGGCTTTCAGGGGATGGATAGAAGTCGATAATCCATGGACCAGTGATGACGAGACTGATAATAGTAATTACGTGTATCTTTCTTGTAGCTGTATATTTCACTTAATTCATCATAAATTCATTCCAATATTACTTTTCCTAATACTTCTATGCACCAATTACACAGTGCAACTTAAAAAATGCATTTTTAAATGATGTTAGTTGTTTTAATAAAAGGTATTAGTTCAGTTGTTTTCATTGAACAGTTTTAGTTGAGCACCAGTTGCACGGTGCAACTGGTGCACCCAAGTGTTACTCAAGCGGGGAAAAAAAATGAAATCCTACTTGAAGACACTTGTATTTTCTAACCTGTGGTTGCATTAGCTCTTTTCTTGACTTGAAAATTCATCAATATGTTTTTTTTAATTACTTGTATTTCTGAATCCAGCTGTCATATACTCGCACAATTTGTTTGTTTGCATATTTGTTCAACGAATGATGCATGTCTTAATGGAACCCTCTCATATGCAGGTGAGATGACATATGTCAATCTGCAACTGAATCCTGAACGATACACTGGCTATACTGGGCCATCAGCCAGAAGGATATGGGATGCTATCTATTCCGAAAATTGTCCAAAATGTTAGTTTCTTGAATTAATTTACTTTCATGCTGTTTGATAGTTAATCTTTGAGAAATAGGTAATGTGCTAAATGTGTTTCCTTGTAAGTTAAAGTCTTTCTTTGCTTTGTATTTTTTGGAGCTAACGTGAACATATTTTAATTAACCTATACCATTCTTGGATTCTTGATTATATCTATATGTAGTATGGTTCATTCAGAAGGTATAATGTCTCTAGGAGAAAATTTTAGTCAGTTGATCTAGTTGTTTGTTTTTGTTTTGCACCAATATATTATGGTGTTCTTATTTCTTATTTTTATGTTCATAAACTTCATAATTTTCCTACAATTTCAAATGGGAAAAGTTATTTTTTACAGTTCATTGTTCTATATTTGGTATTTTCAACAGTGGCCTCAATCCTTTCTTTTATGTTTTCTAGATACATCAGGAGAGATCTGCCAGGAAAGAAGAGTCTTATACAAGCTAATATCGGGCCTTCACTCCTCAATTTCAGTTCACATTGCTGCTGAATACCTTCTAGATGAAGCCAAAAATCTGGTTTACTTTTTGCCTTCTCCTTATTTCTTGAATCTTTAATCATATTTTGCTACATTCCTCTTTGTAAGCATACAAACTTCCAGATCACATAAACCGGTTTGTGAAAGGTTTCCTACACCCAGAATTATTAACTAAGAATCTGATCAGCATGTTGAATTTCCAGTGGGGTAGAAACGTGGAGCTGATGTATGATCGTGTTTTAAGGTATCCTGATCGTGTGAAAAATCTATACTTCACTTTCATGTTTGTTCTCAGAGCTGTGACAAAAGTAAGCCTTTTGCATTATCTTGATTAATACACCAAAGATGTTTAAGTTATAAATGTCACCGTCTTAGCGGTTTTAATATGTCATACAGGCTGCAAATTACTTAGAGCAGGCAGAATATGATACTGGCAATCTCGAGGCTGACCTGAAAGCGCAGTCTTTAATGCGCCAGCTGCTTTACAACCCTAAACTACAGGCTGCATGTCCACTTCCATTTGATGAAGCTAAATTGTGGCAAGGACAAAGTGGGCCTGAGTTGAAGCAGGAGATTCAAAAGAACTTCAGGAACATCAGGTTCGTATATATCGTCAAACTTCTTTTTAACGAGCTTGAAAGAATCAAGTTCAACCTTCCTTGAATTTCCTCATTGGACCTGAACTATATACACACCACCAACATTTACATTTTAGCAGCATGCAGTTTAATGAATGATGAGCTTTTGAAGTTTAGATGATTAAATATAGGATGCTTGTCCTAATATATTTGTCTCTCTCTCTCTCCACATAAGGCCAACAGTGCTTTATTTATTCTTGAAACGTGATTCGCTTATAGAAAATACAATCTCCTAATGTCGTGTTGTTTATATATCATCAGTTTACTAGATATAAAGTAAGAACTATTAATTCAAACAAATCAGGGAAAGGGGAGCTAAAAAGCCTTGGAAAGAACAAAAAAATTATGAATAATGTGTCTTGGCCTTGGCGAGATACGATTCATATAGCCGACTTCACATGGTGGGATATGGACTTAATTTTGTTGTTGTAGTATACGTCTGTGTTTGCATTATATTTGTATTTTTTAATCTGTTAGTATTATTCTTGAGCTTATAAACTTTGTAAAGACAACTCACAGCCTTTGTTCTTTGTAATGCATGCAGTGCTGTTATGGACTGTGTTGGATGCGAGAAATGTCGTCTTTGGGGTAAACTTCAGGTCCTAGGTCTTGGAACGGCTCTCAAGATCCTTTTCTCTGTTGATAGTAATACCCATCCTTATACACCTGTAAGTTTTAAATCCTCAATTGATGTTGAGTTGGTCTTATGTAAAACAGTCTTACATTCATAACTATCACTTTATAGTACAACAACTAGTACTTTTGAATTAAACAACTAATACTTTTTAATGAAAATCAATTGTATGGTGGAATTGGTTTACGTAAGACTTTGTCATGGATGTTACCAGGTGTAAGTTTACACCACCCATCCATATTAGTGATCGATACGTTTCTTGCAGCTGCAACTGCAAAGAAATGAAGTCATTGCTTTAGTGAACCTGCTTCATCGTCTATCGGTATCTGTCAAACTTGTCCATGAAATTGGCCCTTCAGTTGAGAAAACTATGGAGAAGTTCACTTCTGACTCTGCAACACGAGAAATTAGCTTATCGCAACAAGCACTGGACGCAATACAAGGCCTTCGGTATGTTTCTAATCTCACTCCTATGTAGGTATCACCGTAGATTTCTCTGTGGAGTACACTCTTGTACGCCAGTTGACAGTTGTACAGTACGACTGTACATAACCAATACTTTTCAGTGAAAACAACTAATACCATTTATAAAATACACATAAGTTGCACAGTGCACCTAGTGTTTATTAGTTGTTATCGTCTCTTATCTCCTCGAAACAAAAGATCCTTTTAGTTCTGAATCATAGGAAGACGCGATTGCTGAACTACTTTTCTTGTTTCTCCAGGTCGATTCTCCATCTATAGTTGGTCATCGCTCGTCTCCTTGTAAGAATTTTGAAAGTCCTTGTAGAGAATTAAACGTACTGACCTAGTTTCTACAGCACAATATACAACTCTGTACACTACAACTGCTACATTTTTTAATGAAAGATATGGAGAATTGTTGACAAAACAGCGATCCTCTTGCCATTTTATGTCTGAAATTTTGTTGTTGTACTGTTTGATGTTTAATGATCAATGTTCGGAGTATGTGTTTCTGATTGAGAAAATGTGAGTTGAAATGATCATGATTTTTATACTTGTACATCAATACACATGAGGCATTTTGATGGGAAATTTATTGTGTTGAAATTGATGACATGCCTGACTAAATAGAATTCATCGATCAATATTTAAATGTCACACTTTTAAATTATGCCGAATTAATAGAACCAAAAAAGAATAAATTTCCAAATGAAGGCTGGAGAATTGATTATCACTATTATTCCAAGGAGTTCTATATTAAAAAGGGGATTACTTCTTCAAAAGAATTTGTAATTGAGTATGCACATGGTGTCGTAACGTATTTTAAGTATCATCAACTTGTTGTTAAACCAATTTATTTATATATTTTATTTAATAACAGACCAAGATGATTGTTTAAAATTTCATTGTAAATGTTTCGTGATTATTCTAAAATACACTATTCCTACTTTATTAATATATATTTATAACATTTGTGTCAGTATTTTTTAATATATATATTTTTCTTTTTATGACTGGATATCCAATGCTCAAGGACCAACTGATTCGGGACTGATTGCTCAATACCAATTTTATTTATTTAATTTGTTGTCTTCGGTGTTTCATTATACAAATTCTTCACGTTAAATATTATTTTCTCCCTCATTATATGTAACTTTTATGCAGAAACTCGTAGATTTGTGTTTTGTCCGCTAACTTTATTCTAGAAAGAAATGGTCCCATTATTCTTAAACCGTGTTGCAAAAATTCTTGGCAATACTTATCCATATCTCACCACTGCATTAATTTTTTGGGCTCTTTCAGAAAAGTATTTGCCTCTAAATTAGGGCAATTCAGAATACAAACAGAGTTTGAGATTGGTTTTGATTACATTTCATTATTTTTGTACCGTACAAAAGTGGGAAAAAAAAAACTTTTTGACATTGGATGTGAAAAGAACGTAGAGATCATTGTTGATAAAACGTGCCTTTTGTGATTTTCATATGAATTTTTTTTGGATGAATAGTATTTTAGAAGGTGTAGTATACTTCATTTGGATTTTATAAACATTTTACATTCATTTAAATATACCTCATTTGATTCATTATTGATTTTGGTGAGTGGTTCAATTCAAATTCTATAATCAATCCAAGTTTAAATGTGGCTGTCCAACTCTTTTTGTGAGAGTTCATGGGATGAAGCATTTGTTCTTTCACATAGTGCTGGCTGATTTCCAGCTTTTTAATGAATTATTTATTTTCATGTTAACAAAAAAATTCAAATGTGACTTTTCCTCTATTTGTGGAAAGACGAAATGTAAAAGGAAGATGAGGAGAAAATAATAAAAAAAAAATTATTGTAGAAAGTGAATTCTGGTACAAAATTGAGAAATATTTCATAAAGAATTGACATCATAGTTGTTCACAAAGAATTGTGGTGGGAAAATGTAAAATACAAAAAAATCAATACAAAATATATTTAGGGTGAGTTTTCAAACTCTACAGACTACTTCAAGAATTATTTTTTTTTTTTTTTTGTGAAACCAGAATCACTTTTTTTAAAAGATGAAAAAAACGGTTTTTTTTTTTTTTTTTCGGTAAAAAGAATTTATATTAGTTTCATTTGGATTACAAAGGGTACTCCCACCATTACAAACTTGTTGGTCATTTCAATGGGTCCTCTAGTCAATCAGAAATAGAAAAAAATATATTTAGCGATTGAATCTTCAATGATAACCATGATCAAAGTTTGAATTTGAGTTCCCGAGCTTCTTTTTTGAAAAATCAGCTCATTGCGAACTCTCCATATTGTCCATACGATTCTTGTCCAAGTCGTGACTGCATATTTTGATCCTTTTTCAACTCTCCAATTCTCACAAAAATGAAGGAATTTCAAAAAATGTTCAATATTTTGCACTGTCGATATCTTTATCCATTTGTGTATTTTGTTCCACAGGAACAAAGAAGACTTACATTCAAAAAGTACGTACATGAAAATGAATGAAGACAAAAACCCACTTTTTCATGGAAAATCACATCACAAGTCACAACCCTATGAATCCAAATCCAATATATGGTCACAACACTATTTACCTAACACTTTGATTAACCACCTATCATCTAATTCTATTTTCTCTTTATTTTCCAGTGCTGCCATGAAAATGAAACATTCTAATTCTTTAATTTATGTTTTCAATTTAAGAATTAAAACGAAGATGGATTAAAAATCAAATCTATTGTGATTGGCTTGATGCGTTCATATCCTATAATCAAATAAGATATTAATGGTATTATGGTACAAAATCTCTTCGTCATTTGAAACATTGCACAAAATTTCTTTATAATTTATAAAATTGAGTGAATTATCACTTTTATATAAAAAAAAAAAAACGAAAGAAATTGGCTGGCAGTTTCATCTATTTCCTCTAATTTATGTGCCTTGATTTTAAAAAATGTAAAGTCTTGAAGCTATATATATACTATGAAAGGTATAACGAGAAATATAAAAAGCACATAAAATCTCTTTTTTTTTTTAATGAGGAATTCGCTTAATTTTATAAAATATAAGGGGTTTTCATGCAATTTTAATTTTACATCACGATAAGATTTAGCACAACATTTTCAAATCACATGCAAGTGTTATCTTCAATTGAATTATATATTGAGCGATTTTGGTAAATTTGTATACTAGTACTACCTCCGTCTCAAGATAACGTGCATGCTACATTTATTATCGAGTTTTAGTGAGTGAGTTGTTTATTAGTATTTAAAATGATAAAATGACTTTTAAGAAGGGGTATAATAGATCTACCTCTCCTCTATTATATGTCTCTTCAAAAAAATATTTTATCATTTTAAATATTAATAAAAAATTCGCTCGCTAAAACACGAAAAAATAGTAACGTAGACGTTATCCCGGGAACGAGGAAGTACAATTTACAACATAGCTCCAATTTCTCTACTTATCAAATCAAATCATTCTTCCAAATTTTCTACTTATCAAATCTTTCAGTACGATAACTTGTCAAGTTTTTTGGTCCGAATTCAAGATTTCAATGAACCATCAACAGCTGTGGTTCTGTTCGTATACTCAAAAGCACTTTTTGCATTAATTTGAAGAAAGCAGGACGGCTACGTATGATGCAGGATTCAGTGCAGCAACGTATGAATTACTTCATTTTGAATACGACTTCTTATATCACCCCCCCTATATATAAACTCACAACACTTCTGCAAAACACACATTCAAACATTCTTTATACTACTGCTAGTTTATTCCTCATCATTCTCCTATCAAATCTATACAGACACGAAATGGCCAAGATTCCAAAAACCAGGTTTTCGACTGAAGTAGCACCACCAAAGTTCATCTCTGTAACGAGGCGTCCACTGTTCAAAATCATGGACACCATTGATGAGGAAAAGGCTTATGTATCAGCCCTTTCTTCTTCCTCTGACAAAGATCATACCACATGAAAGCTTCTACCAGCACTCAAATATGCTAAGAATAAAGTCGAAAAAATCGTTTCTTCACCATCTGTTCTTTGATTTGCTTGATTCACATTACAGCCGACCTGCTTTTTATAGTCAGTGATGATGATGATAAGTGTTGAAGTGTTTTTTTTTTTTTCCTTTTTTGCCTCCACCTTTTAGTGTGTAATTCGCGGGCTTTTCTTTAATGAAATAAGGATTCAGTTCCATTTTATAAGTCTACAGTCTGTAGTAGTATTATCCAAACAGCATGCAAATGATGGTTGATGCATATTATACGTACAATTTTGTGCTAAAAACCAAATTGTTTGCATAAACTGCAATAGAACCACGACCTTGAGTACAAGTTTAGAAGTTTTTAGACTGTAACAAGTTTTTTTTTTAAATGTACTTGACCTCATGGACTGGTGGAATAGTCTGTGAGGGAAACCTCGACAAAAATACGATGCCATAATTTACTATGACATCAAGAAACATAGATAAGCAGAGTACATAAAATTAAAATAAGACAATACTGCAAAAACTTGAGTAGAAGTACATCTGCAAAAGATGGTTGAAAACAAGATAAACATGTGTGCATCTTTGTTTTCCAAATACTAACAGTAAATATGTATCCTTTAACAATTATAGATTATTTTTCCGTAAAGCTGTAAAAATGGAAGCACAAAGGGCTGCCATTGGGAGACAGAGGTCTCGTACACAATCAGAACTAAGTAAAAGAGATGTCAAGGATTATAACAAGCCTCCCATTCAAAAAAAGAATTTATGCCTGGTGAACATTATCCTATTACGAAAAGTAAAGTGTTGAGTATGGAGTGTTTGTTCAATTGCTGAAGGCAACTACGTATAGACCAGGCTTGTAAGAACATGACATCTTGTTCTTACCCCTCTATATTAAATTCACCAAAATTACCTCTTTTTACCACAATTAACTTTGATACTGATAAGTTCGTATTTTATGTCTTATTCTGGCAATTAATCAACTCGATTTTATGTTTGAATTTTATGGCTATGAGTTCCCAAAGCTATGTTCAAAGATATTTATATTTAAGCCAACATTATTATCACATTATCACTTGGACAAGGAGTTGAGTAATTCAACTATTAATGAGGAAAAGGTTTACATAAGTGCTTTAGTCTTTCACATGACCAATTAGTCTTCCAATACAGTGAGGAATCTGAATTCTACCTAACTTGGCAATATATTTATTTAATTAATAAAGAAAGCTTCACTTACTGCTTAGATCTTTGGTCTTCATGAAGCTTACCGCTGCACTTTATGAAATCAGCAGAACTTCTGCAATTATTTAAAAAATAAATAAATATTCAGAACGTCAACTAAACAAATTAGATTTAAAGCTACTCTTGGATTAAATTTTACCTTGTTTGCAGCCTGTGGTGTTCCTGCTCGGAATGGAACTGGAAATGCACCTTATCCATTGCCGAATTTTAATTTCTGTGTGAGGTTAGAAACTATGGGGGATTGCTAAGAGACATTACAAATCATGCATTCAAGAAAGAAGAGACCAAACAGTAAACGAGAAGAGACAAGTATATACATGATTCTACACCAACAAAAGGAGCAACTCATATTCCACAAAGAGAACTGGTAAAAAAAGTCTCAGAGTAATCTCAATACAAATATACATAACCAATTAAGTGTTGAATACAATGGATCTAGGAAAACTGCAAGCAGAAATATTTAAGTTAGAAAATTGATTCCAATTTTTTCTTTTTCCTTCAGGAGATCTGTAACCGTCTGTTAACATGTGTCATACTCATTGAATATTGTAAATGTAATTGAATGTCCAACCTGTCGCTCTGAACAAAATGGAGCTCGGTTTCTCATATACATAACTATTTACAAAGAAATAGCATAAACATGGGCCAATCTGCAGGTTTCTATCAGCAGGCGTCTAGAATGAGAATGCGGAGTACAACCATCAGTACTCATCCCCAAGATTGAACCATTTAGACGATGTGTGTAGTTTAGAAAATGCAGCATTGGGGCCCACGTGATAATTACATTTTGATGTCATTTTACCGTTGTATCCCCTCCAATGCAGCTGACATCGAGGCCGATGCCTCTTCGAGTGTTCTATTCTTTTGCACTGTGTTAAAGGCTTCAATCACATCTCCTTCCTCCCAATCATCAAATTCCTCAATTCCAACTCCACACTCTAGTCCAGCATTTACCTATCCCATTGCAGAACATGGAAAAAAAGGCGACTTAGAGAAACAAGGAGTACTTCAGACATTTTGCCTTCTTTAAGTTCCATACATATTAGTGATATTTATTTCAGTCGGACGCATGATCCCATCAAGAAAGTGAAGATAGCGAGATAAAGTGACTTGAATCCAGAATGAGCCACACAAATACCAAAATTATAAATATAATATAAGGAGAAGGAAAGAAAAGAGTTAGTGGTCATCATATATTTAAAAATGAGTAACACTTGGGTGCACTAGTTGCACCGTACAACTCAAATGCATTTATAAATGATACTCCCTCCATCCCATAATAACGTGCACGTTTACTATTTTCACGTGTTTTAGCGAGCGAGTTTTTTATTAGTATTTAAAATGATAAAGTATTTTTTAAAGATGTATATAATAGAAGAGAAGTAGATCTATCATACCCCTCCTTAAAAGTCACTTTATCATTTCAACTACTAATAAACAACTCGCTCGCAAAAACTCAATAATAAAGTTAGCGTGCACGTTATCTTGGGACGGAGGTAGTATTAATTATATTATGAAAAGGTATTAGTTGGTACAGAATTCTCGTAGTGACAGAAAATGATGAAGCTATATATAACAGAACAATAAGTAACGATGGATAATATTGGAGAATAACCAGGAAAATATTAAACATTCCTACTATTATATGGTCTTCAAGCTTTTTATTAGTGGAAAGGGAATTAAAAAGAATGGGAAAAATTCAGAAAAACCACCTCTTTCACCAACTCTTTGACACGTCTCAAGGAACCAAGCACATCGACGTGAACTTCTTTGCCTTTTCTCAGCACACGAATTCCACAGTCTTTCACAAGTTTTCCCTCTGTTACCATGCATCCAGCAACGCGCCCGCTTCCACTACTAAATACAGCCCTTACTTCTGCCAAACCTATTGGCACTTGTTCCTGCAATTGCAAAAATTAGAAACAGTTTATTATTTATTTTACGTCGCAAGGACTTCTACTGTAGTGCCTTATTCACCTATTTAGATTAGAATTCCTACGGAAAAGCAAGACAAATTATATTCAGTTATATAGTTATTCTCACACATTACAAACAACAAACACCAAACAGCATGAATGTGTTTTACCTCGACTGGATCCAGTAGTCCCTCCATTGCTTTTCGAACATCATCGATAAGTTCGTAGATAACTTTATACACCCGAATTTCCACACCTTTGTTTTCGGCATAAGTCTTGACTGAACCAGGTGTTTTAACATTAAAGCAAAAAATAATTGCTTTACTTGCAACTGCAAGGTCTACATCACTGGCGTTCACATCCCCAGTTGCTTGAAGTAGGAACTTCAGACTGATGTTATCTTGTGGAAGAACCTGCAGAGCTTGTCTGACAGCCTCAATTGCTCCCTAGCAAATAAATATAAGTTTTTTTAATTAATTGCAGATGTTCGACGAGACTATTCATGATTTATCGGAATATACTATCATCACAACTTTATCATATACAAAATACTGGAATTGTTTATAGAAGAAATTAAAGATGCTTTGTGTTGCAGAAGCCACATCAACAAAACCCAAGACAGATTAGTGACCACAAAGGACTACCATAATTCTAGGGAAGTAAAAAAGAAATAATCACTTTCCAGAATTAGCATTTCTCCAGAAAAAGAAAATGATATATCTAAGAGATCGTATCCATTTCAAACGAGAGTGTTCAAGTCACTAAGAATTATATATTCTAGCTTAAGGATATTTGCTACAACCCTTAACATTTCACAAATACAAACAAATAAAAGTTTCAAATACAGAGTTCAAATAAATGGTCTGAATAGAAAGAAATTCATCAGTTCTCTGTACATTCTAATATCACTATTAAAAGGTTTGATCATTATGTCATTTAACATTAATACGATCAGGTAAGCTAACCTAAAAAAGGATAAGGTTTTAATGCAATTTGACAAAGGTCAATCAAGTCATAAAATAAAAATGAAAAACATATGCATACGAACCAGGCTCCAAAAAGTGTAACATCCAAGTGCATAATATAGTTTACCATTACTGAACTTCAATCTTCACTAGTCTATAATCATTTACAATTAAAAAAGGGAGATCTAAAAATTTTAGTTAAAAAAAGGGGGATCTTAAAATTTTAGTTAAAATTTTTTTGCAACATCCCACACCATACAAAGTCATTAGGGTTTCAGAAAATATTAATAGGTACCTGAACATCAACTTTGAGTATAATATTAAGTTGGTGGAGATCTAATCCAGCGTTCTTTCCTGATGAAACAGCATAAGCTAAAGAAGAAAGCGTAATCTTCCCATCCCCAGCTTTTTCCATAATACGTTCATTTCTCATAGATTCTTCCCGCGACTCCGCTTTTGCTCGAGCTGTATCGAGTGAACCGACCACCTCAAACTCATCACCAGCTAAAGGAACATTATTTAATCCAATGACCTGCCAAATCGTGCAGATGCAGTAATAATATCAAGAAACTGAAACATTCATAAGCTTTAGATGAAATTGGTGTAGGTACTTGTGCAAAGAATGAGATATGAGTTAGAACTTTAGAAAAGATCTCAAGATCATCCAACTAGAAACTACTCCCTCCGTCCTAAGATGACATGAACAGTTGACTTTTACACGCGTTTTTGCGAGCGTGTTTTGTATTAGTAATTGAAATGATAAAGTGAAATTTAAAGAGGGGTATGATAGAACGCGTGTAAAAGTCAACTGTTCAAGTCATCTTGGGACGGAGGGAGTAATATACATCAAGACCCAATTAAATTTTACTAGAATATGAAAAGCATATGATACATCTTCCATGGAATACATGTTTCTTTTGTAATATAAAACCTTCTGCTAAGAGTAATTCAAAGTGATGTAATACTGTCTAAAAGTTTTAAAAAAAAAAAAAATTTGAGAAATTAAGCTTCAAATGAAGGATCCTTAATCTAAGTACTGCAAAAACTATAATAGTATATAGATAATCAAGAATTCAAGATAACAAAATGAGAACGCATATTTAACTAGACATATGTACCTGTACTGGAATAGAAGGCCCTGCTTCATCAACCCGTTGCCCTTTGTCATCAAATAAAGCCCTCACCTGGTATAACAAATGACAAGATTCTGAGACCAGCTATAAACTACAAATTATTCCCAAGATGTTCAATTTAATGGACAAACCTTTCCAAAAGCTTCACCACACACTACAATATCTCCTCTTTTGAGTGTTCCGTTTTGCACAATGAATGTGGCTACAGGTCCCTTTGATTTATCAAGACCAGCTTCAATGGCTGTTCCTTTAGCATTCCTATTCGGATTAGCCTTCAGTTCTTGCAACTTAAAATGGAAAACAAAAAACATAATTCAGAACCAACAAAGGCAAGAGAAAACAAATACAACCAACTATTTCAATATAATTCTTTTTCCAACTTACTGAATAATTAGAAATAGGTTTTGATTTTTTTATTTTGGTCCTGTAAGTTATCAAAAATTTTGAAATTGGTCCTTTAACCTGTTGTAGCAGGTCACCAAACAGGTAACCGTCACCTATGTAATTATTTTGTGTTTTTTCTTTAATTTCGAAATGCCACCTAAACTTTTTTAATCCAAATAATGTGTGTCGGGATTTTTTTTCGCATTTTTTTAGGAAGGGAGAGTGGTTTTATGTGTATATTGATTTAATTATTTTATTTTTGGGTCAGTTTAGACCCAGTAAATCGATCCAATTTGCTTTGTTTTTAATATACAAATTGTTTTAAACCCGACCTAAAACCCGACAAAAATTATTAGGATTAAAAAAGTTCAAGTGACGCTTAGAAATTAAAGAGAAAATAAAAATAATTATATATGTGGTGTTTACCTGCTAGGTAACCTGCTGCAACAGGTGAAAAGGACCAATTTCAAAATTTTAGAAAACTTACAGGACCAAAATCAAAAGGTCAAAACAATCGGGACCAATTTCAAAATGATACAAAGTTACAGGACTAAAAAAAAATTAATCCCTTAAAATTATAACATTTCTGAGAATCATAGACTCCCGTTAATAATAATGTAAAAGTTACCTCTGCAACAAGCATGATGGTTTCCAGCAGCTCATCAACATTCTCCCCTTTGAGAGCACTTATCTGTTTTTGAATTGTTCAATAAAAACTTTAGCATCCCAGAAAGAAAATTGTGTGTGTATTTGTGTTATTCTTTTTCTTGGGGGTGCATGAAGAGATTTCAGTTTTTCCACCTTAACCATTGGGGTGTCACCACCCCAGTTTTCAGGCATCAAACCAATTGACGAAAGTTCTTGTATGACTCGATCTGGATTAGCTCCGTCCTTATCTATCTACAATGGATGGGATAAATGAAATTTAGTCGGAATTTTCTTAAGAACCAACAGGAAACTAAATATAGAGCACATACATCAGTACCAAGATACCTTATTAATAGCTACAACAATTGGTACCCCTGCTGCCCTGGCATGGGCAATAGCCTCACTTGTTTGAGGCCGGATCCCATCATCGGCTGCAACTACAATGACAGCAATGTCTGTCACTCTAGCTCCACGTGCCCTCATGGCTCCAAATGCCTACGCAAATATTTTCAGAATTTTTAAGATGATGCATATATTGAGAGCTGAAGGACAAACTAAAAGTAAAAGCATAAGTTAGAAATAGAATTACCTCATGTCCAGGAGTATCCAGAAAAACACATGTTTGTGGTTTTCCATCGATAGGTACATGAACTTTATAAGCCCCTATTCCTTGAGTGATCCCACCGGCTTCGGATGCTGCCACCTAATAAGAATAAGACTTGGATTCAGTTTCCATACAACTATATCTTTGGTCTTATTGTAAAACAGTTTTACCATGCAACTAGTTCACAACTATCACTATATAGTAAAACAGCTAATACTTTCTAAAAAAACTGCTAATACCATCAAACTAATACCTTTTAAAGAAACAACTAAAACTTTTAAAATACACATAAAATGCAAACCAATTGCATGGTAAAACTTCTTTACATAAGACTTTGCCATCTTTTAAACTATAATGGGTATGAGCAATGTGAATCATATCATCAAAGCAATTCACATCATAGTGTGATTAAAAGACTTGAGGTTCCAAGTATACCTTGGTCTTCCGTATGTAATCCAAAAGTGTTGTCTGCAAGTGGGAGATAATCCAGTCAGATATAGCTTGTATAGATAGAATACTCTGTTAAGACTAATTGAGAAAGTTGTTACTGACCTTTCCATGATCAACATGGCCCATTATGGTTAGCACAGGAGGTCTATCTTGTAATTTGTCCAAGTCATCTGCATCGAGAATTTGCTTCTTTTTTGCCTTTTCTTCCACCCCAAAAGCGACAGTATCAATGACTTCCACATCAAACTCTTTGCAGACCATCTTGACGATGTCTTTGCTTAGCTTTTGGACACCATCAGGCTTGATTCCCTTGGAGTACAAATATCCAAGTATTTCACCTTCACTGATGGCCAAGTTGAAAGCCAACTCCTCCGTGAGCATACCTTCTTCCTCAACTTCCATGATTTCCGCTTTGACTGGCGCTGCATCTTTCTCCGCCTGAAGTCTGGCAGCCTTTCTGCTTGCTTTAGACCACTTTCTTCCTTTTCTGGCATTTGCAGCACCAGGAATAGCACCATCAAATTCAGACACATCCTCATCCTGATTATCAAGCATACGCCTACGAGATGCACCAGATGAGCCCTTCTTTCTGAAATCGTCCTTGTATTTTCCAAGTGCAGGGCCCTTCCCCGGTTTCGTAGGTGCTAAAACAGCTTGGGCAATAACAGGATCAACCAGTGATTTCTTCGAGGCAAACTTGTCGATTAGAATCGGTTTGCGTTCTTTAGATTTTGGGGCCGAATCAGTTTCATCAGATTCAACTGGCTTCAAAGCTGCATTCACATCCTTCAAGATGACAGGTTTCTTCACAGGAGGAGAAGGAGGAGCTACAGAGGGTTTTGTTTGTAACATCGGTTGAATCTTCTGTGGTGGCTGGGGAGGTCTAAGTGGAGCAACACGCTGAGAGGGACCCACCCCTCCTCTATCTGTTCTGGGTTCCTGTTTTGGCACAGAAGCCACTGGGTTACCCTTACGCCAGACGCTCTTAGTTGCCGTAGACTTGCTATTTGTTTTTTCCACAGAACTAACTGGTTTTCCATTTCTTTGGTTTGCTATTTCACTAATCGGTGGTTTGTTTACCGACGCACTCGGTTTCTTGCTTGTCTCTAGCTTCTCAGCCTTTTCCAACACCTCTCCTAGAGACTCAATCACCTTACTTCTCTCTTCCTCCGAATCACTCCTCTCATTGTCTGACTCCGAGCTAAGTTTTGATCCATCTGGTTTCAGATTAAGAAGGGGTTCAACCTTGGTACTTGATTTCAAAACTGGCTTAGGAGCTGCCTTCAGAAATGCATCATTGCTACTTTCTTTACTACCTCCGTAAGTAGAATCAAGAGACACCGAAGTCCCTTGTTCAGCAATATAATCAGTTGTCACAGAATATCTACAAACACTCCACCTCTTGCCGCCCCAAAACTTCCTATACCTACTCCCATTTCTATTAACAGAGATGCTCCTAACTAAACAAATAGACCCATCAATATTACCAAAGGAACTCATATTCACGCTTCCCAAATTCGCTAGGGAAGCTAATGAAGCCATGCTCAACACTTATATATTCTGCACCATTTACAGAAAACCTTAACCGTATATTCCACACGAATTCCCTAAAACAAAACAAAACAAAATTCCAATCACTACAATTCACAGCTGAGAAACCCAGCATTAAACACAATACAGAGTAGTTTCAGGAAATTTAGACAAAAAAAAACGTCCAGAAAACACAAAATTGCAGACATATGGGCAAAGATAACCATCAATACCTGGAAAATGTGGAGCTTAGTTCTTCGAAATATGGGTAATTTATGTCCTCAAAAGTGATAAGAGGGGGAAACAAAAAGGAGAGGACCGAGTGGATATGGTGGAGGCAGAAAATGGTAAATGTGTTGTGGGTTGGGTTACGCTTGTGTGGCTATTCCTCTGCCTGTCAAATTTTGCCATTTGCGTGATAAGGCTGAAACTCAAGATTGTTTTTTTTTTTTTTTTTTTTTTTTCTGGAATTGATATAATTCGTACATTCTATAAAAAATAAAATAGTCTTCATCTATTTTATTAACTACAAAAAATAAAATAGTCCTCATTTATTTTGACTCGTACTATTTGAAGGCACTATTATTTTTTCAATTATTATGAATTCTGATTTTTTGTGGATTTCCTATGTTCGACCACGGGTCCTCTTGTTATTAAAAATATATAAATAAATATGCTTATACAAGCATGTATAGAAACATAATTATAGGCAAAATGCATAAGTCTATAAACTATTATTTTTTATTTCGAAATTTTTTAAACTATTTTTTTTTTTTAACAAGTCCCTAAATTATTAAATTTTATTTCGAAAGGTTCTTAAACTATTTTTTTGTTTAATGAAGTCCATAAACTATTGATTTTTGTTTCAAGCAATCTTTCTTGACGAAATTTTCTAACTAATCTAACGGAACCATTAAGTAAAACAATAGTCAATATTAACAATTTTGAGAATGATGATATGCGTATTTACTTAACGATTCTGTTAGATGATTAAAAAAAATAATCAAGAAGGACTATGTGAAATAAAAGTCAATAGTTTAAGGACTTCATTAAACAAAAAATAATAATTTAATGACCTATCGAAACAAAAGTTAATAATTCAGGGACTTCTTAAAATAAAAAAATAGTTTATGAACCTTTCAAAACAAAAAGTAATAATTTAGGGACCTAAAAATGCATTTTGCAATAATTATATGTGTAAATGGATTATTCAATCGTTATTTGAAAAGTTGTTAAATGGTATTTGAATGGTAATCAATGATGATCAAGGTATGTTTGCTAATAGTGGCGGATCAAGAATTTAAAATTTTGGTGTACATTTGAGCAGAATTTAAAATTTAAAGGTACATTTAAGTATGTTTTTTAATTATACAAAATAACATATAATTTTATTTTTTTAACATAAAATATATAAAGGGGTACATTTCATTCAGGGGCGGTGAGATTCATACCCATTTTTCATAAGAAAAGAGGATTTTTACCCACTTTATAAAAAAATGAGTTTTCTACCCAATTTTGACATAAAAATACTCAATTACTCTTAAGTTAAATATATTCATCTTTTTAAAAAAATATTTGTCTCGCTGGATATAATTCTTCCTATCGAGACAATATTCTAAGTTTGAATATTATCTCGATAGATATAAAATTTGTCTCGCTGGGTATAATCCTCCCCATCGAGACAATATTCAAAGTATGAATACTTTGAATACTGTCTCTATACTTTGAATAATGTCTCGATGGGGAGAATTATACCCAGCGAGATAATTTATATATCTATCGAGATATAATTCAAACTTTGCATATTGTCTCGATTGGATGAATATTGTCTTGATTGAGAGAATTATACCCAGCGAGATAAGTTTTATATCTATCGAGATATTATTCAACCTTTGCATATTGTCTCGATGGGAAGAATTATATCCAGCGAGATAAAATTATATCCAGCGAGACAAACATTTTTTTATATCTTCATGCATGAAAATTATTGAAATACATGATTAAGAAATGAAGTTAAGAAGAAAAAATAAATTACTAAAGTTACTTACCATAATTTTGGAAATAAATGATGAAGAGAGCATGATGAAGAGAGTAGATAGAATAAATATGTATCATAATGAATAATAAAAGAGAAAGATTGATATATTTAACTTAAAGGTAATTGAGTCTTTTTATGTCAAAATTAGGTAGAAAACTCATTTTTTTTAAAAGTGGGTATAAATCCTATTTTTTATGAAATTTGGATAAAAACACCAATTTCCCTTTCATTTTTGGGATACAATTGTACAATTTTAGTCATTTTTCAAAATTTTAAAGTGGATGTTTGGTACTTCATGAGGCTTTTTCTTGCGTGAAGGAGTTAAATTTTGAAAGAGTAATTGCAATAGTAGATTCTCCTTCATTCTATTCTTTAAAAAATTTTGCTATTTTTTTTTGTCCCAATCCTAAAATGAAAATACATTTTATCACTTTATCACATAAAATACTAATAAATAACATTTTTTACCCCCAACACTTTATCATTATTCCCATAAATCCTTATAAATAGTCAAATTGGCTTAAATAATGGGACGGAGGGAATACAAAACTAGTTTATGATGCTATTTAATATAATAATGTGAATCAGATCCCTTTTTTTAATGCTAAAAATGTAGTGTGCGTATTATTCATTCTTTTACTTATTGCTTCGTAATTTTGCTTAATCGAGATGCAAATATATATGTGTCAAGAATTCCGTCTCATATAAAAGCTCAAACTTAGAAGATGAATTAATTCTTTTGTATATAGTTAATTTCTAATACTCTCTCTCACTTGTAGACTGAGTTATTATCTGAGCTGTCAGTTCCATCATTAGGAGGAAGAGGTTGAACTCAAGGACGAGGGTGAGCCTGAGGGCTCTAATACCAAGAAATAATTTTGTCTTATCTACAAGCTCGAACTTGTACAGAGTTGAGGAATTAATTATTGAGTAGGTCTCATGTGCACCTGGGTGCATTGTGCACTCATAGTGCATTTTAAAAGCGTGCAACTATACAAAACAGAAACGTGCAACTATTTCAAACAGAAGCATGCAACTATGTTCCCATATTAACAGTTGCACTTTTCTGTGTAAATAAGTCGCACTTTTCAGCATAACAAATTGCATACTTTTAAAATACACTATGAGTACACGATGCACCCGAGTGTATACAAGACCTAACCTTAATTCTTTTGTATATAGTTCCTTAATATATGTATGTCGGCGTGCTTGGGATGTAAGGTTGTTTTCTAGTCCTAGTTGTTGATCGCGAAGGAATGAATTATAATTGTTGTCTAGGGTTTAAGTCATATTAAAATTCACTATTCTCCTTTTAACCTTTTTTATAGTAAAATTGGAATTATTTATAAATATAGTCATTTGAAATTTCTGCTCAGATTATCTACTATATAGATCAGAATTAAATCAAGTTTAATTTTCGGGGGAACATTATAATAGTGTTTAAGCATGTTGAACTACCATAAACAATTTACACTTGCATAGATTGCATATATTATTATTTGACGATGATGTATATTGCCCTACATTCTATTTTGGTGTTTATTATTGTTTCATCCATAAACTAAAGACAATTAAGGTCGTTTATCATGTATGTACTGTAGTTTGTAAAATATTAGAGTAATAGTAGTGTGAATTAGGTTTATACATGAACTTTATCACTAGTATATGCAAAATTATTATTGTTATGCATAAAAACTTTCACTGTTTAAAAATATAAAATATTTTTTGAACAATGATAATTTTTGTACATAATAGTGATAATTTTTATGCAAAATATTGATAGTTTTTATACATAATTGTGACACTAAAAAAATTGAGTTCACGGTGAACTCTCGAGTTCATACAAGTTTTTATCAAAATATTTTTATTAAAATTGTATTAGATGGGTTATGTGTATGATCAACATTACCTATTTATCCTTTAAAATTATAAAAAAGGTTTAAACAAAACTAATAAGAATTAGTGATTCTTCATCGAAGTTCGAACCTAACTCAAAGGGTCAAACTTGAACTATCAATGCCGGTCGGGATCTCCTGTTACACAATAGTGTTATATCTTCTATTATATCCTTTAGATTTGCGCCACGTGTTAATCTCATAATATCTACAAGGCTAGGTCTTGTGTGCACCCGGGTGCACCGTGCACTCATAGTGCATTTTAGAAGCATGCAACTTGTTATGCTGAAAAGTGTGACTTATTTATACAGAAAAGTGCAACTGTTAATATGAGAACATAGTTGCATGCTTCTATTTGGAATAGTTGCATGTTTCTATTTTGTATAGTTGCGAAAATTTTCTAAAATGCACTATGAGTAAGATCTTGTGATCTTTGATGCATTACGGACCCATTCTACCTACAAATATAAGAATAACGTCCTAACATAACCCCTTTTTCTAATTAGGAAACTATATTTAATTTTAGCAAAAAATTAATTCCTTCCAAATTTCATTCCAAAAAATTTTAGTATAACATATTTATAATTAATTAATTTAAAGCATAAATATACGAATTAATCAATAATTATTAATTATTTAATTGGAGTGAGTATATATATTATAATCTTAATTTATCGTATAAATTTATAATTCAATAAAATATGAACACTTACTAGAAAAAAATAACAAAACCCAGCTTTATCGTCCATTTTTTTTACAGTTATTAATTACATTTAAATATAATATTAACCACATCAAATTTATTTGAGTGATGCTTGTGCAATTAGATTTACTTTTAATTTAGATGAACCATGAACCCTAAAACTAAACCCTAAACCATGAACTCTAAACCCTAAACCATTAATTATTCGGATCGGGTGAACCATGAATCACTTGTGCCGGGTTCGAATCAGGTTTGGTTGGGTCTGGACCGGGTGTTAAAAATATTGAAAAAAAAACTATAAAAAAGAAAAAAAGAAAAACATAAACCCTAAACCATCAATCATTCGGATAATAGATTAAGATTATAATATCCGTGCTTCAATTAAATATTTTAATTAATTTAATTATTGGTTAATTTATACTACATGTGTAGTTTAAATTAATTAATTATAAATATGTTTATAAGATTTTTTGGAATAAGATTTGGAAGGAATTAATTTTTTGCTAAAATTAAATATAGTTTCCTAATTAGATAAAAAGCTTATGTTAGGATGTTATTCTTATATTTATAGATATTATGAAATCAACACATGACGCAAATCTAAAGGATGTAATATGAGATGTAACACTATTGTGTAACAGGAGATCCCGTGTGTATCAATGCCACACTTAATTAAAAAAGGTACACTTACAAATAAATATACTATTATCACATATTAAGGGTGTTACAGATGTTTTAATATTCTTCGAGTGAATACAAACTCTAATTGTCAATGATGATCAATATTATATATCCAAACTCAACCTATTTAGGTAATATTTTGTTGATCGACTTAAAGGTTCAATTCCATTCTCTCATAAGATCTCAATACTAGAACATTAATTTTTTTGAATTTAATAAAAATCACGACATTGTATGTGAGGAAATATGATTTTAAGATATATGCATCAAACTAAAAATATGATGCCCTCAAATGGAAATAATCCAATACAAACCTGTAATAAACAAAATCTAAAGGTGTTCTACATTTGAAGTTTAAGAATGTACCTTTTTCTTTTAAATTAAATGTATAATTTTTTTTTTTTTTAAATTTTCAGTTACATTTACAATTTTTATGTGATAGCTAGCTAAAGGTTGAATATGTATTTTTGTATGATGTGAGTCTTAAGTTCAGCCCTAGACAACCATTTTTTTTTGAGAATCTTGAACTTTAATTTATTTTAAGCTTCTGAATCAACTTTTTTTAGAAATGGATGCAGGGAATAAATGTTGGTCAAATGTCATATTAGTGGTATAGGTTTAATAAGGTGCACCTCTACAAGTTATTTGGTCACTCTAGAGGAACAGTGTCACTACATGACGAAAAATGTCACTATATTATAATCATTTTTAGGGTGTTCAGTTGGATTGCATGTTTTGATCTTGACAATAGGGTTCGATTAGACGTACGGGTCGAGGTATAGTCATTACTTTGACTCTAAATGTTAAGCGTTGTTCATTTTTTGTATAAATGTTCAAGTAGTGAGCACTTATACATCGTCAACATCATGAATTTTCTTGGTATAATTGTCAACACTTGCATATCACACACTACACTAATCAATAGAAGAATTGTAAACACGTAATCATTTTGCACATTTGGGACATTATTTCAGAAGAAAAAATAAATATGTAAATTTACACTCAAGATGCATTGAGGAGAGAACATGAAGGAAATACTTGAAATGTGTAAAACACCACCGGTTCAAGTTTGAGACCACAATCATTTCCTTGTTTATTGCCAACTTGTTAAAATTTTAAAACAATAAACCTATAAAAACTGCATATATAAAGATTAAAGACACAAACTGGAAACATACTTGGGAGGTGCTTGACTGAGCTTATAAGCCCCTAAAGAAACTTATAAGATGATTATATGTTTATAAGCTCTAAAAAAACGTTAGATTAAAAAAAACAATTTATAAGATATTAGAGTTAATCGATATGTTAAAACTCATCAATGAACTTTATTTCCATGTGATGATCATATAATAATATAATCTATTTTTAAAATTAGAATCTATTTGAATTTGCTATATATATATATATATAGAGCGCATATGAATTTACTAGATTAAATAAATCTTTCACAATATATTTGAAAATATACTATCTGACTCACTGGCTTTAATCAATTATACAAATGATTTTTAGCATGTACAATATATCATGTAAAATTTGTTCATAATATAAAATTAATATTATAATACTTGTAATTTGATATTACTATACATAAATTAATATCAATATTTATAATATTATAATATTAATTTACAAAAATATAATAATATCATATGATAAGTATAATAATATTAATTTATAAATGCAATTTCATAGTATTGAATTAGGGCTCACGAGTGATTATGGTCGGTCAAATCGTTAGTCTCCAACTAATTAAAGGTCACAACTCACAACTACCAAACCAACAAAGATCACGCGCGTTGCACGTGCCTACCAATCCCCCCCCCCCCCCCCCACCCCCACCCTTTCTATTTTTTTTTTCCCTTAATTTTGGACTACTACGTATTCGTAATCACCAATTGGCATCTCGCTCACTGACACTGTAACTAGAGAGAGAGAGAGAGACCAACACAGAAACTGAGGTCTATAGAGAGAGAAACAATGAAGGACGAAGCTATAAGCTCGTCGCGGGACCCCTTATTGCCACCCAGATCTTCTTCTCCGCCTCCGAGCGCCACTAGAGCTGCCAGGTGAAATTGCGTCACACCCCCTTATCCCGATTTCAATTGGCCTGTTGTGCATAACGAGTCTGTAATTTGATCATTCATTACGCGAATGCTTGATTTCTTAGGGTCAATTGAGTGCTTGAGCTCTTGTCTATTTAGTTTATCCTCTTTATTGTACACTCGTCTTGCGTATGCATGATATGCTGCGAAATTAGGGCATACAATGTGTTTGGGCTTTTCCGTGGTTTTTGGGTAAATTACCTTTTAAGAATGTAATGGCTTGTTCTTCTCTCTTGGTTACTGAAGATTTCGTTTTTTGGGCTCAAATCCCTTTGAACAGCTGATGGTGATTGTGAGAGTTCATAGAGTTGGCTGGAAGCTGATGTTAAATTCCCTTCATGTAATTATAGTTTCCCGGAATTAGTGTACAGGTCGTTTATATTTGGAAATAGATCATAATGGAAGAATTGGGGACTGGTATGATGTATTGACAAATATCTGTCCGTAGAGTTTGGATATTAAGAGTGTTGATTGAGATAAATGTTAAAATGCTATCCTTCTTGTCTTTGATAGCTTAAGCTTTTAGATGAGGTGGTCATTTTCCATGGTACTGGAGCCAATTTGAAATGAAAGGTGCTTATTTCGAGTCTCATTGCCACCCATTTTAAAAATTATGCAAAGAGGGCCATAAGTGCCAGTTGACCCGCTTGCATATGATGGGGCATTTTGAAGGCATTAAAATAAATTATAAATGTTAAGAGATGTTCCTCCTAGGCAGTCTAAATTTCTAGATGACACAGTCATTTACTGGGGACTTTTGCATTTTGTGATGTTTGAATGGTATGTTTTGGAATTAATTATATATCAGGAACGGAGTGCATGAGTCCATTCAGTGTGCAGTTCAGTTTTCTTAGAAGCTTTTGTCTAGATGTTGTGTTTACACTTTAAACTAGCTTATTTTTTTGTTTTGCATTTCGCATTCAACATTATAAAATTTACCCGTATATGAGAAACTTCAATATAAATGAATGTAGCAGCAATGCTGGGATGGGTGTGTTTATACACTAGGTTAGACATAATTAGTAATAAATGTAATAGAGAGGTGGGATTAAGTGATTAACCTCAATAGATGAGATTTTTAAATTTTTTTTTTTTTTTTTTTGTAGAAGAGTTAGAAATAAACTTTAAGAAACAACGTGCTATATTTAAATATTAAGGAGTTCATGTGCCTAGAGCCTGGTCTTATCTTGGTGCCAAAGAGCTAATTCTTCAAGGGAAATCAGTTTTGGAGTGAAATGTATGTCCTGAGTTATGCCTCTGAAACGCTAATTTGTAATGTAACTGTTTTGGTGAACCTTATAATGGGTTGAGTATCCCTTATACTGAATTTATTGTTAATATTGATTTTACTGCTCAAAAATAAAAATAAAAATAGCCGATCCACATTGTAAAGGCCTAGTTGTTGTATTATGAGAAATATGGAATGAAGAAAGATAGTGATCATCTTGAAGATTGATTGTACTAAATAGATGATAAGTGCATGATATGATGCTGGATTCTCACAATGACTGTAGTAATCTTTTGTTGCAATCACACATTTATATCTCTGCCCCTTTGAACAGTTCTGCCGGGGCATCATCTCCTGCTATACCCACAAATGCTGGTGGCAGCACAGACTGGTTTGGTCAAGGGCAGAATTCTAAAGGGGGGTCGCTTTCTCGGATTGGTTCGCAGCCCATGCATACGTCGTTGAGCACTAATGCTGATGGTTCTGCTCTTGGATCATCACAGCCTTCCTGCAGGCCCTGGGAAAGGGGTGATTTGTTGAGGCGTCTCTCAACATTCAAACCTGCAAATTGGTTTGGAAAACCTAAGGTTTGAACTTGCCTTTCCTTTTCTAATGATCATGCTAGATAGAATTCCCCTTTGTTAAAGTCATCCTCCCCTGTTTCACATTTGAGTGGCTGCTATACGTGCATATACCTTCAGATTGACATTAATAGATGTAATCTCCCCGTATAGATATACTAACTAAATTTATTAAAAGGATTAGACCATGATATCAACTATATCAAATATAAAGATTTAAGATCTTACTGATGGTACCTTAATAAGGAGAAAATATTACTTTTTCTTTAATTTAAACAATGTGAATCTTATTATTATTTAAGAGAAAATGAGATTTGGCATTGGTTGCATTGGGACAAGTTTTCATACCCCCCTTGCAGCCTCGGATACAATAGGGCTTTCAGAGACTAGAATTGGTACTAAGGGGATAAATCAACAACATTCTGCCTACTAGTGCAAGTTCTATGCGATTTAAAGGCTCTAAACGAGTGGAGAGTGGAAAGGGCAAGGGAATTTGGGTGAGAAGATCCTCTTCCTCTTTCAGACTTAGAGATGAAGAAGGAAGTTGAATTTGATTATTTGGAAGGTGAAGATGCGGAGGAAGAAGAATTTTGCGATGAAGATCCCCTAATTTGATGATTATGATGATGAGGGGGATATAAAGAGGATGATTTGTTTGCTACTTGTTAACCTTTGATTTTGATATTTGTTGTTTGCTACTTGTTAGCCTTTGAAGTTTGCTACTTGTTAGCCTTTGAAGTTTGCTACTTGTTATTGAAGTTTATCCCTTTGATTTGTGTCATTTTGAGATATTATGTGCTTTTGAACTTCAATTTATTAGGTCATTATTATGTGCTGACATGTTTAATTTATGTAATGTTTTGTGAGTTTTAGCATTAATGTACAAAAGGCGGGCCTCAGGTGCGCGGCTTACACCCTTAACAACTATGTAATAAACATATATAGTGAGAATGCTGATCAGAATGACTAAAAAGAGAGTAAAATGCATTGAACGAAATGCTTGCTGGAATAAGTATTTATGCTTTGGTGAAACTATATTTCAATTGTATTTTTCCTTCCACAGTTTCTCCTCCATGTATAGCTTTCTGTGAGACCTGGATTTGCAATGAAATATACAGATTATATGCTTATCTCTGTCTTTTGATGCAAATTTTTATTCAGGCTGCAAGTTCCTTGGCCTGTGCCAGAAAAGGCTGGGTGAATGTGGACATTGATAAAGTTGAATGTGAATCTTGTAGTGCAGTTCTGAAGTTTGTTTCATTGGCCACCTGGACTTCTTCTGAAGGTGAACCATAGTGGTAGTTCATGATTGGATAAATTGTTTTCTTCAGTTTATTTGTATGGATTGTTCTCTATATTTACATGGCATGCTTTCTCTAACACTAGTATGACAAATAAAAGAAGGAAATATTTGAAAATTTTGGAACAGTTTTTAAATTTTTTTGGAATAGTTCAATAAAGTATCATTGAATACCAAATAGTTCTTGCGTTCCACCAAGTAACACACGGATATCAACTAATTGTATGACTAAGTATTCAGTCATCTTATTTTGGGTGTATTATAATCTGCCACTGCTGTAATATTTTAATAAAATCTTTTTAAATACCAAAATTCCACAAATTGACATGTAGAAACCCACTAACTGTAAGAATAAGTATTTAATTATTTCAATACTTAGTCTTTTTGGAGGTATTATTTTCCTATAAAGTTTATGGCTATGTTTGTTGTATACTATTTTGTTCTAGAAAGATGGTATTGTTTCTAGCGTCTCATGTTTCTGAAATTGGTCATTTTTGTTGCTAGAGACTAAAGGGTTGGTCATTTTGCACATATATTTATTCCAGGAAATGTTATTGCGATTCGTGAAGGGGGCTAACTTGGAGTAGTGTATCATAAACTAGTATCATGGTTCACACATGCCTTGGGTGACAAATTAAGTATACAAATTCTGAAATAGGCAGTTAGTATGTTTTTTCCATTGTAAAGTTGTATCTTAGGTGCTGCCCTTATTTATTTATTTAATAGAAGACTCACATTTTGTTCTTGGGGAAGCTGTTACAATAAGCTGAAGAGGTTAAACCCAGAGTAACATGATGTTCTGTGGGAGTTCCATTCATATATACGTCCCTTGCTAAAAGTATAATAGAAGACTCAACTTTGCATCCAATTTCTATAATTCTTCTTTATTAAGAATTGCTGTTAGACTCCCTGGATTAAAATTAAATTAAGTTTCCTGGCTATATTCTATTGAAAAAATTGAGTGGAGAATAGATAACTATTGTTGTATTCAGAAAAATGTTCATCATTTCTAATATTTCAATTGCAACGTTATGTGGAGCATTACACCTGATGCAGTTCTTGCTTTCTGTTCTTGTCCGTTGTACTTAGTTGCCTTCATCCAGCTCTTGTTGTTTATAATATTCAATTGCAGAACTTTGTTTTTTCTGGTGATCGGTTATATCTCCAATCTCATTAGCTAATTTTTTGTGGTAGCTGATGCTGCTGGAGAAGAATTTGCCAAGAGACTTGATGAAGGACATAAAATTACCTGCCCATGGATAGGAAACTGCTGTGCAGAAAGTCTGGTGCAGTTCCCACCCACTCCGCCATCAGCACTTGTTGGTGGTTATAAGGATAGGTGTGATGGACTGCTCCAGTTTCCCTCTCTTCCTGTTGTGGCCTCATCTGCAATTGAACTAATTCAAATCTCAAGGGAACCTGAAATTGATCGTTTGCTGGCCCAATCTGGCATCAAGCTGGAAATATTACTAGGAACTGAGAGCTCCAGAGATGATGTTTTCTTCACATACTCTCGCGTAATACATCTAAGCCCTCTTTAAGTTTCAACTATTTTCTGTCATTTATTTATGTATTTTTTTCATTATGTTTTCCCTTTTGTGTCACATTGCAGGCTCAGAAGCTAATAAGCCTTTGTGGATGGGAACCCAGGTGGCTTCCAAATATACAGGACTGTGAAGAGCATTCTGCTCAATCTGCTAGGAATGGCTGCTCGATTGGTCCTTCGAAATATCGTGGTCCTCCCCGTGATCCTAGCCGTGGAAAGAAAGCATTATCCTCTTCCACAAAGAAGGACTACGGTATAAATGAAGTTATAGGTACTAACTCGAAAAGTGTATCTAGATCACCATTGTTGGATTGCAGCTTATGTGGCGCGACAGTGAGAATATGGGACTTCCTAACTGTTCTACGCCCCTCTAGTTTTGCTCCTAATAGCGCTGATGTCCCAGAAACTAGCAAGAAGATGGTATTAACACGTGGTATCAGTGCAGCAAGTGGCATCAGTGGGTGGGTTGCTGCAGATGGCGTAGAGAAGGAGCAAGCAGACGACCCTGATGAAGCTGCAACTGGCGAAGGGAAGTCACCTTCAAATATCGGGGTGGATTTGAATCTTACTATATCAGCTGGATTGTCCTCTTCACGGTTGAATACGAATGTTATGTCTGAAAGAGATTTGTTGATTGGTCAGCCAGCCAGTAGCGAGGTAGGTGATCGTGCAACATCGTATGAATCACGCGGCCCCAGCTCACGCAAGAGGAACTTTGAAGAAGGTGGAAGCACAGTCGACAGGCCACAATTACTCGTCCAACAAGCGGATAGCGTGGAAGGTACTGTCATCGACCGCGACGGTGATGAAGTTGATGACGGTGGACAGAACTCCGCTGGTCCTTCGAAACGAGCTCGTGATTCTAGTATTGTTGAACCCCGTCAGTCTCCATATAGGAATTACTCTTCTGGTGCGGGTCCCAGCCGGTCTTTTGGCTTCGACATAGGAATGTATGCTTATAAAGATGAGTTGGAAATCGGAGCTGGTAGAGATTCAACGCACGTATCCTCTGTTATTGCAATGGACACTATAGGTCACAGTTCAGATAATGATTCGATGGAAAGCGTTGAGAACTATCCTGGAGATTTTAATGACATACACATGCCTTCTACATCAACAGTTAAGAACACGGATCCCAACGAGGCGTCGGAGTTGAACTTCAGTAATCAAGCACAGCAGAGTGCTTGTCCAGCTGTTGTGAGAAGTGGTGGTGAAATTGGTGTCAGTAGTACGAATGATGAAGAAGTAGTTAATGCAGATACTGCTACTGCCCATGGTAGGGATGGTCCCAGCTTCGGTATTAGTGGGGGAAGCGTTGGAATGGGTGCTAGCCATGAAGCTGAAATTCACGGGACTGATGCCTCTATCTACAGAGTTGACAGTGTGGTTGGTGATGTGGAACCTATTGGTGAGATAACTGACAACCAAGGGCAAACAGGTGAATTTGGTCCAGATCCAGGGTTGATGGGTGATTTTGTCCCTGAAGAAATGGACAAAGAGGATCCAAATGGTGATAGTCAAGATTTGATGTCCCGATCCGTTGCAAGGGCGGATAGTGGGTCAAAAATTATGGGTTCAACTAAGGCAGAATCTGTTGAAAGCGGTGAAAAGACGAGTAACATACGCGCGACCTCCTGCGAGAACAGTACCCATCCTTCGCTTTCTTGCAATGCCATCTTAAATTCTGGTGTTGAAGCATCCAAGGAAGAAGTATCCCAAGGTGCAAAGTATCCGACAACCGATGACTGTGGTTTTGTGGAATCGGGCTATCAAGTTGCGAACGGATCAGGTAAAGTGCTGCTTTTGATGACTGAATTAAGAGTAACACCTGGGTGCACCAGTTGCACCATGCAGCTGGTGCACAACTAATACTGTTCAATGAAAACAACTTATTCTTTTCAGTGAAAACAGCTAATACTGATCAACTAATACCTTTGAGTAAAAAAAAACTAATACCATTTAAAAATGCACTTGAGTTGCACGGTGGCATATTTAAGCTCTATTTGATGATGAGCTCCAATGAGCAGTTACTCATTACCGTAGCATCCAGTTTTATCTTCCTTTTTATTTCTTCTAACCAGACATGTATTTCTGCAATGGAACTTTGTTAGGGCCTCCGAATGGTGGAAGCAACTATGATGAAGCAGTAGAATTTGATCCAATTAAGCAGCATAATCACTTTTGTCCTTGGGTGAATGGAAATGTTGCTGCAGCAGGCTCTAGCAGCAGCAGCGGGGGCTCTGGTTCCAGTGCTGATGCTCTTGCACTTTGTGGTTGGCAGCTGACATTAGATGCTTTAGATGCTTTCCAATCACAAGGGCAGCTTCCCGTCCAGACTGTAGAGTCTGAATCTGCAGCTTCCATGTATAAGGTCCGTGTTAATACCTTTTATATCTTCTAAGTTCTAACTGCACATTTGCTATTTTTTTATTTTGATTTAAATTCTATGTTCCTCTTCTGCTAATGTCTCATGTCATAATTTCGTGAATATAAGGCATCGCAAAACATTTCTTGCATAAAACTTGTATTATAAGCTATGCTATACATCCTGAATATCCTTAATGTACATATATTGTATTTTTTACAAGTGCTCTTTTTTTTAAGTCTTTCCTGATGGCTGGTTCTGAAAAATATTTTAGAAATTGTAATCTAGGTTTTTTCATTTCTGAACCATAAAACGTGAGCCTACTTTGATTGCAGGATGATCATCATGGTCCTGGTAAGAAACTCTTGGCACAACACTCTTTCAAGAAAAGCCGTGGGAAGAAATAAAACAGACTTTAGTGAGAATCGTGGCGTCTGGTGTGTTTCTACTTCTCATCTACTTTAATTTTAAACATATTATCACATCATGTGATATATTTTGCAACTTACCAGGATGTCCAAATACCATACTTGCAGCTATTATCTGTTCCCATTTGATCATCAAACCCAGCAGCGTCTATCAAATAAACTGTCTTGAGATGTTATTTATTACTTTTCACCTTATATGTCGAAATTTCATTACCTGTGGCTATGAAGATACAAGAGGATCTCCGTGTTATGTTCCTGAGTTTTTTCACTTCATATTCTCAGTCCTCAGACACCAGTTTCAATAAAGCCTTGCTGAGTAATCAGGCTTGTTTATTCATAATAGTGTTTAGGTTGCGGCTGTGATTCTGAGATTGCTTGTTTTTATACCGTACATTGGGAAATACAATGTTTGAACCAATTCCTCATGAGTATATTTGTGTTTCTTATTTTGATTGTTGCATCTCATTTGCCTCTATGTGGGTATCTTCTGCCAATGAATTTTGGCATGCATTCTTATCATGAATTTTGGTTGGAAATAGGTCTTTGAGATAGAACGTGTTTTAAGGTTTTATACTTGAATTTATACATATACACACTGTGGGTATGCGTGTGGTTGTGTGTAATAAACAATGGAAGATGCCCTAGGATTGGATGTGTGTGGTTGTGTGTATATTAACAATAGACAAATGTACTAGGTTTGAAAGTAATTATATTTATTTTTAATTGGCACAATCAAAATTTTCAGAATATTAATCAATCTTTTGGTTGTGTAGGCCTAAGATTAGGAAAATATCCCTCTTTAGGTCTCAGATTCGAAATTTAAGTGTGATTAGTTCGTGAAATGAATCAATTCATACAGAGCTTTGTGCTTGAGGTGGGATGGGATCTCTGCTAGTGATCCAAGTATATTATTAAAAAAGGCAATCTTTTGATTTATTACATGAATTTTTAATATTATAAGCACTAATGCTTGAGAAAAAAAAGAGAAGAAACATCTCGACTTAAGAAGAACCACACGCTTAATATATCATCGCATTTCCAAATGAAAATGGCGAGCACGTAATGCAAGAGATTATATGGTAGTACAAAAATAATGTTACTTTATTTTTATTTATGAAAAAGAGAAATACGTATGTAATATACTCCCTCCAATTAATTTTTATTTATGAAAAAAAAAAGGTATGAAATGGTTCAAAATGAAAATTAAGAAATCTAACGTGGGAGGGGATGGAGTATCTCTGTTTGAAAGCACTAGTTTCCACACTTTGACCCGGTCAAAAATTGGGGAAAGAAAAGGGGGCACAAAAATCGAATTTTGTGGAAATAAACTAAACCCTTGCTCCTAAACCGCACGACGACGACGACAATGGATCCTCAGCCGGAGCCTGTTAGCTACATCTGCGGAGGTGCTCAATTACTCTTAACAACAATCAAACCGATCTCTATTTGTGCATGTTCATATACATACATATATGATTGGGCTTGTGTATTGGAATTTTTTCATTTACTTTTGTATTTTCTTTTTGTTTGTTTGTGAAATTGAACTGTGCGATTTGCAGATTGTGGGCAAGAGAACACGCTGAAGCCAGGGGATGTGATTCAGTGCCGTGAGTGCGGCTATCGTATTCTCTACAAGAAACGCACTCGCAGAAGTATTTCCATTTTTTCTCGACTTTTTTTATTCAATCCTGACCTGTTGTGTGTTTCTTGTGCTGTTTCCTGCTCATTTTAGATATCTATATTTTGACTTTGATTTTACTAATAGACTCCCGTTTTTTTAAAATAGCACCGAGTATCCTGGTTTTTCTTATCATGACCTTCTATTGATGACAACAGTGCATGTTATGGGCTCTATTGGATGAATATTTTAATAATTTATTATAGAACATGTTAACCCTCCGTTCCAAAGTTAATGAGATTTTGACTGTTCATAAGGATTTAGTGGAATAATAATAAAGTGATAAAACTGTTGGGGGTAGATATGGAAATTCAACTTTATTAAAGAGTAGAATAATATTTATTAAAAGTGATAAAGTGTTGAGGGTATGAGAGAGTGGCATATGGTAAATAAGTTGGTATTGAGAAGGTGTTAGTTAGAATGAATTTGTGTTTTTTGACTACTTACCATTAACTATGTGACAAAAATAATGGCTATTTTACCGTTAACTATGGGACGGAGGGAGTATTTACTTAAAATATGGTAAAAGTTTTATTTTTTAATATTTTCTTTACTAGGATTAGAGTAATTGTTGCATAATTCTTTGTTTCAACCTGTGATAACTGATAGTTCTTTCCTGAGTGTGGAAATCTAGGGATGCTTGATTTCACTACTTAACTGGTCTAATTGTTTTATA
This sequence comes from Stenogyne calaminthoides, assembly GCA_037126765.1. Taxonomy (NCBI): domain Eukaryota; kingdom Viridiplantae; phylum Streptophyta; class Magnoliopsida; order Lamiales; family Lamiaceae; genus Stenogyne; species Stenogyne calaminthoides. Next base: position 719,576 of record JBBCBC010000030.1, on the reverse strand, counting down.
TAGAGAGTAGCACAACCCTCCTGGTGCTTGTTTGCTTTGCACGTTTAGGCCGGATTTTTTATATAAACGATGATAAATTGAATGATATCCCAGGGCCTGTTGTTAATTATATCATGCTATAGATAGATGATTTGTATGGTTGTATCCCAACCCTCTACATCTGATAAACAAATCCTTCTGGTTAGGAATTCTCCTAATGACGATATTTTCCCTCTCTGTGTTTTAAGACATTAAAATCTTCTCCCATATACTCAGACACACACATACCCAACAAACAGATACATCTAATTTGTAATAATGGTTTCTGTTGAGATCTCTGTTGGAAGCTTTACATGTTCATTTTTGGGCAATCTCATATCCAATTGACTTGGGTAGCAGATTCTCACTATCTACGCGTGTGATTGGCCATGAGATAAATGTTTTCATTTTCTTCTCTTATAATTGCTCTTCAGCTTTACCTGTGAAGAAACCTCTTTAAAATATACATCTTTTGGGGATGAATTGACTTGAAGAGTTTTGCTGATCTTCTGCAATACTGAGCATTTATTATTTAAATTATTTCTGTGTTCAGTAATCTTTCATTCTTGTATGTGTATCATTGCTTAATGGTGCTTATTGACGGTCTGGTGCTGTTTGAATTAGTAGGCAGCACCTAACATAATCATAAGCTACAGAAATAATGAGCCAATTTTATTTTTTCAAGTCTTTACTCCTCTTAATACAAGAGACTAGGATATCCATACTGTGGCTCACATTCCTGTTGATCTCTATTATTTTTTAACAGTAACCTTATTTATGGAAAATAATTACTTTTTGTCATAATTTGGTTTTAGTTAATTAATTTTACTTTGGGAAGGTTCGGTGAGGTGGAGAGTCTTTCAACCCCTTTGGTTGGTTTCAATCTGATCACTTTTTTCGAGTTAATCCACAATTTAAGACTTATTTGTCCATTTTTCTTCCATCCTAAGTACTGTTTCAAGTCCGTATGCTGTGTGATGAGATAATAAATGTAAGACAATATATCTTTCTGTGTGTTTTTATTCTTTTTGTTATAAAGAACAAAAAGTAGTGGTATGTGTGAGAGGGAAGTTATAAAGAACGATAGAGCAATGTTTTTTTCCCTCCTTCCGTCTTTTGGGTGTGAGATTGCTTTTTTTTTTTTGGGGAGAATGAGCAATAAAGAGATATTATCAAATGTATAAAGGGTGATCTTAAATTCTTAACAGATACATGTGTATTAGCTTATATGTTCTTGAGGACAAACGATCACCCTTCCTTTACATCATCGCCTATGTTGTGGAAGTCATAAAATCCTCCTCATTATCTAAATCTCTTATGGACCCTTTGGATTCTATATAAGTCTTAGTTTGATTACTGGAAATATTGATCAATTTGATTTGACCTTAATATATAGTAGTATCCATCTCATGGAACGAGATGTGTGAGTTGGCCTCGTACAAATTTTCGTGTAATTTGATCAGCATTATCTTGGTGATGTTTTACAGATTGTGAATATTTTTGTTGATCGATTTTAGTGCATCTTTCTGTTTTTTTTACGTGGATGCAGTTGTCCAGTACGAAGCACGCTAGAGCCATGGAGTGATGTTGAGCGTCTCTCGCCACCACCACCATAGACAATGTTGGGTGTTGTTTTTTGTGCTGTTGAGAACAGTTGATCTTTAACATTGTGGTTTGTTGTAATTGAATCTTGCATTTATGTTTGGTGGTTGCTTTATAAATATCTGATAAAGAACAGTTATTGGTTTGGCAAATTATAGCACCTGCCGAACTGTTATTACTTCAATTCAACGGTTAATGCCGTACAAGGGTTTGCCAATCTGTTGTGAACATATGTTGAGTCTTTCAAAGAGTAACACACTCGTATACTAGTTATATGATTTAACACTATTTCGTGCAGTTAACTAAAATTAAATATGAGGTGTTTAAATAAGAATCACGCTCATGCAAAATTGGTTCCTATCTTTTACCCAAGTAATAGACAAAAATCATCCCTTCAAATGTGTTAAAACGTTAATATTCAAATTATATTTCGTTTTATCGATAGATGGTTTTACGCAAGTATGTCTCTTTAATAAATGGGTGAAAAAACATCTTTATCACATAGAATTCATTTGAGATTTTGTTGGGTAGTATTAATGGAGGTCTAAGTATCTAAAATCCGTGAAATCAAGGTCATACAAATTTTTTTCTTATTATTTTTTTTAACAGGATTTTTTTGTCTTTAAATAAAATTTCCTTATTAATTGTCTAATTTTAATTGTGTCTTGAATAAACATCTTATTAAAATGAGACACACTTGCATTTTGAAAACAAACATCGACATTTAATACTTTCATGTGAGTGTGATTTGTGGTTAGAGGCGGTCTCATATAAATTTTTATCTATATTCAATATGTGTATGTGCGTAACATTGTCATCGACGCTTGATAATAATTGGACTAAATGTGGAGTGATTTGTGGTTAGTTTTGCACTTTTCGCTTTTGAAAAACCAATGTATACGTACAAGGGTTTGATGCTATTATAATCATATGTCCATTATATAAATTTTTATCTATATTCAATATGTGTATGTGCGTAACATTGTCATTATAAACGTGATGTTAATTGTTGACTAATTAGAGTAGAGTGCCCTTTTAAAACGGTATGATCCGAAAATAGTCACTTTCTTTCTTTTGAATTAAACCAATGTATACGCAATTACAAGGGTTTGATGCTATTATAATCATATGTCCATCTCCAAACTCAGTGGCGGACTTAAATTTTTTTTTTCGTGTATAGTAATGTATTGAAGAATTTTGAAATATAAATTACAAGTATGCCATTACAATTATATTTATAGGGTAATTTTATTTGATCGTTGATCATATTCATATACAGGTTTATTTTATATATGAATGATAAGATAAATATTTTTAATATCATTGAGGGTCAATTACTGATGACACACTTTTAACACTTATTGATTTTATTATTATTGTTTTGGTTATAACATCAACAATGATGGGTATTATGTGAGGTGAAAAGAAATCTTGAGTAAGTGAATACAGACAATCAATTGTTTATTTTATTAATTTATTCACATTACCAATGTATCAAACCTATCAAGCAACACCAATAAAAATAATTCTCATTACCTACTTCCATTAGCCCCAACCAAACGAGTTTCATTTGTTTCATTTGTGATACGCTAATACATAAGACGCCCCCTTCTTTCTTCATTTCTCATCACATCATCCATTAGGGAAAGCTTTGTTTTGCATTTTTGTTTTCTTTTATTAATTTTTGGTTACATTTTTACTTAATAGCTCTTCCAAAAAAATCTTCCAAAAAAATTATACTCTTCTGACTCATTGTAATTTATAGTTATAATTTTATTTGATCGTTGTGAATATCATATTCATATACAGATTTTATTTTATTTTATATATGCATTCTATATATAAAAGCAATATTTATGTATAAATATTTTTAAATTATAAAACGATTTGGATGCTGTTGCTTTGCGGCAGAAACCGCTGAGGCCTCGCCTTTGTACGCTAGGGTACACCACCTGTCTACACGATATGTAAAATATAAATCAATTAAACCTTAATTAATTATAACTTGAATGATGACACTTTTAACACTTTGAAACATGTGTATTTTAATTTGTGTTATTTTGTACTCTGTTTTATATACGAGTTTTTGTAAATCGTATCCTCAGTTTTAAAATTCTTGGTCCACCACTGTCCAAACTTTGATGTCCATATCATGTGCAAGTTTAAATATTTTAAAAAGAAATCTGTTTGTTATCTTAAAATTTTTAGCTATGTACAATTGAACAATACAGCTAACGTATAAGAGTGTTACCTATAATTTAATGTCATAGCAATTTTTGAAAAAAACGGAAGTTAATTTAGAAAACTATTAGTAGAGTTTGCAAAAGCAAGAGTATATAGTTCAGTGGTTAAAATGTTCAATTCACCGGAGACCCAACCCGGTTAGGGTTCGAGACATGGAGATTAGTTTGATAATTTACTAAATTAATATATCTCTTGTTTGTGGTGGTCCCCTTGGGGTGGGGTTCTTTCTTCATTTCAATTGCGATTTAATTAACTCCATCACATCTAACGGGTCCTATATAACTGGAAAAATTACTTAATTATTCATTCCTCTTTGTAGTGGTTGAGGTTTCGATCTACATCAAGATGAAATGATGTTGTCATACCCGATGATAGAAGAAATTATTGTAATTGATTATCTTTAAAAAAAAAAACCCAATTATATTTTCACTTATTGTAATTGATTATCTTTAAAAAAAAAATCACCCCAATTATATTTTCACTTAGTAGATGCATCCACTAATCTTTACTCTCATTATTTTTTTTTCTGACTATTTGTGAAATTTTAATCATCTCACTTGAGATAGCTACAAATAAATGCATCTGAATTATATTTTAGTACATGTTCAATATTGTGCTCGTTACGAAACTCTTAACAATATAAAAATCCAAATCTCATGTGAAGCTTGAAGTTTGTTCATAATATGAAACTTATAACATTCACTTAAAAATTGATACTACCATTATTATAAACTTATAACATTTTATTAGTTGTAGAATACAATACATATATCATATATGCATCTGTCAAGTCTAAGTTGAAAATGAAGTGCAGAAAATCAAGCAGGATTGAAGGCGGAAACCTGTATGGTTTGTATGCAACTGGTGCATCATAGTTGGTGAAGAGCCTGTAAGATGAGATTAGTGAGAGGGCAACATAGCATAGGGTTACGAGGAAGGTGATCGCTATGGATGCCGTTGCTTTGCAGGCAGAAACCGCTGAACGACCCGCACGTCTCGCTCCATGTCCTCGCCATTGTACGCTAGGTACACCACCTCCGTTGATATTGCCGCTGCCGCTAGTATTATATACGTTAACAACTGCAGTGTTTATATATATGTAAAGCCACATTAACTGAACAAATTTAGTGCATGTAATGAGCCCTTCGAGTCAGATTGACCCTGTTCTTGGCAGGCTGGCACGTTGACACTCCAGTTAGGCGATAAGTTCCCTTGCAATTATTTTTATCATAATTAAATGTTACTCCACTACTTTACAATTTCAAATTATTTTTATATCAAGTGTTGTAAATTATATTTATTATGATTTGACATATTGTAAAATAATGTATTTAAATTTTTTTAGTAGATTTTAGATTTCAAATTATTTAATTTTGCATCGTATGTTATATACTCAACCGTCCCAACAAAAAAAAAAAGATTTTGTCGACATTCCAATCAAAGCTCTACATTTTTTCTTTTGACAAATTGTGATCATGCGTTAAATAATAATTATATCCAAATTTATTTAAAACTACATTAATTGTCATTCAATTAATACTTCATTCTATCAATAACTTTGAAGTAGTGCTCTTCTGGTAATTAATGAAAAATATAGGAGTTTTATCAATCCAATATAAACAACAAGAGAAAAGATGGTAAATCTATCAATTTAAAAAAAAAGAAAGATTTTTTAATATCGATTCAAGGCATAAAAACAAAAGATAAAAAAAAATCAATCCATATATACCTAAAAAAAACTTGAAACTATCAATTCGGCGCTTTTATAAATTTTAAATCATAGTAATGTTTTGACACTAAACCCCAAATCAAATGTATAATCAACACTAAACCCTTTATACCCTAAACCACGTTGAACCCTAAACCTTGAACCATGAACCCTAAACCCCCAACCGTAAACCTTGAACCGGCAAACCCTAAAAAAAAAAAAAAAAAGAAACATGAAATAAGGACATGAAATATATGTGTCAAAAAATATTTCATGGTCTTAAAAATTTATAAAACTTCAAATTGATAGTTTTTTTTTTTATATATAATTGAAAAGTATTTTATAATGAATTGATAGTTTTCTATATTTCAGGTCTTGAATCGATAGAAAAAATATTTCAGACCTTAAATTGATAGATTTATCATATTTCATGCTCTGAATTGACATTTTTCAAAAAATATAAGGATATGAAAATCTTTTGATACCCTCCAAAGAATGGGTTCAGAGCGTATTTTGACCCTCCAAAGAATGGGTTCAGAGCGTATTTTGATGGTGTTATCTCTAACTCTTCAGTCTATGCTGGAGCTGGGGTGGTCATCATGGACTTAAGCTAAAATTTTGTTAAAGCCTTTGCGTGCTTTTTTGACGGGATTTGAGAACCGGAGCTCGCAGAATTTTTGGCTCTAAAGTTGCTTCTAACCTCCATTCGGGATCTGTCCTTTCAACCGATATTTATCCTAGAAGATGTCCAAAATGTGATCCTTGCTACGCTTGGTGAGTCGAAATGTACAACAATCAGTTCGCCCATCCTCTATGATGTGAAAAAGCTTCTCATGGATGTGCCCTGCCTTGGTGTCTTCCGAATTAGACGAGCCCGCAACATGCTAGCATACATGACGTTCGCTGAGTTCGCCAAAGCCGGGAAGATTGGCGCCACTGTTTGGGATTCAGTCCCGGATTTTATTTGTCACTCAGTGCTGGTTGATGTCCGGTGTCTTTAAGTTGCTTTATTCCTTTTAAAAAAAAAATCTTTTGATACCCTTGTGAAATTAAAATTGATTTGTGTGAATAATAAAATGAGACAAATAATAATGAAATTAAAATATTTCCAAACTATGTATTTTTCTTACATAGCACACTAACCAACATTGCATTTAATATAGGGATGACAATTCCAGACATGATAATGTTATTTTCGTCAACGAAAATTACGGGTTAATGTTTTAAAAAAGAAATATTCTATTTTTGTTATCATGTTCATGTTTTTATCAAGGGAAAATAGAAAGAAAAATAGTGGAAATGGATAGAAATTTTGCCAAATGAGGCATTTTTTTTGGCCGCCTAGGTGCCGCCTAGATTTTTTTTTTTTTTAATTTACTTTGAAATTTTCAACATGAAATTGTGTGAACAACATTGAACTAACTCTAAGACTACTAAGTTATTTACTTATTAAACTAATTTAGCAAACATTCAAAAACACATTTCATTGATTTCAATAATCAAATTCAAATCAACAAAAATGAAAATAAATCAAAAATCAAATAAATAATCAGACCAAACTTACCAAACAGCAGGGAGGGCGGTAATGAAAATATAGAGTTTTATCAATCCGGCGGCAGCAGGAGTCGGCGCAGTGGGGCAGCAAAAACCAATCTTATCAATTCAGCAGAAATTTTTGCCAGCAGTAAAACAAACCCAAATCCCAAGCTAAACCCCTGGACCCTAAACGTTGAACCCTACACCTGAACCATGAACCCTAAACCCCCGAACCGGGAGAGCCCTAAAAAATAAAAAAAAATAAGAACATGGGCGTGAGCGGCGGAGGGAGGGTAGGGTTTTCAAATTTGGGAGAGTGAGATTTTGATTCACGAAAAGAGGGGGAGAGTGAGATTTTTTAGATTTCAGTTTTAACTTTTACGTTTTATGTATTACTAGCGTTTTTAATTTTTAGATTTCTTTTAATTAAAAAAAAATAAAAATGTACAACAATCGCCTAGGCCTCTATGATGATTTGCCCCGCCTTGGTGTCTTCCGAGACGCAACATTGCCCGTCACGAAGTTCGCCAAGCCGAAGATTGACTTAGACACCATGATTTTATTGTTGTCAAAGGTCGGGCGATGTCCCAAGTGTCTTTAAGTTGCTTTATTTATTTAAAAAAAAAAATCTTTGATACCCTTTTTGAAATTAAAATTGATTTGAAAAATGAGACAAATAATAATGAAAAAAATATTTCCAAACTATGTATTTTTCTTACATAGCACCCTGCATTTAATATAGGATGACAATTCGGGCATATGATAACGACACCAGAAAATTACGGGTTAGTGTTTCGGCTTATTGAGTTATCATGTTCATGTTTTTATCAAGGGTGTAAATTGGTTTTTTTGGCAGGTAGGGCGCCATTTTTTTTTTTTTTTTTTATAAATTTATCGGAAATTGTGTGAACAACATTGAACTACATGAAAATTTTGTATCTTGTTTGTGTTCAAAACGATTTAAATCAAATTCAAAAAACAAAATAAAATTAAATAGAAAACAAATAAATAACCTTTTAACAATCTGTTAATTTGTTAGCAGTTCGATAACATGTATCTGATAATAACACGTATACGACTAAAACACGATAATGACAGACTAAGTTTTCAAATTTGAAATTTAATATTTTAAATATAATATAAAAAAATCTCAAATTTTAATATTTACAATTACAAATCGAATTGTAATATTTTCAATTTTAGTTTTTATCATATCGTGTCCTTATCGTGATAACGATGTTAATGACACTTTTTCTTTGAAATTTAATATTTTAAATATAATGTTCTCAAATTTTACAATTATCATGTTTTTATCATATCGTGTTGACATTTCTTATCGCACATATAAATAACACATGATAAATAACACGATTACACGATTTGCCACCCCTAATTTAATGTTATATTCTTTAAAAGACATGTCATTTATTAAAAAATATTATTCTATATAAAAATACATGTATAAAATTGAGATAGTTGTAAAAAGAAAACAATTCCATACACATCTATTGTATAATGTATATAATTGAGATATTTGCTAGGAGATTTTTCTTTGAAAAAGTGGTTTGTAAATCATACATATTTTCTAGGCCTTTAATACTTTGTACATTCGTTATATTGGGTATGTCATATACTCAAAATTAATAATACAACTTTTACTGATAAAAATTAATTGAGATATTTATAAGAGCAGAGCAAGTCCACATAATTTACAAGTAGTTTACTCTGGGTAGTTTCTGTATTTAATTCGTGAAATTAAGGCCAAGCAAATGAAGGGCCCAATGCCCATAAAAATAGATGGAAACGAAAAGATATGAAATCTAACCGACTCAAAATTAATTAGTGTATAATATATTTTTCTGATTTAATGAAAGAGAGTGGAGTGAGAATTGATGGCCACTGCGTGCGTCCCATTCTCCGGGACCGACGAAGACAAGACAATCACAGCTTTAAGGAAAATTGAATAAATCAGATAAGAACAATCCACACAATTCGAGTTCGTGAGGGATACGGCTGTGTTCATACGTTACAATCGCACTAAATTATCAATTATAGTAAAATTAATACTCTATAAATTAATAAACTATTTAAAATAATAAAATTTTTTGGTCTCGACTTCGATTTTTGTAAAAAATCATCAAATTCGATAAGATAATAAGATAATAATTTTTTAGAAAATCTCTTTATAAATATTAGGCCCAATTAAAACTTTAAATTAATAATTCATAAATATTAAAATTATAAATATTATGGTAATTTGCTAAAATATGAATATATTGTTACTTGATTTTTCTTAAAATTTAAATTTAATTGGATTTCATCCCTAATTTTTTTAATTGCAGCCAAGAGTTCTGGTGTCGAGTTCTCTAACTGCAACAAAAATTGTGAAGAGTTGTTGTGGCGCTCAAATCCTCCTTTCTCGTGACTGGTTCCAACGGTATTGAATCATCTTCAACTTCATTATTAGTAGGATCTTCAATAATATCAGCAACAATTTCCTCTAAACTTTGAACCATTGAACATTCATCATTTCACCCGGATAGTATATGTTTCATTCATCATGCATGAATATATTTAATTGGCTATAATAATTATTTAAGTGCAACGAATTAATGTAAACATGTATATTTAAGTAATTCCAATGAATTGATACATGCGTCCATGAATATAATAGTTAATTGTATACAATTAATTGACATTATAAATGAATATATTTAATTAGTTACAAAGAATTGGTTAATGCATGAATAAAATCAATGAAACATATATGAATTAATTTATTTTCAATACATATGTACTAAATTTGCTGAATTTAAAAAGTCTCCCTTTTAATTAATAAAATATTAATTTATCGATATATTAATATCTCTCTAAATTAATAAAATTTCATGGTCCCAAGGTTATTAATTTATAGAAATTTTAATGTGTTATCAAACTCTTGGTAGATATATCGAATTATTTAGACGATTAACTGTTCCGTTTAAGGGATTAAGGCAGTAGTATGTGCATGTGAGATTAAATCAAGAGAGAGATGGTATTTATGAATAGAGTAGGTCTTCGGTGAAACTTGTTCCTATTATGAAATTTATATCACTACATTTATAAATTAATACTACTATATTTATCAATTGATATCATTACGCTTATAAATTGAGATTATAGTATTAAATTATGTCGATACTACTTATTGATTTATAAAAATATAGTAATATCAATTTATAAATGCAATGATAAGAGTTTCATATTATAAACGTTTGTGTTATAAAAATTGATATTGGAATTTGATCGGCTAGAATTAATTAGCTAGTTTTGTTTAGATAAATCCAAAATTTGGTTCTATGAGTTGATATTTGTGGAGTGTGGTGGGGGAGGGTTGGAGATAACGTATCTGTCCTTTTCTATCTTCTTGTAACCTATATATTCCAAACCCTATGACGCCAAACTCATCAACTTAATTATAAGTTTTATATAAATTCCAGTAGAGAAGACAAAGATGGATGGATGGTCTGCAGAAAACGCTACGAATGCCTATCTTAGATCGATTAAAATGGTGAGTGTAACACAGGATATATTAAAAGCCAGTTAATTAATTAAATTTGTTGCTCAAATAATAAACTGAGGGATGATACATTGTTTTGATAGGGAAAGAGAGCAAAGGAACCCAATACAGCAGAGTTCATCTCGGCCCTAGTCGCCGGCACAAATGCTCGTCTAATGGTGGTTGCAATGCAAGAACAAATATGATTGATATGGGAATAAGAGCAGAACTAAAACCTGTGTCTAGAGAAAGGGGTAAACCGTTCTTACCTCCTGCTGCACACACCTTGTCCAAAAATGAGAGAAAAGAGTTACTTCAGACACTAAAGAATGTGAAAGTACCAGAGGGTTATTCGTCCAACATACAGAGACTTGTATCAGACGATGGCGTGAGACTGATGAATCTAAAATCGCATGACTATCATGCCATCATGGAGATTTTCTTGCCCATTGCAATACGTTCTATCTTGCCTGAAAATGTGCGCATAACCATAACAAATTTATGTTGGTTCTTCAAGGCAATGAGTAGCAAGGTCATAGATCCTAGAAAATTGCTTGGTCTTCAGAGACAGATTGTGGGGACGCTCTGTGAGCTTGAGATGTATTTCCCTCCATCATTTTTTGATATAATGGTTCACCTAACAGTTCATTTGGTACACGAGACAAGGATGTGTGGTCCTTCTCGTATGCGATGGATGTATGGTGTAGAGAGATATATGAAAATGCTCAAAGGATATGTGTTGAATATGTCCAGACCGAAGGGATGCATTGCACAACGCTATTTAGTAGAAGAAGCAGTCGAGTACATGTCTGAATTTATTCCGAATGTCGATGCAATTGGACTTCCAGTTACCCGGTACACCAATAGGATGGATGGTGAAGGCATTGGTGGTCAACCTGTAAGTGTTAGTGTGGAGGAACTAACACAGATGCACTTGTGCGTACTTCACAACACGGTCTACATGCTTCCTTTTATTGACCTGCACATGCAATCACTTGCTGAGAGAAATCCCACCAGAGATAGATCATGGATTGAAGTTGAGCACAATCGCATGTTTGTTGACTGGTTCAATGGTTATGTAGTAAATATGTTGTCACATGATAAAGAATCAGTGAATGAAAGAGTTAAGTGGTTATCCAGAATGCCCGATAGACATGTGTATTCATACAAGTGTTATCTTAGCAACGGATACACATTTTATACCAGAGATCATGATGCCACAAGTACAATGCAGAATAGTGGAGTGTCCATTACTGCAATTGCAGGGGATCAATCAAATACTACTTACTTTGGACAGATTGTCAACATTTGGGAACTCAACTATGTTGTTCATCGTCAAACAATCTTCGAGTGTAGTTGGGTGAGGATCCCTAACGGGGTCCAGGTTGAATGTTCTGGGTTCGTACTCGTTGATTTGAAGAATGTGGGATACAGAGATGACCTTACATAATGGCCAGTTAAGGTCAACAAATTTTCTATGTCCCTGACCCAGTTAATAAGAAATGGTCCATTGTGGTTCTGTCAAACAAATTTAACAATAGTTTCTAGATTAGCAACCATGTTGATGAAGATGTTGACACAATTGATGATCCTTTTCAGACCTTCACTCATTCTGTACTATCTTTCGATGATCCTGCAAATCCACGCCCGTACCAGAGAATAATTAGAGATGAGGATGAATATGGCAATCCAGATCTTGTTAACATTTATGGCCATGAACGAGAAAAGTCAACCAAAAAACGAAAAAGAAAAACAAGTGCTAAAAAGAAATGTACGACTTTATTGAATGTTGTTTCTTCTGCTTTATTAAATGTTGTTTCTTCTACTTTATTAAATGTTGTTTTTTCCGCTTTATTGAATATTGTTTGTTTTTTGTTTATTAAATGTTGTTTCTTCTGCTTTACAGGATCATGTCTTATTTACCATATCCTGGAGATGATGGAGATGATGATGGATATTCTGATGGAGATCATGATGCATATGATCATGGTGCACATGATCGACAACATCCCTATGACTTGAGAGAGGGTGGCACTGATGCTTCCACCACCATTAGCAGCTCCGGGGAGAAGCGCACTCGGGGTATAGTCACAATGTCTTCTATTAAGAGAGCTCGTAGCAAGGGGAAAACACTTCGGGTAATTTTATTACAATTGAACAGTTTGAAATAGATAATTATATTGATTGATCGTTGAACCTAATTAAATACTGTGTTATTGCAGTTATCGTTCAATGAGTTTGGGCAGGCAATAGGAAAAGAGAGTGAGTCGTTGTCCTACAACCTTGGAGCTACAGTCAGGAGTGTGTGTTGGGGAACTTATTGCCTGGATCTATTCGGGATGAATATTTAAATACAAATTTAATTCTAACAATTATTACTAGCATAAATTAATCCTATATTAATTCAAATAATAATCCAACAATGAATCATGCATATAAACAGTTCACGTAAATCCTACGCATGTGGAATTACTACGAGTTTACGTAAACTTACCTCTTAGAATGGCAATGGACTTGTCGATGAAAACACACCAAAAAGCCTTCCCAAAGTATTCCCTTAATCCTTGCTCGACAATCCGGTGGTAGGATTCCCGCGAACAATTAACTAAAAGGAAAAATAAAATTGTTGCACCACTTTTGTGGATTTACTAATTTTTCCAGCATATGGAATTGCACTTGGAAATGAAAGAATCATCCCCTATTTATAGACAGGGTGGTGGTCGAAATTTTAGGGAAAAAACAATGTGGGAAAATCTTTTCTTAATCTCCAAGAAATCTTGAATATATCTCATATATTCTTTTTCCCATAATTATAATATTCCACAAAAATCCCACCTTATCAAGTTATGGAGTATTTTTTGAAAAATAGGGGGAACAAGAATCCAAGATTTGGATCTTCTTGAATTTATGAGATATTCTTGTATTTCAAGAAATACATATCTTCCATAATATATTTTCAAGAAAATCAAGAAAATCTTTCTTTCCCATTTTTTCTCAAAATTTTCGAAATGCCTTATATGAATAACCAAGTGGGAGATTTCTTGAATTTAATGAGATAATCTTGTATTCCAAGAATACATATCTTCATTCCATAACAAAATTCAAAGAAAATCTTTCTCCCCTTTTATCCATAAATTTCGAAAAATACAAGGAAAAATAGGCAACAAATTTATTTTACTTTTAAACACCTTTTTCAGTTATTGGACTTTATGTTGCGCTACTTGGGAGGCCTTTAGGAGAATTAAGATTGGACCTTCCAATGGATCTTGAATTATCAATATTGAGCCACAATATTATTCAAGCCCATAAATATTAATTAATCCCACTACATAATTAACATTGCACTATCCATCTTAACCCATATTACAGTCAATATGGCTCCCGGTCATTATTTCCCGTGTTTAAGATTATCTAGCCCATTAATTAATTCAAGCCACTGAAATAGCTTTCCATTAATTAATATATTTTTATCCTTGATAAAGGAACGGTTCAACATTATTACTCATACCGAAAACTAGTTCCACTTGCAAGATTTGATATGATAACACTTATGAACCTCCCAAGGGGGCAAATCGAACAAGCGTACTTGCACACGATTCTTCGTATTAAATCTTAGCTACACATGTGACCAATAATATTGCCCAAGATATAAAGTATTGAATCTCATTGATTCTCTACCCGTAATAAGTCAAAGCAATACTTACTAACCACACGTGATCCTATTTAAGGGACGAAGATTAAGAAATAACGAACCACTGAGGTCTAATTCTTCCTAGTTCGATTACGAAGAATTTGTCCTCCTCAGGAGTCCTCTTCAAAGGATAGACATGAACTAGTGTAATCTCTTTTGTCAAGACAAGCCAATCTGAGCGTTACACTTCAACCTTTCACGATGGATTGTTCATTTCCATCTAGGTCGTGAATGGTGTATTTTTTGGTTTACAAGGAGATTTATTAATTTAATCTTACGTGATCGGGTATCACTAAATTAACTACAATGTAACACGTCTTATTTATTGAACAGTTATCAAAGAAATATATGTAACATTCGATAATATTTAACGATCGCTGATAAACAATTTATTTCAATAAATAAGTCCGAAATTCAGTTTTGATTATACAAAGTAAAAGCATACTTTCCAGTATAATCCCAACAATCTCTCACTTATACTCAAAGTCTGCTTTTAAGTAAACTACAACATGTCTCGTGTAGATCTGTGACATTTAACGTCACCTACACGAACCTAATAATGTCTCCCACTTATACTCAAAGCAGATTGGCAACGGTCTTGACACCCATCCCTTCCACATGTCTCTCGAATGTATTCTGAGGCAAACCCATTAATCTTTGCCACCTCTATATCTCCTCTCTTAGCGATATCTCGTATAAGATGGTATTTTCTTTCAATGTGTTTCTTTGGGCTCATGTGAGCTCTTGGTTCCTTGAATTTGCAAATCGCCCGGCATTGTCACAATAAACAGTGATTCTGCTGGGCAAATTCTGAACTACATCCAAGTCCACTAGGAAGTTCTTGAGCCAAATCGCTTCTTTCGCTGCCTCGCAAGCAACTACATATCCGGCTTCCATGGTAGAATCCACGACGCATTTCTGCTTGACGCTTCTCCATGTCATGGCTCCTCCCCCATGCAAAACACACTACCGGAGGTAGATTTTCTGGAATCTATGTCTGATTAGAAATCTGAGTCCGTGTAGCCTATGGGAATTAGATTATCCGGATCGATAAACCAACATTCTATCCTGAGTTCTTTTTTCGAGATACTTGAATATATTTTTAACTCGTCGTCCCAATGTTCTCTCCCCGGGTTACTTTGATATCTTGCCACCATGCCAACGATAAAGCGGAGATATCCGGGTCTCGCACAACATTGCATACATAAGGCTTCCGACAACCAAAGCATAAGGAATGTCTTTCATGTCATCTATCTCCTTTGTGTCTTAGGGCACATTTCCTTGATAGATGGATTCCATGTCCGAAAGGTCACGGGCCTTTTTTTTGAAATCTCGCATCTTTGAATCGTTTCAAGACAAAGTGTCTATGTATGAAAGCTTCGAAAAGCCTATCATCATTTTCTTGCGATCTCGGTGATCTTGATCCCAAGGATGTGCCCCGCTTCCCTAAGTCCTTCATATCAAACTATTTTGAAAGCCATGCCCTTACGTCCGATAACACCTTTACATCGTTCCCGATGAGCGTAATGTCGTCTCACGATAGTACTAAGAATACCAATGCGATTCGGACACGCTTTTTGTACACAATAACTTTCAAACTCATTTTGATCAAACCCATAAGACTTTATTACATGATCAAAACATTGGTTCCAAGCTCTGGATGCCTGTTTGAGTCCGTAAATGGACTTCATGAGCTTACAAACTAGGTGTTCTTGGCCCTTTTCAATGAAGCATTGGGGTTGTTGCATATAGATTTCCGCATCAAGACTTCCGTTAAGAAAAACTGTCTTGACATCCATTTGCCAGATTTCAAAATCGAGATGTGCAGCAATCGACAAGAGAATCCGGATGGACTTGAGCATTGCTACAGGTGAAAAGGTTTCCTCATAGTCGATCCCTTCTTTCTGAGTATAACCTTTCGCCACAAGCCTTGCCTGGAAGGTTTCCACCTTCCCGTCCGATCCACTCTTTCTCTTGTATACCCACTTGCAACCAATAGGTTTGACCCCATTAAGTGGTTCGACTAGCTCCCACACTCTGTTATGATCCATAGACCCCATTTCTGCTTTCATTGCCTTTCTCCAAGAAACCGCGATCCTTGTCTTGGATTGCCTCATCATATGTCCATTAGTCCGATTAAATCTTGACCGGGATCAAGTCCGAGGACTCTCCTATCCCCATGAATCTCTCGGCTGTTTCACAACCCTCCCACTTTGACGAGGTTCGGTTGTGTAAGTGTGTCGTTTGATATGTCATCTTGTGCAGGTTAACGTGAGGTTAGCCCCCTTTAGCTCATTTAAGGTAATCTCACTTCTGGGTCTTCTTTCGTTCATATAGTCTTCTTCCAAAAATCTAAAGTGGGTGCTTATGACCACCTTTTGATCTTTGGGACCATAAAACATACACCCTTTTGTTCCTAGGGTATCCTATTAACAACCTTAATTACGATCGAGGATCCAATTTGTTTCGGCTTCCTTGTCCAACACGTGGGCGGACACCCCCAAATTCTCATGTGTCTCAAACTAGGCTTGCGCCCGGTCCACAATTCTTTGGGAGTTTTGGGAACAGATTTGGATGGCACCAAGTTCAGAATGTAAGCCGCTGTTTCCAAGGCATGACCCCAGAACGACTTGGGAAGATCCACATAACTCATCATTGATCTAACAATTTCCAAAAGAGTTCTCTTTCTTCGCTCTGCAACCCCGCTTTGTTGAGGGTTCCGGTGCGATTAGTGGGATCTGCAATCCTTCATCCGACAAAGTAGTTCAAAACTCATCGTTGAGGTACTTTCGCCTCCACCATCGGATCGTAGAGACTTGATCGTTTTTCCCATGATTCTCTGCTTGAGCCTTAAATTCTTTGAATTTCTCAAAGGTCTCGATTTATGCTTCATAAGGAAAATATAACCGCACCTCGAGTAGTCATCAATAACAATGTGAAAATACTTCGTAACCTCCTCTTGCCATGGTTGACATTGGACCACATACGTCACAGTGAACGATTTCTAACACTTCTTTGGCTCTATTCCCCTTGGCTCTGAATGCCCTCTTGGTCATTTTACCCTCCAAACATGATTCGCAGGTTGGAATTGGTTCAACTTGGAGAGACTCCAGAGAACCGTCTTCTACCAACCTTTGGATTCTCTTTGGATTAATATGTCCCAATCTTAGATGCCATAGAAGTGTTTTAGATTCCGCGTCGATGAATGTTTTCTTTTGTTGGAAACAATTGATGTGTTATAGGATGCATTTAAGTGAGTGGTATGCCGCATTAATTGTATAGAGATTACTTGACAACGTTCCATGACAGATAAATTTATCTTAAAGAGAAATGGTAACAACTTTATCAAAAGTAACGAATATCCATCAAGGTAAAGTTTTGAAACGAAATTAAGTTCTTTCTAAAATTCAAACGCATGGTACATCTCTTAAAATTAAAACTCGTCTTCAAAAACAGTGCACTTCTCCCATTTGCTTGTTTGCCACTCTCATAAGATCGTCAATGTGATGAGGATCTCACTCCCACTAAGTTCTTAGTCCGCTGGAACCCCTATAAAGTGAAACAAACATGATCGGTGGATCCCAGATCCACCACCCATAAATGGGAGGCATACACCGCTAAGCAAGTTTCAACAACTAGTCGAGAGAATTACCTTTCTTTCCATTCCTTTTGGGATTGGAACAGTGACCTCCAATGTCCTCTCTCACCGCGACTTGAAGCACCTCCCCACCGGGCTTGCTCACTCCTCCACCTCCTTCACCTTTTCTTTGCCTTTGGCAACACTTGAGTTCACTTGCTTGTGGCTCTTGTCCTTTTTTCTTGTTCTTACCACCCCTTGGCCTAGAAGAAGAAGTAGGTCCATTTGCCACCAAGGCTTGGCTCTTTTGCCCCAATATCGCCTCCGCCGAGACTAGAGATGTTAAACGGGTCGACCCTAACCCATTAGGGCCAGCCTTACAGGGCTACGGGCCAAATGGTTCCGGGCCTTAAGCGGTTCATTTTAAACGGGCCTCTAATAGTTGAGACCTAACCCTAACCTGGCAGATTCTGCAATTAAAACGACCACCTAACTCTCCAAAAAATTAAAAAAAATGTTCAAACATTAACATTACATAATGACAAAAATTCGATCCAGACTGCCCCATCATCTTTAATAACAAATGTTCAAAATATAAAATTAGTTCCCATCATCTTTAATAACATAATTGAGCAAAGTTCCCATGAAATTAGTTAATAATATAAAATTTGTATCATCACATTTATAAATTAATACCATAATATTAATTTATAATTATAATGATATCAGTTTCATATTATGAACAAATTTTATAATAGAATTTATACAAATATTATATTATTATTTTATATTGAATTAATATTTTACTTATTTATTCAATTCAATAGAAAATCAAAACTGTTAAAAAATATTGAATTGGAGAGGATTAATTATTAATTAACTAAATCAAATATAAATATTTAATTTGTAATTGATTGACCATAATTGATATTTGCCTAATTTAAATTTGTGAAAAAACTTTTAAAAAAAATTAATTGAAAAATTAGAAAATAAAAAAAAATAAAAAATTTTAGTATATATAAATATAAACGGGCTAAACGGCTGGCTCGGTTAACCCGCGGGCTAGCCTGCTAGCCCGTGGGCTAATCGGCCCGGCCAAAAAGCCCGATTTTAAACGACCTCCCATTGCTTCTACCTAACCTGCGATATAATAGGTTTAAATCTGCCGGCCCGTTTAAATTTCCCGGATTAACATCTCTAGCCTAGACCAAAGCTTGCAAATGATCCGACGCCGAGAACTTCCGATTATTCATCCGATAGTTCAACCTCGAATCGCTCAAAGCTTTTTCAAGGCAGAGAATGGAGCAAAATCGATTTGGGGTCTCGATGTCATATTCGGCGCCAAGTACCTCAAGCTTGTTAAGGTGAGCTATCATCCGAGAACGTGCTCCCCTACGGGCGTTCCTCCACCATATTCATAGAGAGCAAGTCTCTCATGGTGATCCGACGAGCCACACCTGGCTCGATGTTGAAACATCGCTTTAAGACTAGTCATGATGTCCGCAGCGGTCTCAACGCTTCGGTGTTGGTGTTGCAACACATCGACATAGAAAAAAGATGGTACACTTTGCCATTTCGTTGAACGCCTCCCAACAAGATACTCTTTCTTAACCGTTTTAGTTGACTCATCTTTTGGCTTTTTCGGGTTTAGGTGTAGTGAGAACCCGATTATGGCTTTGTGCGGTTGAGGACAATAGTAAGTTTACGACTCAATCAACAAAGTTTTCACCAAGAAGCAAATTGTCTTTAAGTATATTGAATAAAATGATTAAAAAGGTTGCGACATGATGAACTCGAAATAAATAATAATATGCATAAGCACAAATATATCACAAGGTTCGATCACATGTTTCATATTAAAATCTCCAAAAATATGAAACATCGATCACCAACATCTCAAAAAAGCAGTTTAAATAAGCCACGTGGGGTAGGTCATTATTTAAACACATTCAAAGCGATTACAAACAAAAGCGATTATAAACCTTTAATAGCTAGATTTATAGTTGGCTCCATTGACCAATATAAAATTAGACAGGGACTTGAGGGAAGTATATGCATATCAATTTTATACCTAAAGTAATAACCATGATTAAATACCGAATTATTATTTCGCTTTGAACGAGCCTCGTGGGGAGGGTCATCGTCAGCACTAAGAATAATCCACAATCATCCATTTGGAATTTATTCATGTGAAAGCTATCTTTTGACCGTCCCCATTTAGGGAATTTCTCCAAAAGAATTCACAAATAAATAAATCATGGAGGTCAAATTAATTCAATTTTATTATTCATAAAATTGTCAATTAATTGTTTAAGTATACTTAGTAATTTTTAGAAAGTGAGATTTTTTCAAAACCATTTTCTCATGCATTGCAAATTTAAACACAATTTAAATAAGCATAAAATAATGCATAACATCAAAACAAAAAATTAAACATATTGGGCAAATATATCCAATTGTCATGGTTAACTTTTGTCATGTCTTGATCTTGAGAAATTGTCTTCATAGCCTTCAACGCCGTCTCGAAAAAGCTCCCACTTGACCATCTTAAAAATGCCTTGTCAAGCCACGCCATCGACCCGGTCGCGGGTGCTGCCCCTAAGACTCCCGGCGTGTCGGGTTGGCGTCCGTGTCCTGCATCGCCGGCTTCGCCGTCGCCAAGGCGACGCCCTTTCAGCGGACAAGCGGCGGTTCTCGGCGTCGCGCGTGCAGCAGCGCCGCCATGTCGATCGATCCGCCGTCAAGACCTACGCCCATGTTACCGTCCCGTCGCCACGCTGGCGTCCGGCGATCTCACTGCAGCGCGACCTCGATCCCGTCGTCTTTTCGGCACGGAGGCCTCGCCCTACGCCCGTCTTGGCACCCGCTAGCGTCCGCGTCACGCGCGTACCACCTTTGACACGTTTAGCGCGATGCATGCATGCACGCCCTTACGCCTTGCCTGTATCCCGTCTTTTAATTCTTCGTCTCCGCCTCTGTTTCCGATCCTGTTACAATTTATTTTACAAAAAATACCTAGATCTAGACTAGTCTATTACATTGACCAAATCAAACAAATTCTAATCAACTCGTGGATTTTCTCACGAGGCAAAACGAATTCGAACGAATCGAATTAAAACCAACAATTCATATGCATGCATAAATAAACACATTAAATTCCATGACAATTGGATACCTGCAAAAAAGATCTAGAAATTCTACTATCCAATTTCAAATTTAATGAAAGCGAATTAAATTACAATTTAAAGATCAGAGCCCGAAACTGAGGCTCTGATACCAATTGTTGGGGAACTTATTGCCTGGATCTATTCGGGATGAATATTTAAATACAAATTTAATTCTAACAATTATTACTAGCATGAATTAATCCTATATTAATTCAAATAATAATCCAACAATGAATCATGCATATAAACAGTTCACGTAAATCCTACACATGCGGAATTACTACGAGTTTACGTAAACTTACCTCTTGGAATGACAATGGACTTGTCGATGAAAACACACCAAAAAGCCTTCCCAAAGTATTCCCTTAATCCTTGTTCGACAATCCGATGGTAGGATTCCCGCGAACAATTAACTAAAAGGAAAAATAAAATTATTGCACCACTTTTGTGGATTTACTAATTTTTCCAGCACATGGAATTGCACTTGGGAATGAAAGAATCATCCCCTATTTATAGATAGGGTGGTGGTCGAAATTTTAGGGAAAAAACAATGTGGAAAAATCTTTTCTTGATCTCCAAGAAATCTTGAATATATCTCCTATATTCTTTTTCCCATAATTATAATATTCCACAAAAATCCCACCTTATCAAGTTATGGAGTATTTTTCAAAAAATAGGGGGAACAAGAATCCAAGATTTGGATCTTCTTGAATTTATGAGATATTCTTGTATTTCAAGAAATACATATATTCCATAATATATTTTCAAGAAAATCAAAAAAATCTTTCTTTCCCTTTTTTTCTCAAAATTTTCGAAATGTCTTATATGAATAACCAAGTGGGAGATTTCTTGAATTTAATGAGATAATCTTGTATTCCAAGAATACATATCTTCATTCCATAACAAAATTCAAAGAGAATCTTTCTCCCCTTTTATCCATAAATTTCGAAAAATACAAGGAAAAATAGGCAACAAATTTATTTTATTTTTAAACACCTTTTCCAGTTATTGGACTTTATGTTGGGCTACTTGGGGGGCCTTTAGGAGAATTAAGATTGGACCTTCCAATGGATCTTGAATTATCAATATTGAGCCACAATATTATTCAAGCCCATAAATATTAATTAATCCCACTACATAATTAACATTGCAGTACCCATCTTAACCCATATTACAGTCAATATGGCTCCCGGTCATTATTTCCCTTATTTAAGATTATCTAGCCCATTAATTCAAGCCACTGAAATAACTTTCCATTAATTAATATCTTTTTATCCTTGGTAAAGGAACGGTTCAACATTATTACTCATACCGGAAACTAGTTCCACTTGCAAGATTTGGTATGATAAAACTTATGAACCTCCCAAGGGGGCAAATCGAACAAGCTTACTTGCACACGATTCTTCGTATTAAATCTTAGCTACACATGTGACCAATAATATTGCCCAAGATTTAAAGTATTGAATCTCATTGATTCTCTACCCGTAATAAGTCAAAACAATACTTACTAACCACACGTGATCCTATTTAAGGGACGAAGATTAAGAAATAACGAACCACTGAGGTCTAATTCTTCCTAGTTCAGTTCTGAAGAATTTGTCCTCCTGTAGGTCCTCTTCAGTGCAATAGACATGCACTAGTGTAATCTCTTTGGTCAAGACAAGCCAATTTGAGCGTTACACTTCAACCTTTCACGATGGATTGTTCATTTCCATCTAGGTCGTGAATGGTGTACTTTTGGTTACAAGAGACTGTTAATTTAATCTTCTGTGATCGGGTATCACTAAATTAACTACAATGTAACACGTACTATTTATTGAACAGTTATGCAGTAAATATATGTAACATTCGATAATATTTAACGCATCAGTGATAAACAATTTATTTCAGTAAATAAGTCTGAAATTCAGTTTTGATTATACAAAGTAAAAACATACTTTCTAGTATAATCCCAACAGTGTGATCCCTATCGTGCTTCCAACCAAAGACTGACACAGCCCCCAACTGACTCCTTTGAAGGAAAGATTATGGGATGAACTTTCGGTATGTTAATTATATGTTTATTGAAAGTTGTTGTATGATTATTAAATTTACTAAATTGTTATGTTATATGCGAAGTAAATACTTTCGCAAGCTGGAGTAATGACCAAGAATTTTCGGGCTTGGCTGAGAAGTAACACACGAGATCCGAAAACTGGTCTTTCTCGGCTAGTCCGCCTCCGGCGTATCAGAATAGCCCTATGGTGGCTCCATACTGGGAGGAGTTTGTGAGTAGAGCTATGGAGGATGATTTCCAGGTAAAATTGATCAATGTCATTTCCTCAATTTCTAATGCCCTAAGCTTTTCAGTGTTTATCATATTTCTATTACACTGTAGAATCGAAGTAATAAAAATTGCGAGCAAGCCAAGTCGATGGAGGCGCGATATCGTGGATCGAACAAAGGTTATGCACGAATAAGAGAAGATATGGTGAGATCAAAATCCTAACTTTTAATTTTTTTAATATATCCACTTTTAATATATCTAATAAAGGGATATGTTCATCACTATCGTAGAAAGAAGAAATAAGGAAAGCTAGAGAGAGTGAGCCTATTGTTATCCGTTTCGACTTATTTCAGACTACCAGAAAGGCTCGAGATGGGAAAATTCACGATTCCAGTGCACACGTATCATCGAAGAAGCGGTAATTTATCCATTAATTTATCTTTCAATTACAAACTATTATTTCTAAACAAATAATTAAATAATAATCTTTTGTTTTTGTGATTCAGGAGCGTTTATCTCAGACCATGACGCCAGACGACATCCGCAATATCGGCCCTGATGATCTGTTTGGACGGGCTATAGGTCGCCAGGAGCATCCCGACCGCTTACGGAGTGTCGGATATGGCGTGACGAAGACATCATTAGCGATGACACCTGGTCTTCAAGCTATGAATATGGTGGATATACTTTCGGAACAGGTTGCCAAGTTGACTAAAGATGTGGAACGTTTGAGGTCCGAGAGAAGATCGAGCCACATAATGTCGTCGAGTGGAGCAAGCTGTGAACATAGTGTCACTAATACTATGTTCGGCTAACCCTAGGGACGACTTTATTGAGGCACTTCAAAACGCCTCTCAGGTATCAGATGTGCATGTCTCGCATTTGTTTTAATTAAAAACTAGTGTATTAAAATTTTCTAACTAAATATCTTATTAGAACAGCCACCGCCGAGCAACTTGGTCTCTAGCACCATGAGGGTAAAATATATGTTATTAAAGTTTATTATCTTATTTGTGGTTCTAAATAATATTGCAAATTGATTGTAGAATCTGCCGACACCACAAATATCTCAGAAGAAATTATCACAAAAGGCTAAAGAGAAATCGAGGGGTGTCGTAGACAGTCGGAGGGGGAGAATGAGGGACTCCACTGCGCGTAGACTTGGTTATCCCATGCCTGAAGACTTAGATCACGATGATTATGTACAATCTAGGGTGCACCGGATGGTATCGTCTAATGCTTTCGAGACAGTCACAGTTCCCATGATTGCTTACTTTCATCAGAATACTTTCCAAGAATTCGTCGGTGAGGAACATGTGCGTGAAGTCATGAATGACGAGTGGTTGAGTGCAACCACCATAGCCCTTTACCTTAGGTATGTGTTTACTAATTCTCAATATTCACTTTCTATATAGTTTAATTTTCTTTTTAAATATTAATTAGCGTATATATGTTGGTTAAAGATATTTGGGTGAGGTATATCTCTCTAGAGATGCCCGAGCAAGTGGAATGTATTCCTTCGTCTCCTCCCAAGTGTCTTGCATTATGGGTGATAGGGTACATACCATGGATAGGATAGTTAACCACATGCTGAATCAAACTGGGAGCGATCATCTCATTTTTTGGCCAGCAAATGTGGGGTGAGTGCAATAAACATTTCGTTAAAATTTGTATTCATGTTTATAATATTTGCACATATATATGCTAAATTTGCAGTTAATTTTAATATTCTCAATATAATATAGGAACCATTGGGTGATGGTCGCCATAAACATGAATACATTAAGTGTGTATTTTATGGACCCAGCTCATGATGGAGTGATTTCAAATCGCCCTGATCTCGTTTCATATATGGAAGTGTAAGTTCATTTTTAATATTCTATATAATGATTTGTTTTACTTTTAAAATTATGCATATTTAATCTATTTTTATTTTTTAATTACAATAATAATAGTGTGTTGACGATGTATCAGAGTCGCCTTCTGAGTCAAGGTTCAAGATCTAATTTCAATAAAGTGAACTGAATTAACATTAAGGTAAATTTAATTTAGTAAATTATCAAATTAATAGAAAGAAATCATAATTGTAATACGTGATTATAATTGCTAATCAATAGGTTCAGAGACAACAAGATAATGAACATTGTGGACATTTTGTGTGTTGCTTTATTGAAGATATAATCTGCACTTCTCTAACGAACATTCCTCTCAATGTAAGTCAATTTATCGATTTATTTAAATTATTATTGATTGAATAAAAATTCATACTATATTGATTGATTCGTTGTTTGCAGTTTGTCTATGAATGTCCGCTCAAGTCTTACTCTAAGAAAAGACTGGAGAAATGGAAAAAAAGATTGGACGGGGTACCTTTACAATCGATTCTTATATTCATACGATATTGAGTGATCGTTGTTTGAAGTTTTTGGTAGCATTTAATTAAATTATATATTTGTGATGATATATATTTCATGTTTTTGGTGTATTGGACGTATATATATGTTTATGATGTGTATGTTTATTTATTTCATGATGTGTATATTTATTTATTTGATGTTTTGGTATTGGACGTATATATATTATAGTGGTATAAGTTTTGGTTTATGCTTTTATTATAGGATTTTTGGTTTATGGTTTATGGTATTGGACGTATATATAAGTTTTGGTTTATGGTTTTATTATAGAATTTTTAAAATATAAATTAATTATTAAAAAAAAAAGATATTGGACAGCGGTTTATAACCGCTGTCTATCTAACATAATAAAAAAAATTATTAAAATTTTTTTTTAGACAACGGTTTATAACCGCTGTCCAAGCCAACACTTTGCAATGTGGTTAAAAATCACTGTCCAAGTCCACCATTTTGGACATCGATTTTTAAACAGATGTCCAAGCTTGGACAGCTGTTACTTGGACATCTGTTATAACCGCTCTCTAAGGGCTATTTTAACAGCTGTCCAAGACCAAATGTGTATTAGTTCCTTCACTCTCCCCCCTAGACTCTCAAATATAAATATTTATAAATCCATTAAAGAGTATAATTTGTATGTAAAATTCATGGATTTCAAATCCATCCAAAATGAAGCCTTAATTTTCTTTCTACTTTGACTCGTGGTAATCGTTGATGTGACAATTATTCAATTGTTGACTAAGATATAAGTAGGAACATATCCATATTTTTTTTTCACGGGCACAAAATAAAAATCACAAAAATTTCAGTAAAACTTGTTTATACTATGAAATTAATATCATTCCTCTTATAAATTAATACCTATATTTGTCCCACATCGAAAGAAAAAAAAATGTTAGAAGAAAATGTGAGAGAAAACAATATAAAAAGAGAAAAGTGTACCTCATCTCATATATTTGTCCCACATTGAAAGTGTTGGAGGAAAATATGAGAGGAAGTATTATAAAAGGGGGTGAGGGTGGACCCCTTGATTCATATATTTATCTCACCTCATATATTTATCCCACATCGAAAGTGTTGAAGAAAAATGTGAGTTGAAGTATTATAAAAGGGGTGAATGTGGACCTTGGTTCATATTATCCCACCTTATACATTTATCCCACATCGAAAGTGTTGGAAAAAATTATGAGAGAAAGTATTATAAAAGGAGTGAATGTGGACCTTGGTTTATATTATCCCACCTCATATATTTATCTCACATCGAAAGTGTTGGAAGAAAATGTGAGAGAAAATATTATAAAAGGGTTAGCTCGCCTCATATATTTATTCCACATCAAAAGTGTTGGAGGAAAATGTGAGAAAAAATATTTAAATAAAAAAGAAAAAAGGGGAAATCGGTTGGCCGGTTGAACCGGTTTTTTTTACCGATTTTGACCGGTTCAAACCGATTCAACCTTAAAAGCGATTTTATGCATGTTTTTTAACCGATTTACCGGTCGGTTCCCGATTCAACCCAATTACAACAACATTGATCCAAACTATCAAACAATATTAATAGAATTGATTCACATTATTTTTTTCCATTAACCCAACCAAGGTCCGTGCCAAGAAATTGTATGGGCCCTTATTAAGAACCCGGCCCAAAGAAGCTTCGACTCAAACCAAAACTCCAAATATGACTAGTCTTAAACCATTGGACGGACGACATGCATCTTCTTTAATCCTTTGTGTAAATGTCTTGAAAGTAACTTCGAAAAGAAAAGGACAAGAGAAAAACAAAAAAGTTGTAGGAATTCCACTAATCTTACTCAATTAACCGTAAATGAATTTTATATACAAGGTTTGTTAGACCCATTTTATAAATTGGTCAAAAAATGGAACAAAATTCAAGTAAAAGAAAATTCACACAATTGGTACTCCTTCAATAGGAATTATGTAAATTCCGCCCCTTCTATTTTGAGGCGCACTTATATGAGATGGCCTCACAGAGTAACGGTGAGACGGAACATAATTTAAACATGACGATGCTTTAATAATTTAGAAAGAATGAATCTTGATTTGTGCTAATTTATACCCCGTCTCATACGAGTTTTTATCTTCTATTTTTCACTGAATTCTTTTATTATATATCTTTACCTCTCCAAATTTACAAAAGATAAAGTTACATATACACCAGGTGTAACATGTATTTGAAATGCATTAGAGAAATATGCAAAATTTTGTTCAAAGTTACAAGAAGTAATTCCAAGCAGGATGTAATGTCAATAAATGGCGGCCAGTTGTGGCAACTGACATAACTATATATATTTAAAGCCAACTAACTCTTGCTAAATCCAACTCAACTATTTCCATTATTGCTATAACTTTTCTCGAGTTGAGCAAAAAATATCAACATGGAAGTGAAGCTAAGTTCAATCCTAGTTTCAATTCTCGCACTAGTTTTCACTACTCTCCTCGTAAAAATTTTAAATTCGATTTGGTTTACGCCCAGAAAACTGGAGAAATATTTAAAAAAACAGGGTTTTAGAGGGAGTCCATACTTCACCGCAGTTATGGAAACGGAGCAACCGAAAACGATGAAGCTTTCTGACAATATACCGTCACACATTCTCTCATTCTACCACAACACCATTGATAAGTATGGTAAGTTGTAACACACTAGCTACCTTCTGTTTTGACAGTATTAGTTGTTTCTCTAAAAGGTATTAGTTGTTTTTCTACGAAGTATTAGTTGGTAAAATTGGTTTACACAGCCAATTAGTACATAACATTACATTCTGTTTTGATAGTATTAGTGGTTTCACTAAAAGGTATTAGTTGTTTCACTTAAAGGTATTAGTTGTTTTACTATGAAGTATTAGTTGGTAAAACTGGTTATACACAACCAATTCTCAGTATATAACATTACCTTTTGTTTCGATGATCTCTTCATTCACGCGATGACTTGTTTTCTATTTTCGTTCGAAATCAGGAAAGAACTCGATCGTTCGTGTGGTTCGGGCCATCGCCGAGAATAAACATTGCTGATCCAGAGCTTATGAAGGTGATTTTGACAAAACCAGATGTATTTCAGAAGCCACTTGGTGAAATGATTGTGGGATCAGGGCTCCTGTTTCTTGAACATGAGAAGTGGGTCCCACGCAGAAAGATTGTAAACACCTCCTTCCTTTTAGAAAAGCTCAACGTACGTAACTAAATTATATATTAAGATAGGCTTATCACTCACCTTGTTCCCCAACCCAAAAGCCAAAACCACATTAGGACAAGAAAGTAAAAAGGAAAATGTGGCACTTAGGATAATGGGACACCTGCCAATTCTTGATTGATATATTTGATATATTTTGGGGATATAATTTAAAAGCTTGAATTGAAACTAATTTTTTTTAAATTTTTTTTAATTGAAATTCTTATTTTTCAATCTCTATAAATAGAGCCCATTATTTTTTAGTGTCTTAACACATTTATTTGTATATTGATTTTTTTTTTAAATTTCATTTTCCAACTCTTGTTATTTATTTTCGTTATTGAGTTTATAGCTTATTTTAAGTAGCTTAATGAAATTGTATCACTAAGATTTAAGTCAGTTATCGTATCTAACCGCATCTCACTATTATATATTCCCTCCGTCCCATTTGAAGTTTCACACTTTTCATTTCAGTCCTCATTTGAAGTTGCACACCCCAAATATGGAAAATAATCTTAGAATCTCCACCCTCCATCCTCTTTAAAAAGTCAACAAAATAAACAAAAAACCATTTTTTCTTAATATATATGTCGGTCAAAGTGTGCACTTCAAATGGGACGGAGGAAGTATACGGTAGAAAGCAAAAGAATAGGAAAAGGTAATTCGAATGGGCAAATTGACGTCGTCGCGTAAAAATAATAAGGCAGTCCTGCAGCCGCTGCTGACACCTCATGCGGCGGCGACTGCGGAAAAGAAGACCGGTAACTCGCACGGCCTTTGGATGAGAATGGATCGGTAGGGGCCATCCAAATTGATTGAATGCGACAAGAGCGTGATAATCACGCGCGCATCGATTCCCGCCAGGGATTTACGAATCATGGGGCCCATCCCTCTAGAATCCTCGCTAGAAAAAAAGCCATGATCGTTTGTCTTGAATTTATAAGGGCGCCGTTCTTTGTCGAAGAGGTTTTGTTAAGAGGTTTTTTGTTAGTGCTCGACAATTACGACCCCTCCGCAAACTCCCTTCGAGGTTGTTCCGAAATAGGTATGTATCCTCTTAATAAAATTTATGCCATTACATTTATATATTAATACCATAATAATTATTAAATGAATATTAACTCCCTTTCATAGTTTGATACCAAACTCGATGTTTGTTAAATTTTTTTGGTATGTATCCAAATATGAAAATTTATTTGAAATTTTTTCATTTTATATATTAAATGTTGTAGGTATTATTAAAGGAAAAATCTTTTTTATATTATTACCGTTTATAAAATTATACTTTTTTGCTCTTTTAGGATCTTTCTACACTTACTCCCTCATTCTCATCCCTCCCTCTAATTATCATTCTCTATTTCATTTCTTCTCATCAATCCATCTTTTTGATTCTCACTCCCTCACACCTCCTCCCTTCCCAAATATATCGTTGCTCTATTTTTTTCGTCTTCATTTGTTGTTGTTCTGTTTTTTTCCATCTTCGTCGAATTTCAAGCCTAGAGTTGGAATCTGATTGAAAACAAGTTGAAAAACTGCTGAAATAGTTGGGAAACAGTTGGAACAGTTGAAGGTGATGTCGCCGTTGCCGAGGGAAGTGGGGAGGTGGTTTTGGACATTGGTAAAATCCAATTTTAAAAATATACAAATGAAATGAGAGGTTGAGAATTAAAAGAGAGGGTATGGAAACAAGGAATAAAATAGAAAGTGAGAATTAACGGTATAATAGTCCACAAAGGGCAAGAAAGAACGCTTTTCAGAAACTGCGCAAAAAAGACAATGGACACGTGAAATTGGACCTTTTTGTATATTTTCTCTTATAAAAATAATGACATTACTTTATTTATAAGTATAATGATACTCGGGTTTATACTATGAATAAATTTTACAGGAGAGACGTTTATCATCTCTGGAAACAACGTTACAGGTTGTGTGCACTTACCTAGACTCCAGCGCTGCACAACTAGAGAGAGACGCTCACCCCGCGTTAGACGAGCTCACCACAACTATCACCACCAAGAATCTGGACTGCGTCCGCTATCTGAAAGGTCCGCTATCTGAAAGGCGACCTGACCCGCCTCTTCGATCGCGTGCAGAAGCTGAGACACGAATTCGAGCATCTTTTAGATCACAACCAGGACATGGCACAACTGCACTTAACGGCCCCATCCGCGTCAGCAGACGCGGACGAGCTCGAGATGTTGCTCATGTTGGAGAAATTAATGATGAGACCCGATCAATGGTCATCCAGATTTAAATTTGAACTTATCTGTGTGGTTTATTGAATCTGGACGTTTTGTAATCTCCAAGGAATTTTTTGAGATCACGCGGTCAATAACTGTCCACGATCTTAGTGAACCTCAACTTATTTCTCCACGTCTTCTGAGTGAGAATTCTTATATATAGGTTGATTTTTCATTATTTTTAATAGAAAGAGAGAATTTTTAGAAAACACGCGTAAACTTTTTGCATAGAGTTTTGAGAGAATTTCTGCATATTTTTTAAGGATTTTGTTATGCTCGGTTGAGTTCGCTGAAACTTTCTTTTCAGTGGTGCTACTGAAATTAAAGTGTGAAACCGTTTTATCTTTTGGGGCATTTACCCACGATCCTGTGAGCATTATCCATAGCGTAATTTGTCTTGCAGGGAAAAAGATTTTCTTGACTCGATTTTTGGTTGTCTTTATTGATTTCAATTTCATTGCAGTGTACAAACAATTATTTCAACAATTGCAAGACAAATTAAATAATTCGCTGCATATGAAATGACATCAATTGTTTTTCAGGAATTTATTTTCTGAAAATGAAGACCTCTGATTGAGAATTGGGATGAGTGGACTAACCTTGAAATGGTTGTTCTCAAACTTTGAAGGTCGAGCTCTTGATGAAGAGTGCCTTCTTAGTAAATTTTGTCAAGTGTAACCGTGTGTAGTGAGAAATTGAGAATTCCTCACTGAAATTCTGAATTGAATATAACAGAATGGTGAAGCGGCGAATCAAATAGAGGAATAAGTTGTCCAAAATTTGAACGGCCTTGCATCATTCCGTGGAAGAACGAGAAAGGGAAAGACCCTTTAATTGTTAGTATCTCGAAATGGTACGATGATTGGTAGAGAAACCATGTCGTTCCAGTTCCGGCGATTTGCCTGAAGCTCCATTTTGCTGTTAGATGGTACAGCGAGAAAGGGCATTGTCGGCGCCGAGGCAGTCCGGAAATGTGATGGATTTTGAGATTCAAAGCAGCGATTTGAATCGGTCAAACTGTTCCCACCTTTTTCGTAATCGCCAGTTGTGCTGGTTCAAGAAAAAGATGAAGAAGAACGGCAGGTCAGAGATCTTTTGTTTTGGGGCCTAAACAAAATCAGAATTTTAAATTGGGCCAAGATGGTTGATTTAATATTTGATACTTGGGCCTCTTAACGATTGTATCTTGCCGGAAATCAAATTAAATTGATAATACGCCGCCAACTGATTATATTGAGAGGAACTCAAAAACTCAATTATGGGCCCATTACTTGAATTAAGAATTGGGCTTTAGCAATTCGAAGCTTTATGGCTGATTAAATTTGGGCCCACATTATGAGTTAATTTGAGCTGTATACTAATTGTCACATTAAATTATATGGATGACCTATGTATGTGGTTTGTGATGGCCAGAAGGGCATTGCTGTTGAGCTAAAATGTTGATTGGTCAATTTAATTAATTGGGCACATTTTAGTTAGCGGGCCATTTTCCTTTAAATTTGATGAGTCAAATTGGTTCATGTATGAGCCATGTATACTGATCTAATCCATTTTAATATTTAGACCATGAAATTAGCCCTTGGACTTGAGGGAGCGGTCCAAGAAAATCAATATTGGGCCATTAGTTTGTCTTCTCATGGCCTAATTATTATAAATTGGACTTGGCTGATGCACGGCTAATTTGAGTTTTGAATGAATTATTGTGCTGGAAGCCCTTAATTCACGTTTGGCCAAATTAAATTAAATTTGGGCCGTGTAATTTTAGGATTTATTTATGATATTTGAGGTATTATAAATATAATTCTACAATGTGGATCCCTTGACTGTTAATATTAAATTTAAATTTGATTTGAGATCAAATACTTTGCACTTGAAAGTGAAAATTGTGTATTGAATTTAATTCAATGGACTCGTATAATTCGCCTTGGAATTATTCAAGAGTAAATGATGACATTTAAGGCCTTATTGAAATCGCGCTTGAAGCGATTTGAGGATTAGATTTAATCCAAAAAGATTGTTGACTCATATAATTCAGTGAATAATTATTTAAATGTCAATGGTGCATTGATGGCCCACTTGAAATTGAATTTAATTTGGTATTTTTGACCATTATTAAATCAAAGGTTCAAACTCAGATTAGTTGAGACTAAGAAATACAGATTTTAAGGTCCAACAAAGAATTTGAATATGAATTCAAAAACGTTTGGTTTTTCAATTCGTTTCGAAATTGTGTCAAAATTAATATTTGAGAGTATTAATGAAAAGAACACTGCACCTTTAGATTTAATTCACACAGATGTATGTGATTTAAAATTTATGCAAACTAGAGGTGGAAAAAAGTATTTTATTACTTTTATTGATGATAGCACAAGATTCTGCTACGTTTATCTTTTACAAAGCAAAGATGAAGCTATAGAGGCTTTTAAGCTTTATAAAAATGAAGTAGATAATCAATCGAATACTTGAATTAAAACAATTCGCAGTGATAGAGGTGAGGAGTTTGTAGCTCCGTTTGAACAATTATGTGCTAAGTCGGGCATTATGTGAGGAGTTTGTAGCTCCGTTTGAACAATTATTGCATCTTTATGGGATACGCCTTCAACAGTAGTGCTTATCGGGTTTTGATTCACAAATCAGAAATACCCGATATGACAGAAGGTACTACAATAGAATCAAAGAATGTTGTATTCTTTGAAAATGTTTTCTCGTGTAGGGATAAAGAAAAAATGAGTTCAAATAAGCGAACACACGAAGAATCAAATGATGTTGCAGGTCCTTCCACTCAAGAGAGTGAAGAACCAAGACGCAGTAAATGACCTAGAGTTGATAAGACCTATGGTTCAGATTTCATAACTTATGTTTTGGAAGACGAACCTAAGTCTATCAAATAAGCTATGTCCAGATTGGATGCTCCGCTCTGGAAGGAAGCTATTAATAGCGAATATGATTCAATTCTGCAAAATAACACGTGGGAGTTGGTTGACCTCCCCAAAGGTTGCAAGACCTTAGGATATAAGTGGATCCTTAAAAGAAAAGAAAAAACAGATTGATCAGTTGAAAAGTATAAAGTCTGTTTGGCTGCAAAGAGTTTTAAACAAAAAGAAGGGTATGATTTCTTTGCACCTATTCACCTGTTACGAGGATTACTTTCATTCGTGTACTTGTCGCGATCGATGCTTTGCATAATCTCGAAATACACTAGATGGACGTAAAGACTGTGTTTCTTAACGGTGAGATAGATGTTGAAATCTACAAGGGTTACACCACACCTAGAAACGAGGAAAAGATGTGTAAACTCGTTCGGTCACTGTATCCACTTAAACAAGCTCCAAAACAGTGACACTTGAAGTTTGACAACACTATGTTGTCAAATGAGTTTCGAATTAACGAATGTGACAAGTGTGTTTATGTGAAGAAAATACCAAATGAGTCTGTTATCGTATGCTTATATGTCGATGACATGTTAATCATGGGTAACAGAAGAGAAGAACAGTGGCTCAAAATAGAATATGCAAGGATCATTGGAAGCGTGATGTACATTACGAATTACACATGTCCTGATCTTGCATGCTCAGTAAACAAACTGAGTAGGTACAAGAGTAATCCAAGTTACAAACATTGGAAAGCTCTTAAAAGGGTCTTGAGATACTTAAAGTATACCCTTGACCTTGGGCTACACTATACGAGACATCCAACTGTACTTGAAGGGTACAATGATGCTAATTGGATATCATGATACAAAAGACTCATTTTCCACTAGCGGATATGTCTTCATTATTGGAGGAGCAGTTGCATCGTGGAAATCCACAAAACAGACGTGTATTGCCCGTTCCACAATGAAATCATAAGTCATCGCTTTAAATCAAGCTGGTGAAGAAGCAGAATGACTTCGTAATTTTCTGGAATACATTCCTTGTTGGAACAAACCAGTACCATCGGTAATGGTACGTTGTGACTGTCAAGCTGCTATAGGTAGAGCTTCGAGCAGTATGTATAACGGAAAGTCGAGACATATTCGTCGTCGATATAACTCCGTTAGACATTTAATCTCAACAGCAGTTATAACTATTGACTTTGTAAGGTCAAAAGATAACATAGCGGATCTGCTCACGAAGAGCATATGCCGAGATCAAATGAAAGCTGATAGAGGGAATGAGTCTGAAATCCACAAAGAAAACTGAAACAGTGGAAACCCAACCATGATGACTGGAGATCCCAAGAACTTGGTTCAAAAGGGAAAACTAAACTTTGAATGTTAGTTGTACAACACTTGAAAATCATGACTATTCCTGACAGCACTGAGTCAAGTGTTGAGAACCCGTAAGATGTGGTAAAGGCTAAGTCTTTGACTTTTAATGGTTCCTAAAGGTCCAGAAGGGACTGAGTATGACAGGATACTCGAAAGGAGATCACCTATGTAAATGAGAAGTGAGGGCTGCTTCGACCAAACATTTATGAAACATAAAAGGGCGTCCATGGCCAAAACGGACAAAAACATGAGAACGAATCGGAGTTGAGACTGACTTGTGTCTGCACTGCCTGTAAGGTATACACGAAGATGGATTGGTTCAAGGCATCGTGTCCACTAAACCGCCGGTGTACCCGACAGTGCTGGGCTACAGAAAGTTCAAAGCCACAAACTACTTCTCCGGAAGCAACGAAGTCTCAAATGAGCTGAACGATGTGTTTGCATCACTATATATTTAAATTTTCACTCATGTGGGGGATTGTTGGAGAAATTAATGATGAGACCCGGTCAATGGTCATCCAGATTTGAATTTGAACTTATTTGTGTGGTTCATTGAATCTGGACGTTTTGTAATCCCCAGGGAATTTCCTGAGATCACGCGGTCAATTACTGCCCATGATCTTAGTGGACATCAACTTATTTCTCCACGTCTTCTGAGTGAGAATTCTTATATATTTGATTTTTCATTATTTTTAATAGAAAAAAAGAATTTTTAGAAAACACACGTAAACTTTTTGCAGAGTTTTGAGAGAACTTCTGCATATTTTTTAAGGATTTCGTTCTGCTCATACTCTGGTTGAGTTCGCTGAAACCTTCTTTTCAGTGGTGCTACTGAAATTAAAGTGTGAAACTGTTTTACCTTTTGGGGCATTTACGCACGATCCTGTGAGCACTATCCAGGGCGTAATTTGTCTTGCGGGGAAAAGGGTTTTCCTTGGCTCGGTTTTTGGTTATCTTTATTGATTTCAATTTCATTGCAGTGTACAAACAATTATTTCAACAGCTCGAAGCTTACTTGTTTCGATTGGACGGGACCCGCAGCAGAATAGAGACCGTGCGGGAGTACATTGACGGAAAAGAGGATTGCTTCAATATTGAGCTTGATAATAGGAGGAACGAACTGATGCAGCTGCAGCTGATTATGACGATTGCGGTTGAATCTCTTGTAGCTGGGATATTTGTTATGAACATTATATTCCTTGCTGGGTGTATGCGGTTGAAGGGATATTCGTGTGGGCTGGGCCGGGCTGTAGCCCGCCCTAACTTTTGGGAAAAAAAAATTATCATAAAAAATTATTTTTTTTGCAATTTACCTCAACTAGATAATAACCTAGGGCCTTTAAAAAGATATTATCAAGTCTTTACCACTAGGCTACTTCAACTTTTATTATTAATTTGTAAAGTATAAGTATAATACTCGTTAAAGGAATGTGGGCTTGACTTTTAGCCCACCCTTAATTTTAAACGGAACTTGGGCTTGGCTTTCAGCCCACCCTAAATTTTGACCCTGGCTCCGCCCTTGGATATTTGGTCAGGTTGTTGGTGGTATGACGGCTGCGTCTGTGGTGTTGTTTTTTCTTGTGTTGGGATACGCCAGGTGGAAGAAGCTTCTTGGGTCTTGAAGTTCATTTGAATTAATTGTGGAATTTGATTACAACTACTGAAAAAAAAAAAAAGTATGTGAATAGTATTTTTTTTAGTCGCGTTAATAGATTTTCTTTTTGTTAGGAAAATTTTTCCATTCCATTAGATATTTTTAGAGGGATAAAAGTATATTGATTTCTTGTAAACCAAAATAAAATTAAAAAGTAAAGTAATAATGGAAAATAATAATGTATATAAATAAATAGGAATGTAAAATATATAATGCTCAAAATAAATCGAAACCGGCGCTTTGAACCGGAACCGCCGATTTTTGAATCGCCGGTTCCACGGTTCCGGTTCCGGAACCGAACCGAAACTGTAAAACACACGGTTCGGTTCCGGTTCTATCATTTTTAGAACCGCAAACGGCCGGTTCCAGTTCGAACCGCCGGTATTTTTTTTTAATTTCATTGGTTTAGATCTCCTTCAACTCAATCCAATGACTATATTAATTTGTAGTATACTATTAGCCTTCTACTAGTTTTACTAATTTACTATTGTTGCATTTTAATATTGTTCTAATGTAGAAATGTTTGATGATGTATCAATTAGACAATTATCATGTATTTATAATTGTCTAATTATAAAATTATGTATGTTTTAACTATTGTAATCTTCCATTTAAATTCTCATAACAATAATTTGTCATCTACATGTACATTTCTTCAAATTTTAGATCCAAAATTTAAAAACTAAAAAAAAAAAAAAGTTCCTGCTGTTTGGAACCGGAACCGAAACCGCCTTGGCCACGGTTCGGTTCCTGTTCCACCTTCAAACATTTTGGAACCGACGGTTCCGGAACAGTGAGCACTTATATTATGCCAAAAATTGTCTTAATATTTTCGAGTCTTAAATTGATACTACCTCCGTCCCGGAACACTTTGCACCAACTTTTGGGAACAAAGATTAAGAAAAAAGTATAATGAGTTGAGTGCTGGACCGTAATTTTGTAAACTTTTATGTATAAAGTAAAAAAAGTAGTTTGATTGTGTGTATGAATGGGTCCCAAAGCAATGACATTTTTTGTACATATGTGAATATTGTGAGGATGAAGTTTAGTAAGAAGTTTCATTTTTCGGTGTGCAAAGTGTTGTGATACGTCCCAATAAGGAAGGTGTGCAAAGTCTTCAGAGTAGTTTAGTAAGGAGTTTCCTTTTTGAATAGTTTCTATTTTTCAGGTCTCAATTGGTATTTAACTCTTTATTTACTGTATATGTAAAAAAAATTATTTATGTTAAAAAATTTATTAAATTTTATCATTTCGTCCTAGTTAGAATAAAATTATATTCCCTTTAATTTTATATATAAAAAAAATGCTCATTTTAGAATAAAATTCTGATTTCGTCCCTACTCATATTCATATGAGATCTACTCAGATCTCTAGCACGCCCAATCACCTCGAAATTTCTCACGGTATAATTTTTTGATGTTCATTCTTTCTTTAGGATTTTTAATTGCTCTATATTCACGGCAATTTTATAAAAAATTAATTAATTCATTGAATGAATATTATGTAATGATTTGTTATGATTAATTAATGCGTCACATGGTGACAATTTTATCATTTCGTCCTAGTTAGAATAAAATTATATTCCCTTTAATTTTATATATAAAAAAAATGCTCATTTTAGAATAAAATTCTGATTTCGTCCCTACTCATATTCATATGAGATCTACTCAGATCTCTAGCACGCCCAATCACCTCGAAATTTCT
Organism: Stenogyne calaminthoides; assembly: GCA_037126765.1. Classification (NCBI taxonomy): domain Eukaryota; kingdom Viridiplantae; phylum Streptophyta; class Magnoliopsida; order Lamiales; family Lamiaceae; genus Stenogyne; species Stenogyne calaminthoides. The sequence continues at coordinate 680,787 of JBBCBC010000030.1, read as the reverse complement.
CACGGTATAATTTTTTGATGTTCATTCTTTCTTTAGGATTTTTAATTGCTCTATATTCACGGCAATTTTATAAAAAAATTAATTAATTCATTGAATGAATATTATGTAATGATTTGTTATGATTAATTAATGCGTCACATGGTGACCATTGACCAAAAATTGCACCGATTTTTTTAGTTAGAATGCATGGGCACTTTGAATTTTTTAATAACATTGTGTTGGATACTGTGAGTATTTTGGTACGCAAATGGCGTATCCAAATTAAAAATGTTAATAATAATTTTGGGTACCGTGTCGACACCAACGACACGGTTGATCAGCGTATTGAAACGCGGACAGGTTATGTACACGCGAGGATCAAATTTGCGTGCCGGTATTAGTGGACCGTATCTGTGCAATCTAACTTCTATGACTTGAATTAAATTTGGAAAAAAGTATATTTAATTTCTGGTACAAAAAATATAATCACATTTTAGAAAATCTGAAAAATGCATATTGTATAAAAATGGATAATATTACGTAAGCTGCTATATATATAGGCGGAGGACACAAATGCCTGGCTATATATCATTCCCTATACACATTAATACCAAACTTTGAGTTAATCGTGCACACCTACCTCTATGCTATATTTCACGTTAAAAATGGGTTTTCCCATAAAAGTAATGTAGATGGACCGTTGATGATGTTTGGTAGCATCCTTCTCTAAATTTGTCTGCCAACATTTGGTAATGATGTCTGCACTTCAATGCTTGCATACTTATGAGGAAATTTAATAGTTACTTTTGAACCAATCGCAATTGAATGTATACCCAAACTCGGAAATTTAATAGCTACTTTTGAACCAATAGCAAATGAGTGTACTCAAACTCAGAAATTTAATACCTACTTTTGAACCAATCGCAGATGAGCTAGTGTTCACAAAGATGACTAACAAGTATATTCGTGTGCAACAATTTTATCATGTAATTAATATATTGTTAAGTGAAAACAATCAATGATAACTAATAATGCTCAATAAGAATAATTTGGAAAAATTTGAAATAAGGCCCCATAAGTTACACGTTTTTTATGAAAATGCCCTGTGGGTTTTTAATTATACGAAAATATCTTGTAATTTTTAAAAAATACTTTTTTTTTAAAAGACATAATTTTAAAAAAGTTGACGAAGTGGAATAACTCAAGTGGTTAGAGCACCACTACCTATGTCTTGAGGTCATAGGTTCGAGTCACCATTTGTCCGATAAAAAAAAAATTTGAAAAAAATGCTTATTGGTTATCATAAGTTATGGGGCATTTATGTCAACTTTTCAGGCCGGCATGTTGTAAAATTGGGAATAGCCGGGACAATTTTATCAAAAGTTACATAGTTATAAGACATTTTTATATAATTCAAAAGTTATAGGACATTTTCGTAAAATCATCAAAGTTACAGGGCATTTCTTTTTTCAATTTTTCGAAACAATTAATATTTTCTAATAAAAAAAACTTATACCGTTCACCGAATGCAACTAACCATGATCATTGAAAACAACTAAAACCATTTAAAGAATACACCAATTATATTATACAACATGTGCACAAATAATCATTTGTAATAAATAACTCTCTTACTCTATGTGCAAAATAAAAAAAAACGACAGTTAAATTGAAATGTTATGCAGTACGTCTATAGATATCTCAATGATCGCATGGCTCATTTTAACTTACGTAACTGACAATTAAAGAACTAGAGCCAAGTTAAATCAGCCGCTATATAAACCAAACAAATTAATCAACTAGAATCACTCCATTCTCAATTTCTGGCAAAAAAAAATTAAAATGGATGAGAAAATCTATTCAATCATGGCTTCTATACTTCTACTTGTAGCTTCAATACTTGTAGTGAAAGTACTAAACTGGGCATTTTTTAGGCCTAAGAAGCTGGAGAAGTTTCTAAGAATGCAGGGTATGCAGGGGAACTCGTACAAACTCCCTTTTGGGGACATAAAAGACTTGTTGGCATGTAACAAAACAGAACAGCCCAAAACAATGGAGTTTTCGGATGATCTACCGTCTCATATACTTCCGTATTACCACAACATCATTCGTAAGTACGGTAAGTTACAAAGAAGAAATTATCGCCTTTTGTTTTATATGTTGAATAAAAAGCTATACACCGTTTAAATTCTTTCTCTGTTTGATATAAAAATGATCAGGTAAGCCTTGTTTCATGTGGAGCGGACCTACACCGATAGTAAACATCGTTGATCCAGAGCTTATCAAGGAGATTTTGGCGAATTACGGCGTTTTTCATAAGCCACCTCGCGCAGCCGTGGGTGTATCATCTGGGGGAGGGATCTTGTTTCTTGAGGATGAGAAATGGGAGATGCAGAGAAAAATAATCAACCCCGCTTTCCATCTCGACAAGTTGAAAGTATGAAAAAAGAAACGGAAAATTTGATTTTTTTTGTCCTGTAACTTACACCCATTTTGATTTTGGTCCCACTGTAGCTGGTGACGGGACTAAAATATCGAATTTTTGTATGATACAGGACCAAAATTAAAATCCGTAAGTTAGCAGGACCAAATTACAGGACAAAAGATTTCAATTATAGTATCAATTACTACATGTTTTGACAGAAATTACAAGGCTTTTTTCTTATTGCAGAAAATGATACCAGCAATGTATTTAAGTTTTTCTAACATGCTCGAGAAATGGGAAGCGTTGTTTTCAACAATACAATTGAAGAAATTGGAAATAGATGTTTGGCCTTATCTTACAGAATTAACAGGTGATGTGATTTCCAGGACAGCGTTTGGCAGCAGTCATGAAGAAGGAAAAAAGGATATTTGAGCTTCAGGAAGAACTAAATAAGCTTATTTTGCAACTAAGAAAATTCAATTTCATCCCTGGATGGAGGTAGGTGCAAAATCCATACCTATAAATACTCAATATCGAATGCATAATAATAATAGAATAAGACTGTCTTATATTTGTATATATATAAATAACAGCTATTTTCCAAACGAAGCAAATAGAAGACTGAAAGCAGTCAACGCAGAAATAAAATCCGTTGTACAAAATCATCATCGACGGAAGACAAAGGAAAAGGGTAAGTGGGGAAAGCATCAACGACGACTTATTGGGGACATTGATGGAATCAAATATAAAAGAAAAATGGAATAAGAAAATGGGATCAAGCATTGAAGATATAATTGAAGATTGCAAACTATTCTACTTTGCTGGGACAGATACCACTACAAATTTGCTTGTATGGACACTGGTTATGCTAAGCAAATATCAAGAATGGCAAACTCGTGCACGACAAGAGGTCCTCAAAGTATTTGGAAACAAACAACCTACTAATTTGGATGCTCTCAATCACCTTAAAACTGTAAGACACAAAGATTTCTCAACTCTATATATATATATATATAGTTTTTGATATGGACACCACTAGTGGTCACCTTATGGAGCCAAATAATGATGTGGCATTCCATATCATCTCAACACCTCATCATTAACTTAATTAATTGAGTGCAAAAAGTGTCTCTTCTATGCACTCTGCACTCTTGTGTGTTTTAAAAATTTGTAACTTATTGCACTTAAATTTGTAACTTGTTATACTAAAATATGCAACATGTGTTCGTAAAATGTTGTTGCATGTTTCAATCTAACAAGTCACAAATTTCAGTGTAACAAATTGCAAATTTCTAAAATATATTACGGAGTGCACGATGCACCTGCTGCATACAAGTTACATGACTTTTCATTTTTCTTATTGATTTTCATGTAAATCTCATACTCTATTTAATAATTAATATATATTTTTGTTTAAGAAAAGAAAATTTATGTAATTAATAAGAAAAATAAATGCATGTAAATTATTTTTTTCAAAAATAAATAAAAAATAAAATAAAGGCAAATATAAATTAATTCTTATATTTTTAAAATTACATCATTTAAAAAATATTGTGATATGTCATATTTTTTAAAATTATATGATTTTGAATATTTACTTTTTTTTATCGGTGAATTAAAAAAAAATTATAAACTTTGTGAAAGTTAACGAATAAGAATAAAAAGAGTAAAGGAATAATTTAAATCAATGGGATTAAGAAATTTTATGCGAGATTTTCTTATTCTATATCCCATCATATATGGGGCATTTAATACAGTAGAAATTAATGGTAATTAATTAAGTTATTTTTGCACTCAATCAATTAAGTTAATGATGAGGTGTTGAGATGATATGAAATGCCACATCATTATTTGACTCCATAAATTAACCACTCGTCGTCTCCACATCAAAACTATTATATATATATATATATATATATATAAACAACATGCAAGAATGAAGATGAGAAACAATATTGAGAATGAACATGATATAATGGAATTCAAAATAAGATAATCAGTGGTTCATTCCGTTATTTCTAAATCAATAATCGTTTTTGTCCCATCTACTCTAAAATTATAACAATAGTGGTAATATATATAATCATTATTGTCATTATAATCCATTATTCAATAATTTCCATTAAAAATTTTGAACTCAATTTATCATGTAGAGATACCACAATATATGAATTTATTAAGGCCCGTTTGCCTAAGTTTATTTTGAACATTTTATAAGTTCTAACATCTTATAAGTTGTTTTAAGAGCTTATAAGATGCAACTTTTAAATAATTTATAAGTTGTTAAAGTGTTTGGCTAATACAACTATAAGTTCTTTAATATTTATTTAATTTTTTTTTAAATTATATAATATAATTTATTTTTTTCAAATTATAATTATTTTTCTAATATTTTTTTTTAAATAAATTTTTTTCCAAAAATAAATTTTTTTCGAAAACAATTTTTTTCTGAAATTAATTTAATATAATTTATTTTTTCGAAAAATATTTTTTTAATAATAATAAAATTTTCGAAAATAATTTTTTTTTGAAATATTTTTTTTTTTTAAAACATTTTTTTTTAAAAAAATAATTTTTTCATGAAATATTTTATTTTCGAAAATAATATTTTTTAAAATAAAATTTGTTTTGGAATTTTTTTTTTTCTGAACATAATTTTTTTTTTTAAATAATATTTTTTTTAAATAACTTTTTTTCTGAAAAATAATTTTTTTTTTCTAATATTTTCGCAAAAAAAGGAAACGGTTGGGTTGAATTCGAACTGGGGATTTGGATTGGGATGGGTTGAGATAGAGTAGAGGTTATATAATTTTTGTAAAATAAATTGAGATATTATAACTTATTTTTTTAGAGCTTATTTTGGAGCTTATAAGTTATTTTAAAGATTTATAAGCTGTGCCAAACGAGCCCTAAGTATCCGACCTATTTCCATGGAATAATGTGTTATTTTTACCTGCCTTAATTATCGGATTGTGCTGCCTGAACTACTTAGCCAGGACCACGATGATTTCGGTAAAAAAAATTGGGTTTCCTTTGAGTCTAATTATGGTTGCGTAATTTTTAGGAAAAATTTCAAACCTAATCCTGTAATTTAGGGTAATTCCACTTTTAGTCTTTTAATTTTTTAAAATTTTAAATTTAGTCCTGAAAATATTAGTTTTAATAATTTTTGCTCGGAAAATTAAATTTTCTTTTTTGGAATCATCACGTGAGACACACATGACCCTTTTAAAATCTTGGAAATTGTAATGTGCCTTTAAATTCGCCACGTGGAGTGCCACTCAAACCAAAAAAGGTTCCACGTAACCACTATTCAAGCCGCTCCAAATTAAACCCAGTCCACCCCTTTTTGGGTTGGGTGGCACCCCGCGTGTGCGAATTTATCAAAAAATTAAAATCCCCAATTTTATAGGGGTCATATTTGCTGATTTCGGAAAATATGGATTTTTCTAAGGAAGAGCTAAAATTGATACCTTTAGGACTAAAATGAAAAAAAACAAAAAACTGTGGACTAAAAGTGGACATCACACCCGAAGACATAGTCAATAATTGACGAATGGGGGAATTAAAACCAGGTACAAAGTGCAGCATTTTATATCAACCAGGTACAATGTGCAAACCCATTTTTGCACATTGTACCTGGTTGATATTATGTTGCGAATCTTGTACCTGGTTGAAATTTTTCCTTGACGGGACGGAATTGGGTAAACAATCACGTGTCCTTCATTTTATTTTATTTTCATTTTTTTCTTCTCAGGTAACAATGATTTTCTACGAGGTTTTGAGGATGTATCCACCATTTCCTTTGATTCTTCGAGAACCTACAAAGACAGTGAAAGTAGGAAGCATGATGTTACCAAAAGGACCACAGTTAAATCTGCTTGTAGGCCTCTTGCACCACGACCCCAACATTTGGGGTGATGATGTGAACGAGTTCAGGCCCGATAGATTTTTCGAAGGAATATCCAGTGCAGCACAGGCCCGGTTCTCTTTCGTACCATTCAGCTCCGGGCCTCGAGTGTGCGTGGGCCAAAACTTTGCCATGATTGAGGCAAAAGTGGCTTTGGCAATGATGCTACAGAGATTCTCATTTGAGTTGTCTCCGTCTTACCGCCACACTCCCTTTGCAACTCATATAACACTGCAACCGCAGTATGGCGCTCCTATAATTTTGCATAAGCTTTAATCCATCCTTCATCTATCTCATAATAAAAGGATAAAAAGCAGTTGGGATGAATCAAGATTAATGAGTAATTCACGTGTCATGTCAATTATTGTTAGATGGAAAATTATGCAAAATTTAAATTTTTTAGAGGGTGATTTATAATTATTGCTTTATGATATTAGTTGTTTGCACTTTGATAATTTAAAATCACACTTGATATTTTCTTTGAATTTTTAAGTGATATATATGGAGCCCTTTTGGATTAAAATAAGTGATGAAAAAAGGTCCATATATAAATTAGTCATAAACTCCTGGCTATTTTGAGAGGGAGAGGGAGAGGGAGAGGATGCCCGTGTAGCTAGTACAACTTGGAAAGAGAAAAAAATTCAATATATGACAATGCATAATCATTTTTAACCAATTGATGTCGGTACACTATTAATATTATGCAATAAAAGTAATTAATATTATTCCGTAAAAAAAAAATCCTATCATCAATATGTTGTGTCTTTATTATTTTAAATTTGATCTCTATTACATTAAAAAATAAAATAAGAATCAGAGCGAACTAATAAAAGCAGCACACCTTACCTAGACAATTGACCTGTCCGGTTCAACTCGCCCAACCCCACTTCATTTTTTTAAAATTAATTTTAAAATATAAAATGTTCAAATATTAACTTTAAACAATTCAAACTAAAACATATAATTATTTAAATTATATTTATTTAATACTTAGAAAAAACACATTAAATACACACACACACACACACATATATATATATATATATATATATATATATATATATATATATATATATATATATATATATATATATATATATAAAAAGATAAAAACTCGTATGAGACGGTCTCATGCATGAGACAGAGTACAACTTAGCACAAATCAACACCCACCCTCCCAAAGTGTTAATGAGTCAATGCCCAAATTATGCTCCATCCCACCGTGAGACCGTCTCATGCAAGTGTGTCTCATATATAAAAGAGCAGGTTTTGATATGAGTTCACGAGTGCTATAAAAACCACGATTTCTCCCAAATTCGGGTTGATTTCAATGCCGGTCCGAATTTGAACCCGCTCATTGTCATTCATATTTCAGTTATTAAAAAAAAAAGGATATATACTCATTATAATACCAGAGAAGATCTTGTGTGAAATATTGCACACTAGTGTTATGTGCAATACAATATAAATAAGACAAAAATGGTCCAAATTCGTGGGTCAGAAGGGGCGGGGCGGGTCTGGCGCGGGCAGTGGGCTTCAGGTTGGCGCAGGCGAATATATATTTATAGAAGAATATCTTTATCAAATATGTGTTGTAGCCTAGTGGTTCAAGTTCATTGTTAATGAATTTGGTCGCAGGTTCGATTCCCACTGAACACATTATTATTTATTTTTTTGGTCAAATTTTTGTGTGTTACTACATCTATGTATAAGTGTTACTACATTGTTATATTGAAAAAACTTCATATCTTACGTAACATGTAATAAAACATATCGTCACACACAAATATTCATAAGGTAACATGAGTCACAAGGTAACACATTATTGTTCATATGGTAACACATGAGTATTCACATAGTATTACGACGATATATGAATAGTGTACATATTACTAAAAAAAACATGTATTACTACATGAACAAAAAGTGTTACCCTATGAAGAAAAACGTGTTACCACATGAACAAAACCAGTACAAGCGCGAAAAGAAATTCCCAGTTCAAAATTACAGATTTAAAGAATAACTTTATGTGTTACTACGTGAACAAAAGAAGTGATACCATATGAGCAAAAGAGTGTTACCACATGAACTAAACCAGTACAAGTGCGAAAAGAAATCCCTAGTCCAAAATTACAGATTTAAAGAACAACTTGATGTGTTACTACATGAACAAAAGGAGTGTTACCATATGAGCAAAATAGTGTTACTACATGAACAAAAACCAGTACAAATGCGAAAAAAATCATCAGTCTAAAATTACAGATTTACATAACATCGTGAAAAGAGTGCAGAAGGATCTGAATTTCAGCACACACTTTGTGTTGAGGGGTAATTCAAACACCACATACATATTCTCCTTTCTTCTCACAGAATACACACCAAAATTTAAATTGAACAACCTGATTTCATTCAGTGATCGGAGCGAATTGAAGAAAATTAAATTGGAGAAGAAATTAGTGCACGAACGAGGAAGAAGAACCCGTGAGATCCGCTAGCAATATGAAGAGAAGATGAAGAAGAAGAAAAATTGGAGATGAAGAAAGCCCATTAGCCCACCAGCAACCTGCCCTAACCCGTCCTCCTGACCCGCGAGAAAAAAATAAAAAAAAAGGCTCAATTGCACATATCACTTGTATGCAATATTGCATACAAGTTTTTGTCATAATACCATACTTCGATTTTTTAGATTTTTCAATCTACAATAAAAACTTCAGAGAAAAAAAGTTTATTGGTCTCATAACTTTCCTGTAATCCATTTTTGGTCCCAAAAAAATTAATTATCCAATTTTGGTCCCATAACTATCTCGATTGTCCAATTTTGATCTCATTTTTATCGAAAAATAGAAAAATTTTATCATTTCTAGGCATGAGCGAGTCACGTATCGGTTAAAAATGCAGGTTTCCGAGCTCGTATCTGACGTGGACATTGACTATTAAAAGAAAAGTTTATTTTTCTAAAAAATTAGAAAGAACAAGAAAATTTCTCCCAAGTGTGGAAAAAATAAATTTTTAACGTCCACGTCAACTACGAGCTCGGGAAACCCCAATTTTAACTGGCATGTGACTTGTGTGTGATTAAAAAAAAGACAAAATTTTATGTTTTTCAGCGAAAATGAGACCAAAATTGGACAATCGAGATAGTTATGAGACCAAAAACAAATTATAGGAAAATTATGGGACCAAAAAACCTTTTTTTCTTAAAAACTTCATACAGTCATATTGTCGGGATCGGAAAAAAAATATTACTGGGAGTTTATTTTTAAATAAAGTTTTACAATTATTAATTTAATGGGAAAATTACTTTATTTAAAATTTTTACTTTATTTAAAAATTTTACTTTTATTTCAAGAATTTGCTTATTAATTTAATGGGAAAATTACTCTCTAGTACTATTTTCCATCTACTATTACTCTAAGATGCTATACCTTTTTGCTATTACTCCAAGATCCAAAATATTACAATTTTACCCTCACTCACATTCTCACTAACTAACATCCTGGTTCGGTTACCCCACCCCCTAACAAATTAAACACCCTCCCACTACTCTCTCTCTCCCCTCGTTTCTCACTTAAGCAGCGAATCCCCCACCCCCAATTCTCTCCCCACACAAAACCCCCCACCTTCTTTCCTTTTGTCTCCTGCTGCCACCCTCCCCCCACCCAAACAACATCAACCACCCCCCCCCCACCCACCCCCTCTCCACGAGGAAGGTATGGTGGGCGGCGGATACGTCTGGAAAGGCCGCGACGGCAGATCTATTCGTCAGAAATGGTGTGGATTTTTTGCTATAAACAAATACGTAATTTTTTTGAAAATTAAGTAAACAAATGATTAAAAAAATCATCTACGTCAAAGAGCTGCGTGATTTTTGGATGATTCATAATCAGGTGGGGAGAGATTTCAATTGAATGTGCAAATTTGGGTTTCAATCAATTAGGGGTAAAGTAAATGCACGAAAATTCAAATTCAAATATGTCAAAATGTGGTTAAGGGTATTTAAGTATTTCATACACAATTTTTGTACCTAGGAGTAACACTTAAAATGTGTAGCACCTAAGAGTAATAGTGTCTTATAAATGGTACCTATTAGTAACTCCCCCTAATTTAATTGGTTATGTTTATAGTATTTGTTATTTATTAGCCGTGTTTTGGGCACCGTGGACTAAGATTCTTTGTGTTTAGGTGTTTGAAACTATGTGGGTGTATGATTAATTACTTTGATTATGGGTGTTTGCATTTTTTTGGAAAAACACAAAATTATATTATTGGGGGTATCAGGAATACCCCAAAAATACAGAAGAGAGATTACAACAGATCCACAAACAACTTTGCCTTAGCTAATACATAGATATGGTTCTCTTATAGAGAGCTCCCCTTTTGTGAAGAATGAGAGTAGTTGGGATCCTATCTTGGACCATTTTCCCAAAAGAGCACGTGATTGAAAGCTTTGAGATTTTTGATACCTAATCCACCCTTCGTTTTGGCTTTGCAAATCTTTTCCTAACTAACCCAAGCGATCTTTGCATGATGTGTGCAGTTCAATGCTTGTATACTTGCAAGCAAAATTTATAACTACATTTGAACCAATCGTAGATGAGTGTACTCAAACTCAGAAATTAAATACCTACTTTAGCACCGTTGCAAAAGAGTGTACTCAAACAAACAAAGATGAGTAACACTTGGGTGCACCATCTAAAAATGTGTTATTGGTGCATAATAATATTGTTCAATTAAAAAAAAACAATTACGCTCATTGAAAATAATTGATATTGTTAAATGGATATAATTAATTTTATTTAGTGAAAACAACTAATACCAATTGAACATACACACCAACTGGACTGTGTAACTATTTGTTCTTATCATGAGAATTGATATCGAAAACGATTTTACATTTCTCAGTTCAATCAATCTTTATCACAAGTTACTAATTTTATACTGTTAATTACTAATAACATGGGTTAAACTCAACCAATACAGATAAATCAGTATTTTGAAAAAAAATCCATTATTTTTCGTAAAAAAAAATACAATGTATGTCGTTGCATACTTGCAAGCAAACTTTATTACTGCATTTGAACCAATAGCAAATGAGTGTAAAACTTAGAAATTTAATAGCTAATTTAGCACCAATTGCGAAAGGGTGTACTCAAACTAAAAAGGATGAGTAACACTTACGTGCATCAGTTCACTATGTAATTGTTGCATAATGACATTGTTCAATAAAATAAAAATAATTAATATTGTTAAATAAAAATAACTAATACGGACCAATATATTATTCTATAAAAATAATTAATAATATTCAATGAAAAGTGTTAATTTTGTTTAGTAAAATAACTAATAATATTATTTAATCCATACAATTAATTATGTTGAGTTAAAACAATTAATACCAATTAAAAATACACACCAATTGCACTGTGCAACTGATGTCATGGGGCATTTGTGTCAAATTTTCAACCTGGCATGTGTGACTTATTCATTAAGTTGCCACGTCAAACTCTCCATGTTGAAAAATTGGGAATAACCGGGACAATTTTATCAAAAGTTACAGAGTTATAAGACATTTTTATATAATTCAAAGTTGCATTGCATTGGTTTTATCGTGTTTTCTACTCGTTCTCCTGCTAGCTTGTGCTAGGGCGACGAATTTATCATGTTCCTAAATCGCGGTTCTCATCATCCAGTCAGAGCATCCGCCGGAAAGCTCCAAATTAAAATGGCAAAACGACGTCGTTTTGATTTTTTCGGCCGAAATTGGGACTAAAATTTAAAATTATCAAAGTTATTTAGACTAAATCAACGATAAAAATATTTATGGGACTAAATATATTTGATGTCAAACTCTTGAGATCAGTTGTGATTCAAACTCATTTGATATGAGTTCATGAGTGCTATTAAAACTACGATTTCTCTCAGATTAGGGGCAATTTCAATGCTAGTCAGAATTTGAACCCGCTCATTGTCATTCATATTTCAATTATTTAAAAAAAAAAAAAGAAGACATATATCCATTATAAAACCAAACTTCGATTTTTGAGATTTTTCAATCTGGAATCGTCAACACCTACCCAATCTATAATCCACGTTGAAAATGGGTTTTCCGCTAAAAGTAATGTAAATGAACCGTTGATGATATTTGGTAGCTGTCGAGGTTCAAACAATATTCCACATCGAAAAAATATGGGAGGATCATGGGGTTTATTAGGATGGACACTATCTTAATTGGTATGAGGCCTTTTGGGAGATGCCCAAACACAAATCCGTGTGGGTTTTGGCCTAAAGTGGACAATATCATACCAATATGGGGATTTGGGTCCATCCAGGCGGGTCTGGTCGTCTGAGGGGAGGATTGTTGGGGTTCAAACAATCGGTGGTCTTTGTCTTTTGGGAGATGCCCAAACACAAATCAGTGCGGGCTTTAGCCCAAAGCGGACAATATCATACCAATGTGGGGATTTGGGTCCATCCAGGGTCATAACAGAAGCAGCCTTCTCTAAATTTGTCTGGCAATATCTGGTAATGATGTGTGCAGTTCAATATTATTTAATGAATGCAAGTAATTATGCTAAGTGAAAATAAAAAATATATTGTTCAATGAATATACAACTAATTTTGTGGTGAAAACAACTGATACCATTTAAAAAAGAAGCACACTTATGTGCGACTGTCTCTCAATGTTGAGGGAAATTAAATAAACGAATTAATTCCGCACCTCTCTACAAGTTCGAGCTTTTAGATGAGACAAAATTCTTTCATGGTATCAGAGCTTAGGCTCGCCAAAATCCTGGGTTCGATTCCTTTGGAAGCACACCACCCATTTAAAGTGTCCATTCGTTGGGCCTCCTCCCCAGAGGGCAGAGGCAATGATTCGGCCCACGAGTGAGGGGGAGTGTTGAGAGAAATTAAATAAACTAATTAATTCCGCACCTCTCTACAAGTTCGAGACGGATCATAATTTATGAGATCGTCTCATACGAATTTTTATCTTTAAAAAATACACTCCAATTGCACCGTGCAATTGATGTGTACTAGAATTTGCCCATAAAAAAATTAGCCCCAAATTTGTTCTTATCATGAGAATTGATATCGAAAACGATTTTATATTTCTTAGTTGAATCAATCTTTATCACAAGTTACTAATTTTATATTGTTAATTACTAATAAGATGGATTAAACTCCACCGATACAGATAAATCAGTGTTCTGAAACAAATTCCATTATTTTGAAAAAAGATACCCATACCGTGAAGTTTCCATTATTTAGCAAAGTCAAAATCATTACTTTTAAGGCATTTACAATTTTTATGAGTAAAACAATTAAGTTAAATGAGCCGCTATATATACCAAACCAATTAATGAGTTAGTCCATTTGATATATCGATCTCAGAAATGGATGTGAAAGTTAACTCAATCATGGCTTCTATACTTGTTCTTATAACTTCTATACTTGTAGTGAAAGTACTAAACTGGGTATGGCTAAGGCCTAAGAAGCTGGAGAAGTTTCTAAGGATGCAGGGTATTCAGGGGAACTCGTACAAACTCCCTTTTGGGGACTTAAAAGACTTCATGGCATGTGAAAAAAGAGAGCAGCCCAAAACAAAAGATTTTTCGGATGATCTACCGTCTCATATATTTCCGTATTACCACAACATCATTCATAAGTACGGTAAGTTACAATCACCTTTAGTTTGATCTATGCATGATGTAAGTTGCATGTTTATTTGATATATATAAAATGATCAGGTAAGACATCTTTCATATGGTCCGGACCTACACCAGTAGTAAGCGTTGCTGATCCAGAGATTATCAAGGAGATTTTGAGTAATTATCGTGTTTTTCATAAGTTACGTCCCCAAACCTTTGGTATAAATTCTTCGAAAGGGATCTTTTTTCTTGAGGATGAGAAATGGGAGATGCAAAGGAAAGTAGTCAACACCGTTTTCCATATGGACAAGTTGAAAGTAAGTATAATAATTAAAACTCGATCAGTTAATCAGTATGCATGTTTTGACATGACTAATTATACAAGGCTTTAATTTGTTTTTGCAGAAAATGATACCAACAATGTATTTGAGTTGTTGTAACATGCTCGAGAAATGGGAATCGTTGTTTTCAACAATACAATTAAAAAAATTGGAAATAGATGTGTGGCCTTATCTTGCGGAACTAACAGGTGATGTCATTTCGAGGACATCATTTGGCACTAGTCATCAAGTTAAAAGAATATCTGAGCTTCAGGCAGAACAAATTCAGCTTATTCCGCAAATAGTTCAATTCTCTTTCATCCCTGGATGGAGGTAGGTGCAAAATTCATACCTATAAATACGTATATTTTTTTAAAGATAATAAGTATTACATTAAACTGTCTCATACAACGGCTATTTTCCAAACAAAGCAAATACAAGAATGAAAGCGGTGACTGGAGAAATTTACTCGTTGGTGAAGGGTATCATAAACCAAAGAGAAAGGAAAATGGAAAGTGGCTAAAGCGTCGAGGACAACTTATTGGGACATTAGTGGAAAATGGGAAAAGCATTGAAAGTATAATTGAAGAGTGCAGGACATTCTACTTTGCTGGGTCAGAAACCACTTCAAGTTTGCTGGTATGGACTCTGGTAATGCTAAGCAAATATCAAGAATGGCAAACTCGTGCTCGAAAAGAGGTCCTCAAAGTTTTTGGAAACAATCAACCTACTGATTTGGATGGTCTCAATGGCCTTAAAATTGTAAAACTTAATTAACTCAGATGCTATAAACATGTGAATGAATGAGAGATGATTAATTCTCTTTTCTCAGGTAACAATGATTTTGTACGAGGTTCTGAGGATGTATCCACCAATACCTTTTACTTTTCGAGCAGCTTCAAAGGCAGTGAAAGTAGGAAGCTTGATGGTACCAAAAGGAGCATATTTGAGTCTGCTCGTAGGCCTCCTGCACCATGACCCCAACATTTGGGGTGATGATGTGAGCGAGTTCAGGCCCGATAGATTTTCCAAAGGAATATCCAGTGCTGCACAGGCCCGGTTCTCTTTCGTACCATTCAGCTCCGGGCCCCGAGTGTGCGTGGGCCAAAACTTTGCCATGATTGAGGCTAAATTGGCTTTGTCAATGATGCTACAGAGATTCTCATTTGAGCTGTCTCCATCTTACCGCCACTCCCCCTTTCCAAATTTGGCATTGAAGCCGCAGCACGGTGCTCCATTGATTCTGCATAAGCTTTAATCCCTCTGCTCATTTATCTCATATATCAACCTCACAGTTTAGCAAAATAAATAAGAGGACAAATACCAAATGGGATGAATCAAGATTAATGAATAATTCATATGGATGTTGTAAGTGATATGTTATAATCATAATAAGGTTATTCTAGGTAGTTGGGGGTTCGATCCAATAATAAGACTTGGGGATGAATCATACGTCCTAGAAAAATGATGAGTCAAATCATTGATTCTCCTACGAATTGACAAATAATGTAATCACTGTGTTGCCTTAAAATAAGTTTGCAAGTCATGTTCATTGTATTTTCACAAGCATTTTCTTCGAATAAATACAAATTAAATCAGAATGAACGAGTTTGTGTCAATTGCGAAACTAATATTAAATGTATTTTTCACATTTTACCTAGTTCAGCAATTTTGAAAATATCTTGGTTTTCACATGTACAGCTTGGAAAGAAAAGGATTAGTTCAATATGTCGCAATGCATAATCAATTTTTATAAGCGCAATACGTGGGTGGACTAGTTGAACCGTGGTGCACAATTAATATTTTTAATAAAATCAATTAATATTATTTCGTGAAAAAATTAATATATAAACAATACGTTGTGATGGAGTAATTTTATCAATTTAGGGATTGAAAGATAGTTTAATTATCAATTTAAAATCTAAAAGATTTTTCTTATCGATTCATGGTCTTGAAAGATAGAACACTATTAATTCAAGACTAGTACATTTTAATATTTTTACCAGAAAATAATCATGTGATTATTGTGGCTTAATATTGGTCTATGGCTAAACAAAATATCTCGTTGAAGAAGAATTGCAGATTTAAAGAAGAATTGTAGAGTTGAAGAAGAATTCGAATGTCAGTTGAAGCGAAATTGAAGCAAAGAAATTTGGCAAAATATGGGTGAATAATGTTTTTTAAGGACAATAACTTAGGGGGTTGTGTTTTAAGGACAATAATTTTACGGGCTTGGAAATATATTTTAAAACTCTTAAATATAGGACAATATGTTTTTAAATTTGTAAATATAGGACAATGTGTTTTAAAAATCTGTAAATGTGGGATAATCGAGCCCGAATCTCACATGATATTTCAGCCCGATTTGGGCTTATTCGGACTCAATTGTCCTACATTTACATATTTTAAAACATATTGTCCTATTTTTTAAAATTTTAAAACATATTATCCTACATTTTTAAATTAGTAAAATTATTGTCCTTAAAACACAACCCCTGAAGTTATTGTCCTAGAAAAATATTTTTCCCTAAAATATGGAAAGGATGAGTCTAGGCCTGAATAAAAGAATTAAGTGAAGGGAATAAAATTAAGGAAGCTAATATATTTAGTTACGTGTCCCAAAAAATAGCCTTGGTCTCTTGATACTCTCATTAATCATTATCTCCTATGTTTTCTATTGAATAACTTCCAATGTGGCAGAGTGAATTGCAGACTTGATCCAAAGAGATTTGGTCCAATACCGTTTTAGTCCCTAGGTTTCAAAATGATCCTTTTCTGAACATTTTTTGTCCCAATTGTTAATTAAATGGATGAAAACCGTTAATTGACCAAAAAATTATGGGACCAAATTTGTAAAATGGAGGAAAATGATACTAATACTTAATTAATTATATATATAATCAACATCCATTCGTAAATTATAAATTAATTGTAAAATTAAATATAATATATATATTAAAATAAAATAAAAATTTATAAACCAAATAATAATTTATTTAAAATTCTTGAAAAATAATATATATATATATATGGAATCTGTATATAATTAATGTAAATTTTTTATATAATTTTAAAAATTAAAAATAAGTTTTTTTCAAACCAAATAATAATATATGTAAGACTGAAAGATTTAATAATCATATATATAATTCTAATTTAATTTAAAAATACCTTAACATGCACCTATTTCGCAACTAAATATTTATATTAGAACATCTTATATTTTCAAACGAAATAATTAATAGTTTTTCATGAAATAACTAATACTATTAAAAAATATACAAAAAATGCAAACCACTTGCACAACACGAATATCTCTGCAATGGCCATTTTCATGATTCTCACATGGGCGGCCGTTCGGGCATCTAATGAACTTGGAACCGGGTCGCTAGCACCTTCTACTGGGCAGGAATGAAGGCGGATATCCGAACGTATACGTGATGCAGTGCGATACCTGCCAAAGAGTTCAGACGGATTCGGGAAAGCCAAGTGGGTTATTACAACCGTTGCCTATTCCGAATCGTATATGGGTGGATGTAACGATGGACTTCATTGAAGGATTGCCAATGTCCAACGGATTCAACGGGATAGTCGTGGTGGTTGACAGGTTATCTAAATATGCACACTTTATTCCATTAGTTCATCCTTATACCGCAAAGTCAGTGGCTCTTTTGTTTGTTGAATATGTTATCCGGTTGCACGGGATTCCACGGTCCATTATAACTGATCGAGACAGGATTTTTGTGAGTACTATGACGGGAAGCATCGAGAAGAGACGTTTGAAGTGGGAGACATGGTTTATTTAAAACTCCGACCTTATCGCCAACAATCAGTCTCGCAAAAGGCGTTGTATAAGCTGGGTAGCCGCTTTTATGGGCCATTTCAGATAATGGAGAGGGTTGGGGAGGTAGCCTATCGTCTGGAGCTGCCCGATGATGCGCAGATACACCCGGTGATTCACGTATCTCAGTTAAAGCGGCGAGTAGGTCCAGAAATCGTAAGTACTGTGTTGCCGACGGTTAATGCAGCGGGAAATGTTATCATTCGTCCGGATCGAGTCTTGGAGTACCGTCAAGTGAAGAGAAGTGGGCGTCTACGATGGGAAGTGTTGATACAGTGGGAGTCATTGCCGGCGGAGGAAGCTATGTGGGGGATTCTTGAAATGATGAAGGAGCGTTTTCCAAATTTTGGCCTTGAGGACAAAGACAATCTTGAAGGGGATGGGAATGATGCGAATGAGGGACAACAACTAAAGAACGCATACCATCGGGCAAGACGGGCCAAGATGAAGGCTCAAGTGTTGGGCCCGGCAAGCCAGGCCCAATAAATGGCAAGAGGAGGCAAGATATCAAGATATGGTAAATGAGGTGGCAAGAGATTTGCAAAGATAGTGTCCTGATTTCAAGATTTGCAAAGATCTGCAAGAATGGCCAAGATTGTCCTACTTTATTCTTTAATTAGTTGATTTGCGCGTGTTTTCTTTTATTTGAGAGTATATTTTAGATTAGGTTTGATTTGGTCTTTTTAGATGGATTTTTAGTCCTTTTCTCTATTTATTTGTTTCGAAACCTTATTGTTTTTTGATCAATAATATAACTTTTCTTAGCAAATTCTTGCTTAAACCAATTGATCACTTGCTGGCCGTACAAGAGCGACGATTAATTTTCTTTCTTTACGTTGTGAGATCACTGTTCTCAACAGATTTCCAGGACAACATTTGGCAGCACTCACGAAGAAGGAAAAAAAAAAATTTGAGCTCCAGGAAGAACTAAATAAGCTTATTTTGCAACTAAGACAATTCAATTTCATCCCTGGATGGAGGTAGGTGCAAAATCCATACCTATAAATACTCAATATCGAATGCATAATTAATAATAGTCAAAGACTGTCTTATACATGAAATGTGATACTTTTGTCAAAGTATTTCATCCCTGGATGGAGGTATTGCACGACTTATTGGGGATATTGATGGAATCAAATATCAAAGAAAATGGGAATAAGAAAATGGGATCAAGCATTGAAGATATGATTGAAGATTGCAAGCTATTCTACTTTGCTGGGTCAGATGCCACTACAAATTTGCTGGTGTGGACACTTGTTATGCTAAGCAAATATCAAGAATGGCAAACTCATAATCCATTATAACAACCGTTATTCACATTTTCATCAATTATTCAATAATTCCATTAAAGATTTTGAACGCAATATATCATGTAAAGATACCACAAGATATGAACTTATTAAACCCTAAACCTGTTTCTTTGGGGTAACGTGTTGTTTTTACCTCCATTAATTATTGGATTGTGCAGCCTGAACTCCTTACACAAGACTACGATGATTTCGGGAAAAAAAAATTGGGCTTCTTTTGAATATTATTATATATGGCTGCGTAATTTTTGGGAAAAAATATTCAAAACTAGTCTGGTAACTTAGGGTGATTCCATTTTTAGTCCTATAATTTTTTAAATTCTTAAATTTAGTCCTTTTTGCTCGAAAAATTCAATTTGGAATCATCACGTGACACACACGTGAACCTTTAACCTTTTGGAAATTTTAATGTGCCGTTAAAAAAAAAGGTTCCACGTCACCACTAGTCAAGTCGCTCCAAATTAAACCCGCTACCCCTTTCTGGGTTGGGTAGCACTCTGCGTGAGTGAATTGATTAGCAAATTTAAATCCCCAATTTTAGAGGGGTCACATGCGCCGCACATGCTGAATTCAGAGAAAATTTGGATTTTTCGAGAAAAAATGACTAAATATAATACCTTCAGGCTAAAATGAAAAAAATGAAAAGCTATAGGATTAAAAGTAGATATAACACCCCAGGACGCAATCAATATTGACGAACTGGGTAAATAATCGCGTGTCTTTCATTTTTATTTTATTTTCTCAGGTAACAATGATTGAAACGGTAAAACGACGTTGTTCCGACCGATTTGCGACTAAAATTGGACATTGTCAAAGTTATTGGGACTATATCGACAACAAAAAAACTTATGGGACTAAATCTATTTGAACGTCAAAGTTATGGGACCGTTTGTGATTCAAACTCTATAAACTAATACCACTATACTTATCAATTGATATCATTACATTTATAAACTGAGATCATAGTATTAAATGTTATAGGTACTAATTTATAAGTGTAATTGTATCACTTTATAAGTGTAATGATATGAGTTGAGTTTGTGCTGCCTAAGTTATGGGCATTAAGAAAAATTTATTCCCTAATTTTAGTTTCCAAATATAATTTTAATAGCACATTACTTTTATATTACTTTAGAATTTTCTTTAATAACTTAATCATATATTGAGTAATTAACTTTATATTAATTTATTTTTTGATTAACACTACAAGAAAATAGTGCATTGCCTACGAATTTTTTCAGTATTTTTTTAACATGCCTACGAAATTTCCAACAAAAATAATTTCGTCCTTAAATAGTAAAGCTTGCCTACGATTTGCCTACAAAATTTTCTAATTATATTGACTATTTTTTTAGACTACAAATATAATTGCCTACGAAAATATAAATTGCCTAAGAAATTATTTGTGTAGGTAAGTTTACCTACGGAAATTATAAATGTGTATGTAGATTGCTCGTAGCTAGGTAATTTGTTTGTCTAGGAAATTATTTTTGTAGGCATTTATTTTAAGGGAAAATTACACATAGATACAAGATTTAGAAGACACTAACAATTAGATACAATTGCTTTTTCCAATTACAATTCAATACAAAAGGACAAGAATAAGACTAAAATGCCCTCATTCTAAATCAGCCCACCAACCGGCCATTTAACTCCCATCCTCTCTCTAATTTTTCATTTTAAAATTAACTTTCTCTCTCTTATTCACTATCTCTCTCTCTATCCCTCAAATCTCACTCTAAAATCCATACAGATCTTGAAGGTGTAGTAGTTCGGCCATGGCGGAAAAGACGGCAGAGTAGTGAGACGAACTCGAGGCCGTGTAGGAGCTGTTGTCGGTGTTCCAACAAATCACGGAGGTGGTGATGGGGGGTGAGCGGCGGCATTTTTACAGATCTATTTTTCAGATCTTTTAGGCAGGACTCTGACGGATATGAGGTCGATCCCGCCTCCCTTAGCACTCCGACGGATATTAATGGCGACGTTGTTGTTTTTACAGAGATCTGGAGGTTTGATTTTTTGGGGCTAAAAGTTTTGGTTTGATTTCTGTTTGTAAAAGCGATGTGGCGTTGATAATTTCTGAAAATTAGTATTAGTTGATTTCTGGAAATTAAAAGAGATTTATGTTTATAAGAAGAGATCTAGAGGTTTGTTGATTTTTAGAAATTAAAATTGGAATTTGTTAATTTCTTAAGGTGGGTGGTGGTAATGGGTTGTTGAAACCACACTCTGTATATATATGTATATGTGTGTGTATATTTCAAGATCTGGTGGTGGGTTAATTGAGAAAAACAACATGGATGTGGGTTCACATTCAAATTAATCTTGATGGTGTGCATACCAATGGTTTCTGGTAAAAAATTTCAAGGTCTTGGAATTGACCCCTGTCGATTAATTATTAGAGATTGAATTAGGTTTCACTTATTTTGATTAGCAGGAGTCTATGTTTATATATGTTTATGTCTAGTTTGTGGGAGTTGTTTGTGTGGAATTATCAAATTTCTTGGTTAATGGTTGTAGGACTTCTTTCATTCCTTTTTTTTTCCTTGAGATAAATTCTTACTGTTGATTGTGTGTTTTTTATTTGAGATAGAGAATTTCTGGTGGTAATCTATTCTTGTTTGTCAAGAGATCTGAAGTTGATTATAAGCTGCACTCGGGAGATGGGAATCTGCAGAAGAAGTTAGAGAGCTTATGCCATCAAGAAATCTGGAAAAAGTGTAATACTAGATATAGTGAGATTTTTGTATGTATAGTGAATTTTTTATATGTATAGTGAGATTTTTGTATGTATAGTGAAATTTTTATATGCATAGTGAGACTATTAATAGTCAAGATAGTGAGACTTTTGTAAGTAAAGTGATTTGAATTTGGACCGGACACTTTTCCCTTTAATAATCCTAAATATGATATTTATTAAAAATGATCAACTTATAAATTGAAATAATTAAAATTCTGCTAGTTTTGAAAAAAGAAGGTAATTTTAAAAAAATAAGGAAGAAGAATTTGAAGAAAATTGGTATTTAAATATTTGTAAGGTTCAAAATTAGTCAAAACATAAAAAATGAGTCAAAAGTTAAAAAAAAATATTACACTTTAGCCAAAATTTCTGCACTTTAATAACACTGTTCATCGATGAGACATGTTTGCAGAAAGTTGCAGGGAGCTAAAAGGAGAAAGAGAGTCATTTCAGTCTTTTAATGGCAAAGTGTGTAGTGGAGTGTAATTGGAAAAAGGTAGTGTAGTAATAAGCTAGAATTCTTGTGACTTTGTACCTAAATGTTCTTCTCCCTTATTTTAAAGATTATTCTAAAAATTGACTGGCAAAACATATGCAATCCTCACATTTTAATGACCAAATTATTTTTGTAGGAAATTTTCGTAAGCATTTGAAAATTTTCGTGGGAAAATTGCTGAAAAGTGCTATTTATCAGCAATTATTACTGTTAGGTGCTAGCACTTTTTAGTACTACTCTAAGGTGCAAAATTGGACAATTATACCCCTCAATCATTTAAAATCCCCCAACAAAATTAAATAACATCCACCCTCAATCTCTCACTCATTCTCAAACATAATATTTTTAGATCCATCTGTCTTAATAAAACATGTCTCGAATTATTAACATCACACAAAAATTGTCAAAATATATAATAAATATGCATTAATGCGTAAGATGATTTTTCTAGTACAAATATAATAGTTGTATTTACCTGAAATACGTACGTACACTATAACACAATTGACCTAATGTACGCCAATACATCAATGATGGAGTACACCTCTTTGCAATGACCCGGTCGAGTACACACAAATACTACAAGTTACTTTACGTAACATCATTGTAGCACTTTCTTATTTATAATATTTATGTCACACATTCGAAAAACCTTATTTATATAAAATTTCTTAGGAAGTAATTAGGCTCCACAATAAGCCTTCAAGAGAGGATCAGGCCGAGTTTTATCAGAGTTACAAAATTCTAGATATTGGAAATGTTCATAAGGCTTGTAGAGTAAAGGGTGGTCTTCATCCACCATTTCTTCCGGAGCTTTAATTATATATCCTGATTTCGACATCGAAAATAGTCCGATCGAGTACCTAGCTTCGTCTCCGCTCATTATCACTCTATGATTCGTAGCCTGCACGTGCCCGTTTGTCCATGCCTACCAAATAAATTATTGTTGAATACATCCACGTGCACGATCAAATAAAATTATAAAGTGAATATATAAAGTAATTTCGTATTGTCAATAATTTTTCTACGGTCCATTATTCGTTCGAAAATATTTAAATATCCAATTTTTGTCCCATAATTAAATTGATTGTCCAATTTTCACCGAAAAATCATGAAAAACTTCATTTTCGGTCACACGAAGTCACGTGCCGGTAAAATTTAGTCGTTTTTTAATTTGTAAATTTTAATTTTGATTTAATTTATTGAGTTATTTACACGTGTAATTTAATTGATTAAACAACGTAAAAAATCTAAAAGAAAAGGAACTTCAGTCTCCACTCCAGCGACGGTATCGGAAACCCCTAAATTTTATCGGCACGTGATTGGAACTTGCGATTTTTCGGTGAAAATTGGACCAGAAGACCAAAATTGAACAGTTATAATATTTCTTTTGATGAAAAATAGACAGTAAATAAGTTATGGAACAAAATGAAATATGTAAAGGAGCTTACATGCAAAGCATCTCCAATGTTGACGAGGAAAGAATTTAGTGAGGCTCCAACAGTGATCCACAGTCCATCTTTTGCTTCAACTTGCAATCCTTCTGCACTTTGATTCAAAATGGTAACAACATTTTTGTCTGTGTGAGCCATTAATCCAAGCTCGGTTTTACTGCTTCGAGGCACATCATACTTCTGAGCACGGACAACGTAATCAGTGGAATCCAAATGCTCATCCATGTACTTTTCCAGTCCAACAATCTCCAGAACCATTGCCCTCACAATTTTGTCAAGTTCATGCAATTGCTCAGCAAAACAGTGGACATTCTTGCTGATTACATCATAAACCCTAGCTACATGTTAGGGTACCCACACAACTTAATGCAGTACGGATCTACTCATGTTACACTATGTTTAATTAATAAATTAATTCTATTACACTCTCTATATATATTATTGATACTAGTGACAGAAGAGTAGGTGTCTGGTGAAACTTATTCACAGTAAATATATAAATTAATATCATAACACTTATCAACTGAGACTATTACACATGTAAAATTGAGATCATAGTATAAAATGTTATAAGTATTAGTTTATAAGAATAATAGTATCAGTTTATAAGTGTAATGATATCAATTTCATAGTATGAACAAGGTTCACAAGAGAGTTTGTGGGGACAGCATATATAGAAAATAAATTTATTTATATATTGTTAATTGATGGATATAAATATCTATTTATCTAATATCTAGTTAATATCAAGAATCGTCTTGTATTGTATCCAATTTTAGCTATATATGTATGTTTTTACTTCTTCAATTTTGGTCTTTTTGGATCAAAATTGAGGAAAGTAAAAGCATACATGACTAAAAAGTTGGTCATGTATGTTTTATTTTTTCATTTTTGGTCCTCTTTGTGTTTGATTTTAATTTGATATGTTTTTATTTTTTTTCAATTTTAGTCCAAAAGGAAAAGAACCGATATTGAAAAAATAACGGAATATCGAATTAAAATTTGACACAACTTAAGTTATAGCACGATTCTTGATACTAAATTTAGTATCTATACTTATATGTTATGTTAGTCGCGTGATCGATAAATAAAAGTATTTATTCATATATGGTGTGTTGGTGAATATCCTATATATCTCGTGTCACACATATATTCAATCATTTAATAAAAAAATGTTACACCATATTATAACAAGAGATCAGGACAGACTTAATATGAAAAATACGAGAGTCAAGTACGACGACGTTCAGAAAAGAGAAGAAAAAAAAACTTTTCTAGCAAAGAATAAACCATAATTTAGTTGGAGCCAAAGCAAACAAGAGGTTAATTAGAGAAAATTACTAATATGAACAATTTTTGGTACCTGAAAGTGGGATTGCCTTGTGGCCACATGAGATTGGCAAAGGCGTCGACTTTTCCAGGAGAGAGGACGTCTTCGATCCCCAAACTTTCGTAAAGTGAGATCGGGGCTCTTGGCCCGAGGTAGCCATGGAAGGGTTTTTCGGACGTGTTACGTAACTTGGTCTCCAAAGGGAGATCAAAGAAGAGTTTTAATCCATCAACAACTGATTTTGTAAGACGAAGAGGAATTTGATCGAACGTGACCTCAAAGCAGTTGTATTCTTCGAGGGCTTCTCGAACTTGGTTTTTCACGGATTCCCATGTTGGAGTGTCTTTCTTCACGTTGGAGAAATTTATGAGAGGGAGGAGCTTCATGTTAGAACCCATTTCTTCTAGTTTCTCTAGTTGTTAGATAATAATGAAGGATGGTCTGTGGATTTTTGTTCTAAGATTTTACTTAATTTCTGGGGGTATTTATAGTAATCAAATTGTTTTTTAATTATTGTAAAAAATATATTAATATTTTTCAGTAAGGATATTTTTATTTCAAAAAAGGAAGTGATTGTACCAACTTTATTAAACCTTGAACTTTGAAACTTGATCCAAACTGGATTGAGCTCATGAGTATTTTTTATTTCGAGCTCAATTCAACTCGAATTGATAATTTACATAATATAAATTAGGAATTTTTATTTTAATTATAATTAGATTATATTTTTAAATAATTAACTTATTACAAATTTTTTAATATAAAAAAATGTAAGAATAAGCTCGAACTCGATGTTAATTAATTTCCAATCAAATTCGAATTTGTTTAATCAAACGCAAACACGAATGACTCCTAAAACGACTCCACCCACTTACATCCATATATTTAATTCAACAACACTCCATTGTTGATTGGAGAAAGATCTTTTATCAAGAATCAAGAGTGTGTACATCATCATACCAATTACATGATTGTAGAAATAAAGTGACTAGCTAAATTAACATGATTGTAGAAATAAATTAACTAGCTAATTACATGATTGCAGAAATAAATTAACTAGCTAAGAAACGATATATATGATTTTGTCACTTTTTTTAGTGTCTGCAAATTAATTCATCGATCACGTAATTTCTTTTTTAGCTAAACTAACTCACTACAAAAAAACTGTCATTTAACGATGGCGTTAACGAGGGCTATAAAAGCCCTCGTTAATAACAAGTGCTTTAAAGAGGGTTTTGATAACCCTCGACATTAATGAGGAATTTCATAGTCCTTACTACTAACGAGGGTGTTAACAAGCAATACATTTCCCCTCATTAATACCGAGAGCTTTAACAAGCACCTTAATAGCTCTCGCTAATAGCGAGGGCTTGGTCCCATCGTTAAAAATACTTAAAATATGTGATACATATTTATTATAAGTGAGAATTTAATGAATGCAATAATAATTGCAGGGCACTTATGAGATAATGGTTTTGGGCTCAGGACCTAGGTTCACGAATTTTGCTAATATTTTGTATTTTTCATTTAGCCAGGGCAGTTGCACTAATACTTGAGGGCGCATTTCCTCTCGTTAACACTTACATTTAAGAATAATATATATATATATATATATATATAATAGATATTTATTAGAAGTGGGAATTTAATGAATGGGTCATCTAGCTCAAAGGCAAATGAACTACTAGACTAAAAATAAAAAGAAAAAAAATCTAAAACCATAAGACCACAAGTAATTGCATGCACTTGACAGTGAGATGTTTCAGGATTGAGCCCCAGGTCTCGCAATTTCCGTTTGAATTTTATAATTTTTAAGAATAAAAAATAAATAAAATGTATGACACATATTTATTAGAAATAAAAATTTAATGAATATTTTATAATTTTTAAGAATAAAAAATATATAAAATGTATGATACATATTTATTAGAAATGAAAATTTGCAAAATGCATCTTCAGGTCCCTAAATTATTATTTTTTGTTTCAAAAGGTCCTTAAACTATTTTTTTGTTTTAACAAGTCCCTGAACTATTAAATTTTATTTCGAAAGGTCCCTAAACTATTTTTTTTTTTATTTAATGAAGTCCCTAAATTATTTATTTTTGTTTCAAGCAGTCATTCTTGAAAGAATTTTCTAACTAATCTAACGGAACCATTAAGTAAAACAATAGTCAATATTGACAATTTTGAGAATGATGATGTGTGTATTTACTTAACGGTTTTGTTTGATGATTAAAAAATAGTCAAGAAGGACTGCGTGAAATAAAAATCAATAGTTTAGGGACTTCATTAAATAAAAAAATAGTTTAAGGACCTTTCGAAACAAAAATTAATAGTTCAAGGGCTTCTTAAAATAAAAAAATAGTTTAGGGACCTTTCGAAACAAAAAGTAATAGTTTAGGAACCTAAAAATGTAGTTTGCCATGAAAATTTAATGAATAAGTCATCTAGGTCAATGGTAATTGCATGCACATGATAGTGAGATGTTTCGGGATCGAGCCCCAGGTATGATCTGGGCTCGCGATTTCCGCTTTCATATTATAATTTTTAAGAATAAAAAATACATAAAATGTATGATAAATAGATTTCCTCTTTAATTTTATAATTTTTAAGAATAAAAAATAAATAAAATGTATAATACATATTTATTAGAAATGAGAATTTAATGAATGAGTCACTTAGCCCAATGGCAATTGCTGGGCACATAGCGAAATAAAATGTATAATCCATATTTATTAGAAAAGATAATTTAATGAATAACTCACTTAGTCCAACGGCAATTGTTGGGCACATAGCGAATTAGAAATTAGTATTTAATGAATAAGTCACTTAACCCAATGGCAATTGCAGGGCACATAAAAGTGTTGGGCACGCGCACATAGCGAAATAAAATGTATAATACATATTTATTAGAAATGAGAATTTAATGAATGAGTCACTTAACCCAATGGCAATTGCAGGACTCATAATAGTGAGAACTTGCCAGTTCAAGACACAGGTCTTGCGAAATCTTTTGAAAATTATTATTATATAATTTTAGCGAGGGCAGTTTTGCTATCACTAATACACTACACAAAACACGCGTTTTAACAACAGTTGACAAAACCGTCGCAAATAGCGATGGAGTTTGAGACGGTAACGATCAAATAGTCCAATTCAACGACTTTAGCGACGGTAGAGACAACTGTCGAAACCTACGACGGTTTTAGCGACGGTTATAGTAAACCTTCGAAAACTACGGTTTTTATGACGGTTCTTTCAAACCGGGTCAAGTTGCGTCGGTTCAAACCGTCGCTA
Organism: Stenogyne calaminthoides; assembly: GCA_037126765.1. Lineage (NCBI taxonomy): Eukaryota > Viridiplantae > Streptophyta > Magnoliopsida > Lamiales > Lamiaceae > Stenogyne > Stenogyne calaminthoides. The sequence continues at coordinate 652,039 of JBBCBC010000030.1, read as the reverse complement.
AACTACACGAAATGTGAAGCGTCTTGTCCATTGGACCACCGTCAATTATGGGCTGTAACTCAAAAGTCGCTAATTGCGACGGTTGTTGAAAATCGTCGCTAAATCTGGGCCTATTTATACCACCCGACCAACTTCATTTTTCTTGTAACAATTCGTCTCCATCCCCTATTTCGTACACTGTCGAGTCGCTGGAAAGGAATGAGCAGTGCATGCAAACGAGTCAACCCCTCTGTATTCTTCAATTTAACGGTAAATGTTTTAATTTTTATCCATTTATTTAACTATAATAAGTTTTAATTTAATTAATTAATGAATTTAATATTTAATTTAGATGAGTGGTCAAGGCGGTAATGACGTCCCAGCTTCATCCCGTTTGTCTATCGATCTCTCTAACGGATGGTGAGTCTTTTTTTTTGTTTAATTATGTAATTAGTTTAATATTAAATATTAATTATGTATATATTTTTAAAAATTTTTCAGATTATCCCCGGTCACCAGGCTGCCTCTATAGTCAAACACATCATCAACTATGTGGGAATTGCTCTTAACGCCCATAGTTGGAAATACGTGCTAGCTGACCGTCGTCAGATCTATTTCGAGGAGTTTATGGTATAAAATTTAATTTATATTTTATTTTAATATATATATTGATTACAATGAATTGGGTGTATTATAAACGAAATATAGAAACAGACTATGTGGAGGCCCTATCTCTCGACCGAGGAAGTTTTCAAGACATTTTGTAAGGTTGATCGGGAACAATACCATGATCAGATGAGCAAGTAACGTGTTGCTTGGAGAGATGAAGGGCTGGACCTATCAGATGATCTTGGGTCAGATGTATGGGACTCCATTGTGGCGGTTTGGAGCGAACATCCATTTTAGAAGATTTTTAATTTAAATATTGTTATTTTTTATTTTCTTGAAATTTGTGATTTCTGTTTAATTAAGATTTTATATTTTGTTGCATCTTGTCTATATACAATTGTTAAAGTAATTTATATTTAATCGTATCCAAATGTATTTTGTTGTGTAGGCATATATTTAACAGTATTAGTTAGTTAAATTGAACAATATTATTCAACTTAACATTATTAGTTGTTTGGGCGGGGTTTTTGCGATGGTTATAACCCCTAAACCCCAAACCCTTGAAACCCTTAAACCCAAACCTTGAAACCCCTAAACCCAAACCCCTAGACTGGATTTAGCGACGGTTAAAGGGCGGGAGTTTGCGACAGTTTCTTTAACCGTCGCAAATTTTCTATCAAAAAACGATTACAGTTTCATTTCTGCTCATTCTCGGCCCCCAACTCAAAATTCTCCAAAAAAAATATATATATGTAGATAGAGGTGAAATTCGTTTTTGAAGTCTTATTGCTACCGGAGTCGTTTCACAATCGAGGCCGATTTCACCGTACATTTTCGCATTTCTACCGTTTAAATATATTGTTATACATTTGATTAGTTAGTTTGTATTTTATTAGGGTTGTTGTGCCCGGATTAATATTCCGGCCAACAAGTATTAGTAAGTGATAAATAAGGAACAAAAAGATAAATAACACGATGTTTGATGACCCAGTTCGCCGGAAAGGCTACGTCTGGGGGCAATACCATTTATTATTTTTTATATTTGTGGACTATGATATTATATCTATATAGAATTTCAGGCATTTTTGGAACTTTTTGATGAAGCTTGAGAAGAGTACATGTGAAAATATATTGGACGCGAGTTGATTGAATTGATTGCAAAGAAAAAGCTCAACACTGGAGGACTCAGTATCAATTGCAAGACAAAAGTGATGTGAATCTGATGAGAACCGCGATATCAAAACACGAATTAAAGCAATAATTGTTGCCTCAAGGCAGGCTGGCAAGAGATCGATTGAGATTTGACAAAGTTGCCAAGAAAAAAGTAATATTATTGATGAGTTCAAATCACAAATGGTCCCATACCTTTAGCCTCAAATAGAATTAGTCTCATAAGTTTTTTTGTCGTCTATTTAGTCTTCATAACTTTGACAATGTTCAATATTAGTCCCAAATCGTTCAGAAAACTCAAAACAACATTGTTTTGTCGTTTTAATTTTTGCGGATGTTGTGACTGGATGATGCGAACGAGGGTTTTTGACCCAATAATACGTGCAAGATTATTTGGAAAGATTGGGCAAGGAAAAGATAGTGTCCAAGATTTGGCAAGATAAATTCCAAGATTTGGCAAGATTCACAAGGAAGATCAAGATTATCATATCTTTATTGTTTTTATTTATTTTATAGGCTAGATTTCATTTTTGTCCTTTAATTTTCATTCAAGTATATCGCTTCTAGATTTAAGGTGAGATTTGGTCATTTTTGAAGCAGATTTGGTCTTTTTTTTTGTCCTATAAGTATTTGGAACGTTTTTTTTTAATCAGAAAAATAATAAAAAACCTCTTGGCAACTTTGTCAAAACCTAAGTGTTTCTTGCCAACCTGAGTTGGGGCAGCAATTATTATCGTTCTTTGCGTATTATTTGTGTTTTGCGATCGCGGTTCTCATCAAATTGGTGCTTTCATTGAGAGTAGATGAGGATCGCGAAAGGAATACGAGCAATGGTGGGAACTCACAAGGAGAAGAAGAAGAAGCGCAGTGCGGATTCTTCATCCAGAAGGAAGAGTGATTAGGATTCTTCGTCTGAAGAATCCGATTCCCCATAAACGGAGGAAATCAACCCTACCCAACGTCGGGATAGGAAAGATGTGAACGGGGGAGACCGGAGAAGGGGGAGGCCCAAATTAACCTGTCCCTACGTTCAATGGTTAAGACGAGAGAACCAGTACTTTGCCTTGCGTGAAATACCACGGGAAGATAAGGTACGTTACGCTACTCGTTATATAAAAAGAGATGTGACTATTTGGTGGCAATGGATTAATAGGTTATATCGGAAGCAAGGACGGATCGTTCGGTGTAAGGATTTCAAAAAGGAACTTATGGCGAGATTTGGACCATCCGATTTCGCTGATATCGACGACGGTCATTTTCGTACTGTTCTGCATACCGCTGTTGTACTGCCATCGTGCCGCACCGATCGGACCATGGCTGCAGCCGCTAGTGAAGAAGATGATCTACCGTGAGTTGGGGCAACAATTATTATCGTTATTTGCGTATTATTTGTGTTTTGCGATCGCGGTTCTCATCACTGGACTACCACATGTATTTTTAAATGTGTTTGACTAATTCTTGTCGTCAATTCTGTTTTTATATTTTTTTTTAATTATATGCCTGAAATTTCAGCTGTTAAAAAAAATATATACAAGTGGCAGTCCAATCACAGCATCCGTCGAAAAATTCCAAATTAAAACGGCAAAGCGACGTTGTTTTGAGTTTTCCAACCAAAATTGGGACTAAAATTGGACATTGCCAAAGTTATTGGGACTAAATCGACGACAAAAAAAAACTTATGAGACTAAATCTATTTGAGGCCAAACTTATGGGACCAATTGTGATTCAAACTTTTATATTATATATATATAAAAGACGGGTTTTGATATGAGTTCACGAGTGCTATAAAAACCACTATTTCTCCCAGATTCGGGGCGATTTCAAAGCCGGTCCGAATTTAATCCTGCTCATTGTCATTCACATTTCAATTATTTAAAAAAAAAAAGATATATATTAAGGCACAAGATCACACCATAATTCAAGGATGGAATTGAAGACATATCACACCATTCATGCTCCTGAAATCACTCAAAATCAGTCACCACAATCAAGCAATTTGGGACGTGTGAGTTTGAAATAATAAACCAAAAATCATGCTTATGGTCAAGACATGATTGTATATTTCACAGCTGGAATGCTCTCTAGCAATCATTAGTCTTATTTTTAAATTATTGCCATAATTAGATGGCCCATGTTGTACCTATATAAGGCACTCACACCTATGCTACTGTATTCAATTAAAAAAATGATCAACCTTCTTTATTTCATTAATTTCAGTTTTATATACCCATTATAATACCAAACTTCGATTTTTGAGATTTTTCAATCTCGAATCGTCAACACCTACCCAATCTATAATCCACGTTCAAAATGGGTTTTCCGATAAAAGTAATGTAGATGGACCGTTGATGATGTTTGGTAGCAGCCTTTCCTAAATTTGATTGGTAATGATGTCTGCACTTCAATGCTTGCATACTTGCAAGCAAAATTTATTACTACTTTTGAACCAATTGCAAGTGGGTGTACTCATACTCAGAAATTTAATAGCTTACTTAAGCACCGTTGCAAAAGAGTGTACTCAAACTAACATAGTAGGATGGATTAAACTCCACCAATACATTTACATTTCTCAGTTGAGTTAATCTTTATCAAAAGTTACTAATTTTATACGGGTTATATTGAGAGGAACTCAAAAACTCAATTATGGGCCATTACTTGAATTAAGAATTGGGCTTTAGCAATTCGAAGCTTTATGGCTGATTAAATTTGGGCCCACATTATGAGTTAATTTGAGCTGTATACTAATTGTCACATTAAATTATATGGATGACCTACGTATGTGGTTTGTGATGGCCAGAAGGGCATTGCTGTTGAGCTAAAATGTTGATTGGTCAATTTAATTAATTGGGCGCATTTTAGTTAGCGGGCCATTTTCCTTTAAATTGGATGAGTCAAATTGGTTCATGTATGAGCCATGTATACTGATCTAATCCATTTTAATATTTAGACCATGAAATTAGCCCTTGGACTTGAGGGAGCGGTCCAAGAAAATCAATATTGGGCCATTAGTTTGTCTTCTCATGGCCTAATTATTATAAATTGGACTTGGCTGATGCACGGCTAATTTGAGTTTTGAATGAATTATTGTGCTGGAAGCCCTTAATTCACGTTTGTAATTTTAGGATTTATTTATGATATTTGAGGTATTATAAATATAATTCTACAATGTGGATCCCTTGACTGTTAATATTAAATTTAAATTTGATTTGAGATCAAATACTTTGCACTTGAAAGTGCAAATTGTGTATTGAATTTAATTCAATGGACTCGTATAATTCGCCTTGGAATTATTCAAGAGTAAATGATGACATTTAAGGCCTTATTGAAATCGCGCTTGAAGCGATTTGAGGATTAGATTTAATTCAAAAAGATTGTTGACTCATATAATTCAGTGAATAATTATTTAAATGTCAATGGTGCATTGATGGCCCACTTGAAATTGAATTTAATTTGGTATTTTTGACCATTATTAAATCAAAGCTTCAAACTCAGATTAGTTGAGACTAAGAAATACAGATTTTAAGGTCCAACAAAGAATTTGAATATGAATTCAAAAACGTTTGGTTTTTCAATTCGTTTCGAAATTGTGTCAAAATTAATATTTGAGAATATTAATGAAAGGAACACTGCACCTTTAGATTTAATTCACACAGATGTATGTGATTTAAAATTTATGCAAACTAGAGGTGGAAAAAAGTATTTTATTACTTTTATTGATGATAGCACAAGATTCTGCTACGTTTATCTTTTACAAAGCAAAGATGAAGCTATAGAGGCTTTTAAGCTTTATAAAAATGAAGTAGAGAATCAATCGAATACTCGAATTAAAACAATTCGCAGTGATAGAGGTGAGGAGTTTGTAGCTCCGTTTGAACAATTATGTGCTAAGTCGGGCATTATACATCAAAACAACTCCATATTCACCTCAGTCAAATGGTGTTGCGAAAAGGAAAAACCGAACACTAAAAGAGATGATGAACACAATGTTGATCAACTCGGGTTTGCCTCAAAAAATGTGGAGGGAAGCTATTCTGTCAGCTAACCACATTTTAAATAAGCTTCCACTTAACACTAAGGATAAGACTCCTTTTGAGTTGTGGAAAAAGCGCAAATTATTTTACAAATACCCCAAAATGTGAGGGGTGTTTGGCTAAATTTGAAGTGTTAGCTCCTAAAGAAGTGAGAATCGGCCCTAAAATGGCCGATTGCATCTTTATGGAATACGCCTTCAATAGTAGTGCTTATCGGGTTTTGATTCACAAATAAGAAATACCCGATATGACAGAAGGTACTACAATAGAATCAAAGAATGTTGTATTCTTTGAAAATGTTTTCTCGTGTAGGGATAAAGAAAAAATGAGTTCAAATAAGCGAACACACGAAGAATCAAATAATGTTGCAGGTCCTTCCACTCAAGAGAGTGAAGAACCAAGACGCAGTAAATGACCTAGAGTTGATAAGACCTATGGTTCAGATTTCATAACTTATGTTTTGGAAGACGAACCTAAGTCTATCAAATAAGCTATGTCCAGATCGGATGCTCCGCTCTGGAAGGAAGCTATTAATAGCGAATATGATTCAATTCTGCAAAATAACACGTGGGAGTTGGTTGACCTCCCCAAAGGTTGCAAGACCTTAGGATATAAGTGGATCCTTAAAAGAAAAGAAAAAACAGATTGATCAGTTGAAAAGTATAAAGTCTGTTTGGCTGCAAAGGGTTTTAAACAAAAAGAAGGGTATGATTTCTTTGCACCTATTCACCTATTACGAGGATTACTTTCATTCGTGTACTTGTCGCGATCGATGCTTTGCAGAATCTCGAAATACACTAGATGGACGTAAAGACTGTGTTTCTTAACGGTGAGATAGATGTTGAAATCTACAAGGGTTACACCACACCTAGAAACGAGGAAAAGGTGTGTAAACTCGTTCGGTCACTGTATCCACTTAAACAAGCTCCAAAACAGTGACACTTGAAGTTTGACAACACTATGTTGTCAAATGAGTTTCGAATTAACGAATGTGACAAGTGTGTTTATGTGAAGAAAATACCAAATGAGTCTGTTATCGTATGCTTATATGTCGATGACATGTTAATCATGGGTAACACATAACGTCATTGTTAATACGAAAAACATGTTAAATCAAAATTTTGACATGAAAGACATGAGATTAGCAAATGTGATTCTAGGAATCAAAATTAAGAGAACATCAAATGGAATTTGTTTGACACAATCTCATTACGTTGAGAAAGTATTGAAGAAATTCAATGCATTTGATGATCCACCTGCTAAAATACCCCTGAAACTCAATGTTCATCTGAAGAAGAACAGAAGAGAACCAGTGGCTCAGATAGAATATGCAAGGATCATTGGAAGCGTGATGTACATTACGAATTGCACATGTCCTGATCTTGCATGCTCAGTAAACAAACTGAGTAGGTACACGAGTAATCCAAGTTACAAACATTGGAAAACTCTTAAAAGGGTCTTGAGATACTTAAAGTATACCCTTGACCTTGGGCTACACTATACGAGACATCCAACTGTACTTGAAGGGTACAATGATGCTAATTGGATATCATGATACAAAAGACTCATTTTCCACTAGCGGATATGTCTTCATTATTGGAGGAGCAGTTGCATCGTGGAAATCCACAAAACAGACGTGTAGTGCCCGTTCCACAATGAAATCAGAATTCATCGCTTTAAATCAAGCTGGTGAAGAAGCAGAATGACTTCGTAATTTTCTGGAATACATTCCTTGTTGGAACAAACCAGTACCATCGGTAATGGTAAGTTGTGACTGTCAAGCTGCTATAGGTAGAGCTTCGAGCAGTATGTATAACGGAAAGTCGAGACATATTCGTCGTCGATATAACTCCGTTAGACATTTAATCTCAACAACAGTTATAACTATTGACTTTGTAAGGTCAAAAGATAACATAGCGGATCTGCTCACGAAGAGCATATGCCGAGATCAAATGAAAGCTGATAGAGGGAATGAGTCTGAAATCCACAAAGAAAACTGAAACAGTGGAAACCCAACCATGATGACTGGAGATCCCAAGAACTTGGTTCAAAAGGGAAAACTAAACTTTGAATGTTAGTTGTACAACACTTGAAAATCATGACTATTCCTGACAGCACGAGTCAAGTGTTGAGAACCCGTAAGATGTGGTAAAGGCTAAGTCTTTGACTTTTAATGGTTCCTAAAGGTCCAGAAGGGACGAGTATGACGGGATACTCGAAAGGAGATCACCTATGTAAATGAGAAGTGAGGGCTGCTTCGACCAAACATTTATGAAACATAAGAGGGAGTTCATGGCCAAAACGGACAAAAACATGAGAACGAATCAGAGTTGAGACTGACTTGTGTCTGCACTGCCTGTAAGGTATACACGAAGGCGGATTGGTTCAAGGCATCGTGTCCACTAAACCGCCGGTGTACCCGACAGTGCTGGGCTACAGAAAGTTCAAAGCCACAAACTACTTCTCCGGAAGCAACGAAGTCTCAAATGAGTTGAACGATGTGTTTGCATCACTATATATTTAAATTTTCACTCATGTGGGGGATTGTTGGAGAAATTAATGATGAGACCCGGTCAATGGTCATCCAGATTTGAATTTGAACTTATTTGCGTGGTTCATTGAATCTGGACGTTTTGTAATCCCCAGGGAATTTCCTGAGATCACGCGGTCAATTACTGCCCATGATCTTAGTGGACATCAACTTATTTCTCCACGTCTTCTGAGTGAGAATTCTTATATATTTGATTTTTCATTATTTTTAATAGAAAAAAAGAATTTTTAGAAAACACACGTAAACTTTTTGCATAGAGTTTTGAGAGAACTTCTGCATATTTTTTAAGGATTTCGTTCTGCTCATACTCTGGTTGAGTTCGCTGAAACCTTCTTTTCAGTGGTGCTACTGAAATTAAAGTGTGAAACTGTTTTACCTTTTGGGGCATTTACGCACGATCCTGTGAGCACTATACAGGGCGTAATTTGTCTTGCGGGGAAAAGGGTTTTCCTTGACTCGGTTTTTGGTTATCTTTATTGATTTCAATTTCATTGCAGTGTACAAACAATTATTTCAACAGCTCGAAGCTTACTTGTTTCGATTGGATGGGACCCTCAGCAGAATAGAGACCGTGCGGGAGTACATTGACGGAAAAGAGGATTGCTTCAATATTGAGCTTGATAATAGGAGGAACGAACTGATGCAGCTGCAGCTGCTTATGACGATTGCGGTTGAATCTCTTGTAGCTGGGATATTTGTTATGAACATTATATTCCTTGCTGGGTGTATGCGGTTGAAGGGATATTCGTGTGGGCTGGGCCGGGCTGTAGCCCGCCCTAACTTTTGGGAAAAAAAATTATCATAAAAAATCATTTTTTTTGCAATTTACCTCAACTAGATACGAACCTAGGACCTTTAAGAAGATATTATCAAGTCTTTACCACTAGGCTACTTCAACTTTCATTATTAATTTGTAAAGTATAAGTATAATACTCGTTAAAGGAATGTGGGCTTGACTTTTAGCCCACCCTTAATTTTAAACGGAACGTGGGCTCGGCTTTCAGCCTACCCTAAATTTTGACCCTGGCTCCGCCCTTGGATATTTGGTCAGGTTGTTGGTGGTATGACGGCTGCGTCTGTGGTGTTGTTTTTTCTTGTGTTGGGATACGCCAGGTGGAAGAAGCTTCTTGGGTCTTGAAGTTCATTTGAATTAATTGTGGAATTTGATTACAACTACTGAAAAAAAAAAAAGTATCTGAATAGTATTTTTTTTAGTCGCGTTAATAGATTTTCTTTTTGTTAGGAAAATTTTTCCATTCCATTAGATATTTTTAGAGGGATAAAAGTATATTGATTTCTTGTAAACCAAAATAAAATTAAAAAGTAAAGTAATAATGGAATATAATAATGTATATGTAAAATATATAATGCTCAAAATAAATCGAAACCGGCGGTTCGAACCGGAACCGCCGATTTTTGAATCGCCGGTTCCACGGTTCCGGTTCCGGAATCGAACCAAAACTGTAAAACACACGGTTCGGTTCCGGTTCTATCATTTTTAGAACCGCAAACCGCCGGTTCCAGTTCGAACTGTCGGTTTTTTTTTTTTTTAATTTCATTGGTTTAGATCTCCTTCAACTCAATCCAATGACTATATTAATTTGTAGTGTACTATTAGCCTTCTACTAGTTTTACTAATTTACTATTGTTGCATTTTAATATTGTTCTAATGTAGAAATGTTTGATGATGTATCAATTAGACAATTATCATATATTTATAATTGTCTAATTATAAAATTATGTATGTTTTAACTATTGTAATCTTCCATTTAAATTCTCATAACAATAATTTGTCATCTACATGTACATTTCTTCAAATTTTAGATCCAAAATTAAAAAACTAAAAAAAAAAAAAAAAAGTTCCTGCTGTTTGGAACCGGAACCGAAACCGCCTTGGCCACGGTTCAGTTCCTGTTCCACCTTCAAACATTTTGGAACCGCCGGTTCCGGAACAGTGAGCACTTATATTATGCCAAAAATAGTCTTAATATTTTCGAGTCTTAAATTGATACTACCTCCATCCCGGAACACTTTGCACCAACTTTTGGGAACAAAGATTAAGAAAAAGGTATAATGAGTTGAGTGTTGTACCGTAATTTTGTAAATTTTTATGTATAAAGTAAATAAAGTAGTTTGATTGTGTGTATGAGTGGGTCCCAAAGCAATGACATTTTTTGTACATATGTGAATATTGTGAGGATGAAGTTTAGTAAGAAGTTTCATTTTTCGGTGTGCAAAGTGTTGTGATACGTCCCAATAAGGAAGGTGTGCAAAGTCTTCAGAGTAGTTTGGTAAGGAGTTTCCTTTTTGAATAATTTCTATTTTTCAGGTCTCAATTGGTATTTAACTCTTTATTTACTGTATATGTAAAAAAAAATTATTTATGTCTAAAAATTTATTAAATTTTATCATTTCGTCCTAGTTAGAATAAAATTATATTCCTTTAATTTTATATATAAAAAAAAAATGCTCATTTTAGAATAAAATTCTGAATTCATCCCTACTCATATTCATATGAGATCTACTCAGATCTCTAGCACGCCCAATCACCTCGAAATTTCTCACGGTATAATTTTTTGATGTTCATGCTTTCTTTAGGATTTTTAATTGCCCTATATTCACGGTAATTTTATAAAAATTAATTAATTCATTGAATGAATATTATGTAATGATTTGTTATGATTAATTAATGCGTCACATGGTGACCATTGACCAAAAATTGCACCGATTTTTTTAGTTAGAATGCATGGGCACTTTGAATTTTTTAATAACATTGTGTTGGATACTGTGAGTATTTTGGTACGCAAATGGCGTATCCAAATTAAAAATGTTAATAATAATTTTGGGTATCGTGTCGACACAAAGCGACACGGTTGATCAACGTATTGAAACGCGGACAGGTTATGTACACATGAGGATCAAATTTGCGTGCCGGTATTGGTGGACCGTATCTGTGCAATCTAACTACTATGACTTGAAATAAATTTGGAAAAAAGTATATTTAATTTCTGGTACAAAAAATATAATCACATTTTAGAAAATCTGAAAAATGCATATTGTATAAAAATGGATAATATTACGTAAGCTGCTATATATATAGGCGGAGGACACAAATGCCTGGCTATATATCATTCCCTATACACATTAATACCAAACTTTGAGTTAATCGTGCACACCTACCTCTATGCTATATTTCACGTTCAAAATGGGTTTTCCCATAAAAGTAATGTAGATGGACCGTTGATGATGTTTGGTAGCATCCTTCTCTAAATTTGTCTGCCAACATTTGGTAATGATGTCTGCACTTCAATGCTTGCATACTTATGAGGAAATTTAATAGTTACTTTTGAACCAATCGCAATTGAATGTATACCCAAACTCGGAAATTTAATAGCTACTTTTGAACCAATAGCAAATGAGTGTACTCAAACTCAGAAATTTAATACCTACTTTTGAACCAATCGCAGATGAGCTAGTGTTCACAAAGATGACTAACAAGTATATTTGTGTGCAACAATTTTATCATGTAATTAATATATTGTTAAGTGAAAACAATCAATGACAAATAATAATGCTCAATAAGAATAATTTGGAAAAATTTGAAATAAGGCCCCATAAGTTACACGTTTTTTATGAAAATGCCCAGTGGGTTTTAATTATACGAAAATATCTTGTAATTTTAAAAAATACTTTTTTTTATACGACATAATTTTTAAAAAGTTGACGAAGTGGAATAACTCAAGTGGTTAGAGCACCACTACCTATGTCTTGAGGTCATGGGTTCGAGTCACCATTTGTCCGATAAAAAAAAAATTGAAAAAAATGCCTATTGGTAATCATAAGTTATGGGGCATTTATGTCAACTTTTCAGGCCGGCATGTTGTAAAATTGGGAATAGCCGGGACAATTTTATCAAAAGTTACATAGTTATAAGACATTTTTATATAATTCAAAAGTTATAGGACATTTTCGTAAAATCATCAAAGTTACATGGCATTTCTTTTTTCAATTTTTCGAAACAATTAATATTTTCTAATAAAAACAACTTATACCGTTCAACGAATGCAACTAACCATGATCATTGAAAACAACTAAAACCATTTAAAGAATACACCAATTATATTATACAACATGTGCACAAATAATCATTTGTAATAAATAACTCTCTTACTCTATGTGCAAAATAAAAAAAAACGACAGTTAAATTGAAATGTTATGCAGTACGTCTATAGATATCTCAATGATCGCATGGCTCATTTTAACTTACGTAACTGACAATTAAAGAACTAGAGCCAAGTTAAATCAGACGCTATATAAACCAAACAAATTAATCAACTAGAATCACTCCATTCTCAATTTCTGGCAAAAAAAAATCAAAATGGATGAGAAAATCTATTCAATCATGGCTTATATACTTCTACTTGTAGCTTCAATACTTGTAGTGAAAGTACTAAACTGGGCATTTTTTAGGCCTAAGAAGCTGGAGAAGTTTCTAAGAATGCAGGGTATGCAGGGGAACTCGTACAAACTCCCTTTTGGGGACATAAAAGACTTGTTGGCATGTAACAAAACAGAACAGCCCAAAACAATGGAGTTTTCGGATGATCTACCGTCTCATATACTTCCGTATTACCACAACATCATTCGTAAGTACGGTAAGTTACAAAGAAGAAATTATCGCCTTTTGTTTTATATGTTGAATAAAAAGCTATACACCGTTTAAATTCTTTCTCTGTTTGATATAAAAATGATCAGGTAAGCCTTGTTTCATGTGGAGCGGACCTACACCGATAGTAAACATCGTTGATCCAGAGCTTATCAAGGAGATTTTGGCGAATTACGGCGTTTTTCATAAGCCACCTCGCGCAGCCGTGGGTGTATCATCTGGGGGAGGGATCTTGTTTCTTGAGGATGAGAAATGGGAGATGCAGAGAAAAATAATCAACCCCGCTTTCCATCTCGACAAGTTGAAAGTATGAAAAAAGAAACGGAAATTTTGATTTTTTTTGTCCTGTAACTTACACCCATTTTGATTTTGGTTCCACTGTAGCTGGTGACGGGACTAAAATATCGAATTTTTGTAAGATACAGGACCAAAATTAAAATCCGTAAGTTAGCAGGACCAAATTACATGACAAAAGATTTCAATTATAGTATCAATTACTACATGTTTTGACAGAAATTACAAGGCTTTTTTCTTATTGCAGAAAATGATACCAGCAATGTATTTAAGTTGTTCTAACATGCTCGAGAAATGGGAAGCGTTGTTTTCAACAATACAATTGAAGAAATTGGAAATAGATGTTTGGCCTTATCTTACAGAATTAACAGGTGATGTGATTTCCAGGACAGCGTTTGGCAGCAGTCATGAAGAAGGAAAAAGGATATTTGAGCTTCAGGAAGAACTAAATAAGCTTATTTTGCAACTAAGAAAATTCAATTTCATCCCTGGATGGAGGTAGGTGCAAAATCCATACCTATAAATACTCAATATCGAATGCATAATAATAATAGAATAAGACTGTCTTATATTTGTATATATATAAATAACAGCTATTTTCCAAACGAAGCAAATAGAAGACTGAAAGCAGTCAACGCAGAAATAAAATCCGTTGTACAAGGTATCATCGACGGAAGACAAAGGAAAAGGGTAAGTGGGGAAAGCATCAACGACGACTTATTGGGGACATTGATGGAATCAAATATAAAAGAAAATGGGAATAAGAAAATGGGATCAAGCATTGAAGATATAATTGAAGATTGCAAACTATTCTACTTTGCTGGGACAGATACCACTACAAATTTGCTTGTATGGACACTGGTTATGCTAAGCAAATATCAAGAATGGCAAACTCGTGCACGACAAGAGGTCCTCAAAGTATTTGGAAACAAACAACCTACTAATTTGGATGCTCTCAATCACCTTAAAACTGTAAGACACAAAGATTTCTCAACTCTATATATATATATATAGTTTTGATATGGACACCACGAGTGGTCACCTTATGGAGCCAAATAATGATGTGGCATTCCATATCATCTCAACACCTCATCATTAACTTAATTAATTGAGTGCAAAAAGTGTCTCTTCTATGCACTCTGCACTCTTGTGTGTTTTAAAAATTTGTAACTTATTGCACTTAAATTTGTAACTTGTTATACTAAAATATGCAACATGTGTTCGTAAAATGTTGTTGCATGTTTCAATCTAACAAGTCACAAATTTCAGTGTAACAAATTGCAAATTTCTAAAATATATCACAGAGTGCACGATGCACCTGCTGCATACAAGTTACATGACTTTTCATTTTTCTTATTGATTTTCATGTAAATCTCATATTAATATATATTTTTGTTTAAGAAAAGAAAATTTATGTAATTAATAAGAAAAATAAATGCATGTAAATTATTTTTTTCAAAAAAAATAAAAATAAAATAAAGGCAAATATAAATTAATTCTTATATTTTTAAAATTACATCATTTAAAAAATATTGTGATATGTCATATTTTTTAAAATTATATGATTTCGAATATTTACTTTTTTTTTTATCGGTGAATTAAAAAAAAATTATAAACTTTGTGAAAGTTAACGAATAAGAATAAAAAGAGTAAAGGAATAATTTAAATCAATGGGATTAAGAAATTTTATGCGAGATTTTCTTATTCTATATCCCATCATATATGGGGCATTTAATACAGTAGAAATTAATGGTAATTAATTAAGTTATTTTTGCACTCAATCAATTAAGTTAATGATGAGGTGTTGAGATGATATGAAATGCCACATCATTATTTGGCTCCACAAAGTGACCACTCGTTGTCTCCACATCAAAACTATTATCTATATATATATATAAACAACATGCAAGAATGAAGATGAGAAACAATATTGAGAATGACCATGATATAATGGAATTCAAAATAAGATAATTATTGGTTCATTCCGTTATTTCTAAATCAATAATCGTTTTTGTCCCATCTACTCTAAAATTATAACAATAGTGGTAATATATATATAATCATTATTGTCATTATTAATCCATTATTCAATAATTTCCATTAAAATTTTTGAACTCAATTTATCATGTAGAGATACCACAATATATGAATTTATTAAGGCCCGTTTGCCTAAGTTTATTTTGAACATTTTATAAGCTCTAACATCTTATAAGTTGTTTTAAGAGCTTATAAGATGCAACTTTTAAATAATTTATAAGTTGTTAAAGTGTTTGGCTAATACAATTTTTTCTGAAAGTAATTTAATATAATTTGGTTTTTTCAAAAAATATTTTTTTTAATAATAATAAAATTTTCGAATTTTTTTTCTTTTTTGAAATAGTTTTTTTTTTTAATTTTTTTTTTAAAAAAATATAATTTTTTCATGAAATATTTTTTTTTCGAAATTTAATTTTTTAAAATAAATTTTGTTTTGGAATTTTTTTTTCTGAACATAATTTTTTTTTCGAAAATAATTTTTTTTTTTTAAATAACTTTTTTTCTGAAAAATAAATTTTTATTTTATAATATTTTCGCAAAAAAGGGAACGGTTGGGTTGAATTCGGGCTGGGGATTTGGATTGGGATGTGTTGAGATAGAGTAGAGGTTATATAATTTTTGTAAAATAAATTGAGATATTCTAACTTATTTTTTTAGAGCTTATTTTGGAGTTTATAAGTTGTTTTAAAGATTTATAAGCTGTGCCAAACGAGCCCTAAGTATCCGACCTATTTCCTTGGAATAATGTGTTATTTTTACCTGCCTTAATTATTGGATTGTGCTGCCTGAACTACTTAGCCAGGACCACGATGATTTCGGTAAAAAAAATTGGGTTTCCTTTATGGTTGCGTAAATTTTAGGAAAAATTTCAAACCTAATCCTGTAATTTAGGGTAATTCCACATTTAGTCTTTTAATTTTTCAAAATTTTAAATTTAGTCCTGAAAATAATAATTTTAATAATGTTTGCTCGGAAAATTAAATTTTCTTTTTTGGAATCATCACGTGAGACACACATGACCCTTTTAAAATCTTGGAAATTGTAATGTGCCTTTAAATTCGCCACGTGGAGTGCCACTCAAACCAAAAAAGGTTCCACGTAACCACTATTCAAGCCGCTCCAAATTAAACCCAGTCCACCCCTTTCTGGGTTGGGTGGCACCCCGCGCGTGCGAATTTATCAGAAAATTAAAATCCCCAATTTTATAGGGGTCATACTTGCTGATTTCGGAAAATATGGATTTTTTTAAGGAATGGCTAAAATTGATACCTTCAGGACTAAAATGAAAAAAAACAAAAAACTATGGACTAAAAGTGGACATCACACCCGAAGACATAGTCAATAATTGACGAATGGGGGAATTTCAACCAGGTACAAAGTGCAGCATTTTATATCAACCAGGTACAATGTGCAAACTCATTTTTGCACATTGTACCTGATTGATATTATGTTGCGAATCTTGTACCTGGTTGAAATTTTCCCTTGACGGGACGGAATTGGGTAAACAATCACGTGTCCTTCATTTTATTTTATTTTCATTTTTTTCTTCTCAGGTAACAATGATTTTCTACGAGGTTTTGAGGATGTATCCACCATTTCCTTTGATTCTTCGAGAACCTACAAAGACAGTGAAAGTAGGAAGCATGATGTTACCAAAAGGAGCACAGTTAAATCTGCTTGTAGGCCTCTTGCACCACGACCCCAACATTTGGGGTGATGATGTGAACGAGTTCAGGCCCGATAGATTTTTCGAAGGAATATCCAGTGCAGCACAGGCCCGGTTCTCTTTCGTACCATTCAGCTCCGGGCCTCGAGTGTGCGTGGGCCAAAACTTTGCCATGATTGAGGCAAAAGTGGCTTTGGCAATGATGCTACAGAGATTCTCATTTGAGTTGTCTCCGTCTTACCGCCACGCTCCCTTTGCAACTCATATAACACTGCAACCGCAGTATGGCGCTCCTATAATTTTGCATAAGCTTTAATCCATCCTTCATCTATCTCATAATAAAAGGATAAAAAGCAGTTGGGATGAATCAAGATTAATGAGTAATTCACGTGTCATGTCAATTATTGTTAGATGGAAAATTATGCAAAATTTAAATTTTTTAGAGGGTGATTTATAATTATTGCTTTATGATATTAGTTGTTTGCACTTTGATGATTTAAAATCACACTTGATATTTTCTTTGAATTTTTAAGTGATATATATGGAGCCCTTTTGGATTAAAATAAGTGATGAAAAAAGGTCCATATATACATTAGTCATAAACTCCTGGCTATTTTGAGAGGGAGAGGGAGAGGGAGAGGATGCCCGTGTAGCTAGTACAACTTGGAAAGAGAAAAAAATTCAATATATGACAATGCATAATCATTTTTGACCAATTGATGTCGGTACACTATTAATATTATGCAAAAAAAGTAATTAATATTATTCCGTAAAAAAAAATCCTATCATCAATATGTTGTGTCTTTATTATTTTAAATTTGATCTCTATTACATTAAAAAATAAAATAAGAATCAGAGCGAACTAATAAAAGCAACACACCTTACCTAGACAATTGACCTGTCCGGTTCAACTCGCCCAACCCCACTTCATTTTTTTTAAAATTAATTTTAAAATATAAAATGTTCAAATATTAACTTTAAACAATTCAAACTAAAACATATAATTATTTAAATTATATTTATTGAATACTTAGAAAAAACACATTAAATATATACACACATTTATATAGTGTATATATATATATATAATATGAAAATAAGTTTACATAAATACATACTTATTAATTAATATATTTATATAAAGATAAAAACTCGTATGAGACGGTCTCATGCATGAGACAGAGTACAACTTAGCACAAATCAACACCCACCCTCCCAAAGTATTAATGCGTCAATGCCCAAATTATGCTCCATCCCACCGTGAGACCGTCTCATGCAAGTGTGTCTCATATATAAAAGACAGGTTTTGATATGAGTTCACGAGTGCTATAAAAACCACGATTTCTCCCAAATTCGGAATTAATTTCAATGCCGGTCCGAATTTGAACCCGCTCATTGTCATTTATATTTCAGTTATTAAAAAAAAAATATATATATACTCATTATAATACCAGAGAAGATCTTGTGTGAAATATTGCACACTAGTGTTATGTGCAATACAATATAAATAAGACAAAAATGGTCCAAATTCGCGGGTCAGAAGGGGCGGGGCAGGTCGGGCGCGGGCAGGGCGGGCAGCGCGCATGCAATGGGCTTCAGGTTGGCGCGGGCGAATATATATTAATAGAAGAATATCTTTATCAAATATGTGTTGTAGCCTAGTGGTTCAGGTTCATTGTTAATGATTTTGGTCGCAGGTTCGATTCCTATTGAACACATTATTTTTTTTTTTTTTTTTTTTGTCAAATTTTTGTGTGTTACTACATCTATGTATAAGGGTTACAACATTGTTATATTGAAAAAACTTCATATCTTACGTAACATGTAATAAAACATATCGTCACACACAAATATTCATAAGGTAACATGGGTCACAAGGTAACACATTATTGTTCATATGGTAACACATGAGTATTCACATAGTATTACGACGATATATGAATAGTATTACATATTACTAAAAAAAACATGTATTACTACATGAACAAAAAGTGTTACCCTATGAAAAAAAACATGTTACCACATGAACAAAACCAGTACAAGCGCGAAAAGAAATCCCCAGTTCAAAATTACAGATTTAAAGAACAACTTTATGTGTTACTACGTGAACAAAAGAAGTGATACCATATGAGAAAAAGAGTGTTACCACATGAACAAAACCAGTACAAGTGCGAAAAGAAATCCCTAGTCCAAAATTACAGATTTAAAGAACAACTTGATGTGTTACTACATGAACAAAAGGAGTGTTACCATATGAGCAAAATAGTGTTACTACATGAACAAAAACCAGTACAAATGCGAAAAAAATCATCAGTCTAAAATTACAGATTTACATAACATCGTGAAAAGAGTGCAGAAGGATCTGAATTTCAGCACACACTTTGTGTTGAGGGGTAATTCAAACACCACATACATATTCTCCTTTCTTCTCGCAGAATACACACCAAAATTTAAATTGAACAAACTGATTTCATTCAGTGATCGGAGCGAATCGAAGAAAATTAAATTGGAGAAGTAATTAGTGCACGAACGAGGAAGAAGAACCCGTGAGATCCGCTAGCAATATGAAGAGAAGATGAAGAAGAAGAAAACTGACAGCGCTCGTGCTGCGCTACGCGAAGGAGATGAAGAAAGCCCATTAGCCCACCAGCAACCTGCCCTAACCCGTCCTCCTGACCCGCGAGAAAAAAAATTAAAAAAAAGGCGCAATTGCACATATCACTTGTATGCAATATTGCATACAAATTTTTGTCATAATACCATACTTCGATTTTTTAGATTTTTCAATCTACAGTAAAAACTTCAGAGAAAAAAAGTTTATTGGTCTCATAACTTTCCTGTAATCCGTTGTTGGTCCCAAAAAAATTTAACTATCCAATTTTGGTCCCATAACTATCTCGATTGTCCAATTTTGATCCCATTTTTATCGAAAAATAGAAAATTTTATCATTTTTAGGCATGCGCGAGTCACGTATCGGGTTAAAAATGCAGGTTTTCGAGCTCTTATCTGACGTGGACACTGACTATTAAAAGAAAAGTTTATTTTTCTAAAAAAATAGAAAGAACAAGAAAATTTCTCCCAAGTGCAAATTTTTTTTTTAACGTCCACGTCAACTACGAGCTCGGGAAACCCCAATTTTAACTGGCATGTGACTTGTGTGTGATAAAAAAAGACAAAATTTTATGTTTTTCAGCGAAAATGTGACCAAAATTGGACAATCGAGATAGTTATGAGACCAAAAACAAATTATAGGAAAATTATGGGACCAAAAAACTTTTTTTCATCATATTTCGTACAAATAAATATGTTATATAATTATTTTCTTTGTAACCCCATATCTGAAAATTAGTAAATAATCGTGATTTGGCAGCCACCTGTACATAGTCAAATTGGCGAACTAAGTAAACGCGCGTCTTTCATTTTTTGGCACCCAAAATTAGGCAAAAAAATGTAGTAGGATAGTAAAATTAAATTGAAACTTCGTGCAAGAAAGCAATTAAAAGGGGGAGTTGGATGGTTGATTTTAGTAAAATTAGTAAGCATGCAAATAAATTAGTACGAACTGTTTCTTATGTTTTATTAAATTAGAAGGTAAGAACCCTAATTAACATATTTCAATGAACAACTCTAAAACATGTATTTAAGATTTAATTCACAGATAAATTAAACGTTCGAATCATGTATTCTAAATTTCGTTATTTCTAAGGTGATTTGTCGTAGTTACAATAATAATCACATAAATATTACAATTATGGATTATATTATATGAACTAGGTAGAATTGATAAACAAATAAATAAAGGTGGTCAATCCTAATAAATCTATTAACTAAAACATGCAAAACATATAATCAGATAACGAAGAAATTGAGGTAGAGATAAAAATAAAATCATTTTCAATTAATTAAAAGACGAATTATTCAAGTTTCCGCGTCTCCTTTGACTAGAAAAACAAATTAGCCAAACATGACTATAAAAATTCCAAATTAAGAAAGAATCAAAAAGATTGTTGTAATCTCCAAAAGCTGCCCGGTTCTCTTTCGTACCATTCAGTTCCGGGCCCCGAGTGTGCATCGGGCGAAAACTGGCTTTGTCAATGATGCTACAGAGATTCTCATTTTATCTCCATATTCCGGGACTTATCGATCCCAGATGGAGGTTGTGATATAATCTATCCTAATGTTCGGGACTAGCTTCTTGAACTTACAAATCCTCCAATAGCTTAATGCAGCTTGACTCCAGTTATCTGCAAAATTCAGCAAACTCAAGTTCTAAGAGATAAAAGGCTGTGAATTCTTTATTCTACCAAGAAGCAGCCATGGGGAGTCAGAGCAACAAACCTAAGTGATACCTTTTAGTTTTTCAAGTAATGCCTTTGTTTGTTTTTTCAACTTTTACTCTATAGATAGTTTAGATTCTCATAGTTTAGCACATATTAAACTTTATCTGCATTGTAAGAAAGGATTGAAGGAGGATTTGTTCTATTTTTCATATTCAAGACGAAATTTTACCTTTTTTTTTGGTCAGAAAAGTGAAATTTTACTTTTATTTCAAGAATTTGCTTATTAATTTAATGGGAAAGTTACTCTCTAGTACCATTTTCCATCTACTATTACTCTAAGATGCTATACCTTTTTGCTATTACTCCAAGGTCCAAAATATTACAATTTTACCCTCACTCACATTCTCACTAAATAACATCCTGGTTCGGTTACCCCACCCCCTAACAAATTAAACAGCCTCCCACTACTCTCTCTCCCCTCGTTTCTCACTTAAGAAGCGAACCCCCCACCCCCAATTCTCTCCCCACACAAAACCCCCCACCTTCTTTCTTTTTGTCTCCTGCTGCCACCCTCGGTGGTGGATTTTTCGCGATCTGTATTAGGCAAAACGATGAACGATCGCGATATAAGGTTTCGCCGTGGTCGCGATCTGTTTTCGTCGAAGGAGAAAACGGCAAGTGTGGCGGCGGATCTGTGATTGGTGGGTTGGATTTGGGCGTATCTATCTCGTCGAAAGCCGACTAAAGGCAGCGATGGAGGTGGTGCGGCGGTTCTATTTGAGGCGGCCGTACCATGAGCAGTGGACAGATGTGAACGGGCCGGAAGAGGTCCGACGGACACGGCCGCCACCGCTAGTTGATAAGGCGCTCTGAATGAGATTCCGGTGCTTAGATTTTTTTGCTGCCACTTGATTATACTGTAATTATGTATTGATGAGATGAAGCATTCTGCTAACCTTTTTTTATTATTTTTTCTTTTTATTTGGAGTTTTTGATTTGTTGAATTTGGTTTTCTATTTTATTAACAAAATTTCGTGTTTTGGCTATGTTAGCATGATTTGGAGAGAATTGTTAGCTATGTAAATAGGTATGGTGGGGATTTGTTGAATTTTGTTACAATTTTTTGCAGTTTCAGAATATTTGTTTGTTTTTAATGGTGATGTAATTTTAATTTTAGATCTGTTTATATAGATGCAGAATTTTTTAGGGGTGTGCAGAATTTTTTTTATGGGTGTGCAGAATAGTGAGGTGTGCAGAATTTTTTTTAATGGGTGTGCATAACTTTTAAATAAATTTTAATGGGTGTGCAAAACTTTTAAATAAATTGACAGAAAAAATTGGGTGTGCAGAATATTTTACGGATGTGCAGAATTTTTTATGGGTGTGCAGAATAAAAAAATTAATTAAATAAAAGAACAGATATGAAAAAAAAATGGGGTGTGCAAAATATTTTATGGGTGTGCAGAATATAAAAAATTCATTAAATAAAATGATAGATGATTAAAAAAAATTCAGGTGTGCAGAATTTTTATTTTCACGGGGTGTGCAAAATAGTTAAGAATGTACAATTTAATATATAAATAAATACGTAATTTTTTTGAAAATTAATTAAACAGATGATTAAAAAAATCATCTACGTCGAAGAGCTGCTTGATTTTTTGATGATTCATAATCAGGTGGGGAGAGATTTCAATTGGGTGTGCAAATTTGGGTTTCAATCAATTAGGGGTAAAGTAAATGCACGAAAATTCAAATTCAAATATGTCAAAATGTGGTTAAGGGTATTTAAGTATTTCATACACAATTTTTGTACCTAGGAGTAACACTTAAAATGTGTAGCATCTAAGAGTAATAGTGTCTTATAAATGGTACCTATTAGTAACTCCCCCTAATTTAATTGGTTATGTTTATAGTATTTGTTATTTATTAGCCGTGTTTTGGGCACCATGGGCTAAGATTCTTTGTGTTTAGGTGTTTGAAATTAGGTGGGTGTATGATTAATTACTTTGATTATGGGTGTTTGCATTTTTTTTGGAAAAACACAAAATTATATTATTGGGGGTATCAGGAATACCCAAAAAATACAGAAGAGAGATTACAACAGATCCACAAACAACTTTGCCTTAGCTAACACATAGATATGGTTCTCTTATAGAGAGCTCCCCTTTTGTGAAGAATGAGAGTAGTTGGGATCCTATCTTGGACCATTTTCCCTAAAGAGCACGTGATTGAAAGCTTTGAGATTTTTGATACCTAATCCACCCTTCGTTTTGGCTTTGCAAATCTTTTCCTAACTAACCCAAGCGATCTTTGCATGATGTGTGCAGTTCAATGCTTGTATACTTGCAAGCAAAATTTATAACTACATTTGAACCAATCGCAGATGAGTGTACTCAAACTCAGAAATTAAATACCTACTTTAGCACCGTTGCAAAAGAGTGTACTCAAACAAACAAAGATGAGTAACACTTGGGTGCACCAGCTAAAAATGTGTTATTGGTGCATAATAATATTGTTTAAAGAAAAAACAATTACGCTCATTGAAAATAATTGATATTGTTAAATGGATATAATTAATTTTATTTAGTGAAAACAACTAATACCAATTGAACATACACACCAACTGGACTGTGTAACTATTTGTTCTTATCATGAGAATTGATATCGAAAACGATTTTACATTTCTCAGTTCAATCAATCTTTATCACAAGTTGCTAATTTTATACTGTTAATTACTAAAAACATGGGTTAAACTCAACCAATACAGATAAATCAGTATTTTGAAAAAAAATCCATTATTTTTCGTAAAAAAAAATACAATGTATGTCGTTGCATACTTGCAAGCAAAATTTATTACTGCATTTGAACCAATAGCAAATGAGTGTAAAACTTAGAAATTTAATAGCTAATTTAGCACCAATTGCGAAAGGGTGTACTCAAACTAAAAAAGATGAGTAACACTTACGTGCATCAGTTCACTATGTAATTGTTGCATAATGACATTGTTCAATAAAATAAAAATAATTAATATTGTTAAATAAAAATAACTAATACGGACCAATATATTATTCTATAAAAATAATTAATAATATTCAATGAAAAGTGTTAATTTTGTTTAGTAAAATAACTAATAATATTATTTAATCCATACAATTAATTATGTTGAGTTAAAACAATTAATACCAATTAAAAATACACACCAGTTGCACTGTGCAACTGATGTCATGGGTCATTTATGTCAAATTTTCAACCTGGCATGTGTGACTTATTCATTAAGTTGCCACGTCAAACTCTCCATGTTGAAAAATTGGGAATAACCGGGACAATTTTATCAAAAATTACAGAGTTATAAGACATTTTTATATAATTCAAAGTTACATGGCATTGATTTTATCGTGTTTTCTATATGTTCTCCTGCTAGCTTGTGCTAGGGCGACGAATTTATCATGTTCCTAAATCGCGGTTCTCATCATCCAGACAGAGCATCCGCCGGAAAGCTCCAAATTAAAATGGCAAAACGACGTCGTTTTGATTTTTCCGGCCGAAATTGGGACTAAAATTGAAAATTATCAAAGTTATTTAGACTAAATCAATGATAAAAATATTTATGGGACTAAATATATTCGATGTCAAACTCTTGAGACCAGTTGTGATTCAAACTCATTTGATATGAGTTCATGAGTGCTATTAAAACTACGATTTCTCTCAGATTCGGGGCAATTTCAATGCTAGTCAGAATTTGAACCCGCTCATTGTCATTCATATTTCAATTATTTAAAAAAAAAAAAAGAAGACATATATCCATTATAAAACCAAACTTCGATTTTTGAGATTTTTCAATCTGGAATCGTCAACACCTACCCAATCTATAATCCACGTTGAAAATGGGTTTTCCGCTAAAAGTAATGTAAATGAACCGTTGATGATATTTGGTAGCTGTTGGGGTTCAAACAATATCCCACATCGAAAAAATATGGGAGGATCATGGGGTTTATTAGGATGGACACTATCTCAATTGGTATGAGGCATTTTGGGAGATGCCCAAACACAAATCCGTGCGGGCTTTGGCCTAAAGTGAACAATATCATACCAATATGGGGATTTGGGTCCATCCAGGCGGGTCGGGTCGTTTGAGGGGAGGATTGTTGGGGTTCAAACAATCGGTGGTCTTTGTCTTTTGGGAGATGCCCAAACATTTGTCTTTTGGGAGATGCCCAAACACAAATCCGTGCGGGCTTTGGCCCAAAGCGGACAATATCATACCAATGTGGGGATTTGGGTCCATCCAGGCGGGTCGGGTCGTCTGAGGGGAGGATTGTTGGGGTTCAAACAATCGGTGGTCTTTGTCTTTTGGGAGATGCCCAAACATTTGTCTTTTGGGAGATGCCCAAACACAAATCCGTGCGGGCTTTGGCCCAAAGCGGACAATATCATACCAATGTGGGGATTTGGGTCCATCCAGGGTCATAACAGTAGCAGCCTTCTCTAAATTTGTCTGGCAACATCTGGTAATGATGTGTGCAGTTCAATATTATTTAATGAATGCAACTAATTATGCTAAGTGAAAATAAATAATATATTGTTCAATGAATATAGAACTAATTTTGTCTAGAAAACAACTGATACCATTTAAAAAAGAAGCACACTTATGTGCGACTGTCTCACAATGTTGAGGGAAATTAAATAATCGAATTAATTCCGCACCTCTCTACAAGTTCGAGCTTTTAGATGAGACGAAATTCTTTCATGGAATCAGAGCTTAGGCTCGCCTAAATCCTGAGTTCGATTCCTTTGGAAACACACCACCCATTTAAAGTGTCCACTCGTTGGGCCTCCTCCCCAGAGGGCAGAGGCAATGATTCGGCCCACGAGTGAGGGGGAGTGTTGAGAGAAATTAAATAAACTAATTAATTCCGCACCTCTCTACAAGTTCGAGACGGATCAATTGCACCGTTCAATTGATGTGTACTAGAATTTGCCCATAAAAAAATTAGCCCCAAATTTGTTCTTATCATGAGAATTGATATCGAAAACGATTTTACATTTCTTAGTTGAATCAATCTTTATCACAAGTTACTAATTTTATAGTGTTAATTACTAATAAGATGGATTAAACTCCACCAATACAGATAAATCAGTGTTCTGAAACAAATTCCATTATTTTGAAAAAAGATACCCATACCGTGAAGTTTCCATTATTTAGCAAAGTGAAAATCATTACTTTTAAGGCATTTACAATTTTTATGAGTAAAACAATTAAGTTAAATGAGCCGCTATATATACCAAACCAATTAATGAGGTAGTCCATTTGATATATCGATCTCAGAAATGGATGTGAAAGTTAACTCAATCATGGCTTCTATACTTGTTATTATAACTTCAATACTTGTAGTGAAAGTACTAAACTGGGTATGGCTAAGGCCTAAGAAGCTGGAGAAGTTTCTAAGGATGCAGGGTATTCAGGGGAACTCGTACAAACTCCCTTTTGGGGACTTAAAAGACTTCATGGCATGTGAAAAAAGAGAGCAGCCCAAAACAATAGAGTTTTCGGATGATCTACCGTCTCATATATTTCCGTATTACCACAACATCATTCATAAGTACGGTAAGTTACAATCACCTTTAGTTTGATCTATGCATGATGTAAGTTGCATGTTTATTTGATATATATAAAATGATCAGGTAAGACATCTTTCATATGGTCCGGACCTACACCAGTAGTAAGCGTTGCTGATCCAGAGATTATCAAGGAGATTTTGAGTAATTATCGTGTTTTTCATAAGTTACGTCCCCAAACCTTTGGTATAAATTCTTCGAAAGGGATCTTTTTTCTTGAGGATGAGAAATGGGAGATGCAAAGGAAAGTAGTCAACACCGTTTTCCATATGGACAAGTTGAAAGTAAGTATAATAATTAAAACTCGATCAGTTAATCAGTATGCATGTTTTGACATGACTAATTATACAAGGCTTTAATTTGTTTTTGCAGAAAATGATACCAACAATGTATTTGAGTTGTTGTAACATGCTCGAGAAATGGGAATCGTTGTTTTCAACAATACAATTAAAAAAATTGGAAATAGATGTGTGGCCTTATCTTGCGGAACTAACAGGTGATGTCATTTCGAGGACATCATTTGGCACTAGTAATCAAGTTAAAAGAATATCTGAGCTTCAGGCAGAACAAATTCAGCTTATTCCGCAAATAGTTCAATTCACTTTCATCCCTGGATGGAGGTAGGTGCAAAATTCATACCTATAAATACGCATATTTTTTTAAAGATAATACGTATTACATGAAACTGTCTCATACAACAGCTATTTTCCAAACAAAGCAAATACAAGAATGAAAGCGGTGACTGGAGAAATTTACTCGTTGGTGAAGGGTATCATAAACCAAAGAGAAAGGAAAATGGAAAGTGGCGAAAGCGTCGAGGACAACTTATTGGGGACATTAGTGGAAAATGGGAAAAGCATTGAAAGTATAATTGAAGAGTGCAGGACATTCTACTTTGCTGGGTCAGAAACCACTTCAAGTTTGCTGGTATGGACTCTGGTAATGCTAAGCAAATATCAAGAATGGCAAACTCGTGCTCGAAAAGAGGTCCTCAAAGTTTTTGGAAACAATCAACCTACTGATTTGGATGGTCTCAATGGCCTTAAAATTGTAAGACTTAATTAACTCAGATGCTATAAACATGTGAATGAATGAGAGATGATTAATTCTCTTTTCTCAGGTAACAATGATTTTGTACGAGGTTCTGAGGATGTATCCACCAATACCTTTTACTTTTCGAGCAGCTTCAAAGGCAGTGAAAGTAGGAAGCTTGATGGTACCAAAAGGAGCATATTTGAGTCTGCTCGTAGGCCTCCTGCACCATGACCCCAACATTTGGGGTGATGATGTGAGCGAGTTCAGGCCCGATAGATTTTCCAAAGGAATATCCAGTGCTGCACAGGACCGGTTCTCTTTCGTACCATTCAGCTCCGGGCCCCGAGTGTGCGTGGGCCAAAACTTTGCCATGATTGAGGCTAAATTGGCTTTGTCAATGATGCTACAGAGATTCTCATTTGAGCTGTCTCCATCTTACCGCCACTCCCCCTTTCCAAATTTGGTATTGAAGCCGCAGCACGGTGCTCCATTGATTCTGCATAAGCTTTAATCCCTCTGCTCATTTATCTCATATATCAACCTCACAGTTTAGCAAAATAAATAAGAGGACAAATACCAAATGGGATGAATCAAGATTAATGAATAATTCATATGCATGTTGTAAGATATATGTTATAATCATAATAAGGTTATTCTAGGTAGTTGGAGGTTCGATCCAATAATAAGACTTGGGGATGAATCATAAGTCCTAGAAAAATGATGAGTCAAATCATTGATTCTCCTACGAATTGACAAATAATGTAATCACTGTGTTGCCTTAATATAAGTTTGCAAGTCATGTTCATTGTATTTTCACAAGCATTTTCTTCGAATAAATACAAATTAAATCAGAATGAACGAGTTTGTGTCAATTGCGAAACTAATATTAAATGTATTTTTCACATTTTACCTAGTTCAGCAATTTTGAAAATATCTTGGTTTTCACATGTACAGCTTGGAAAGAAAAAGATTGGTTCAATATGTCGCAATGCATAATCAATTTTTATAAGCGCAATACGTGGGTGGACTAGTTGAACCGTGGTGCACAATTAATATTTTTAATAAAATCAATTAATATTATTTCGTGAAAAAATTAATATATAAACAATACTTTGTGATGGAGTAATTTTATCAATTTAGGGATTGAAAGATAGTTTAATTATCAATTTAAAATTTAAAAGATTTTTCTTATCGATTCATGGTCTTGAAAGATAGAACACTATTAATTCAAGACTCGTACATTTTAATATTTTTACCAGAAAATAATCATGTGATTATTGTGGCTTAATATTGGTCTATGGCTAAACAAAATATCTCGTTGAAGAAGAATTGCAGATTTAAAGAAGAATTGTAGAGTTGAAGAAGAATTCGAATGTTAGTTGAAGCGAAATTGAAGCAAAGAAATTTGGCAAAATATGGGTGAATAATGTTTTTTAAGGACAATAACTTAGGGGGGGTTGTGTTTTAAGGACAATAATTTTACGGGCTTGGAAATATACTTTAAAACTCTTAAATATAGGACAATATGTTTTTAAATTTGTAAATATACGACAATGTGTTTTAAAAATCTGTAAATGTAGGATAATTGAGCCCGAATCTCACATGATATTTCAGCCCGATTTGGGCTTATTCGGACTCAATTGTCCTACATTTACATATTTTAAAACATATTGTCCTATTCTTACAAATTTTAAAACATATTATCCTACATTTTTAAATTAGTAAAATTATTGTCCTTAAAACACAACCCCCTGAAGTTATTGTCCTAGAAAAATATTTTTCCCTAAAATATGGAAAGGATGAGTCTAGGCCTGAATAAAAGAATTAAGTGAAGGGAATAAAATTAAGGAAGCTAATATATTTAGTTACGTGTCCCAAAAATAGCCTTGGTCTCTTGATACTCTCATTAATCATTATCTCCTATGTTTTCTATTGAATAACTTCCAATGTGGCAGAGTGAATTGCAGACTTGATCCAAAGAGATTGGGTCCAATACCGTTTTAGTCCCTAGGTTTCAAAATTGTCCTTTTCTGAACATTTTTTGTCCCAATCGTTAATCAAATGGATGAAAACCGTTAATTGACCAAAAAATTATGGGACCAAATTTGTAAAATGGAGGAAAATGATACTAATACTTAATTAATTATATATATAATCAACATCCATTCGTAAATTATAAATTAATTGTAAAATTAAATATAATATATATTAAAAATAAAATAAAAATTTATAAACCAAATAATAATTTATTTAAAATTCTTGAAAAATAATATATATATATATATATATATATATATATATATATAGAATCTGTATATAATTAATGTAAATTTTTATATAATTTTAAAAATAAAAAATAAGTTTTTTTCAAACCAAATAATAATATATGTAAGACTGAAAGATTTAATAATCATATATATAATTCTAATTTAATTTAAAAATACTTTACCATGCACCTATTTCGCAACTAAATATTTATATTAGAACATCTTATATTTTCAAACGAAATAATTAATAGTTTTTCATGAAATAACTAATACTATTAAAAAATATAAAAAAATGCAAACCACTTGCACAACACGAATATCTCTGCAATGGCCATTTTCATGATTCTCACATGGGCGGCCGTTCGGGCATCTAACGAACTTGGAACCGGGTCGCTAGCACCTTCTACTGGGCGGGAATGAAGGCGGATATCCGAACGTATACGTGATGCAGTGCGATACCTGCCAAAGAGTTCAGACGGATTCGGGAAAGCCAACTGGGTTATTACAACCGTTGCCTATTCCGAATCGTATATGGGTGGATGTAACGATGGACTTCATTGAAGGATTGCCAATGTCCAACGGATACCTGCCAAAGAGTTACACCCGGTGATTCACGTATCTCAGTTAAAGAGGCGAGTAGGTCCAGAAATCGATGTAAGTACTGTGTTGCCGACGGTTAATGCAGCGGGAAATGTTATCATTCGTCCGGATCGAGTCTTGGAGTACCGTCAAGTGAAGAGAGTGGGCGTCTACGATGGGAAGTGTAGATACAGTGGGAGTCATTGCTGGCGGAGGAAGCTATGTGGGGGATTCTTGAAATGATAAAGGAGCGTTTTCCAAAATTTGGCCTTGAGGACAAAGGCAATCTTGAAGGGGATGGGAATGATGCGAATGAGGGACAACAACTAAAGAACGCATAAAATCGGGCAAGACGGGCCAAGATGAAGGCTCAAGTGTTGGGCCCGGCAAGCCAGGCCCAATAAATGGCAAGAGGAGGCAAGATATCAAGATATGGCAAATGAGGTGGCAAGATATTTGCAAAGATAGTGTCCTGATTTCAAGATTTGCAAAGATCTGCAAGAATGGCCAAGATTGTCCTACTTTATTCTTTAATTAGTTGATTTGCGCGTGTTTTCTTTTATTTGAGAGTATATTTTAGATTAGGTTTGATTTGGTCTTTTTAGATGGATTTTTAGTCCTTTTCTCTATTTATTTGTTTCGAAACCTTATTGTTTTTTGATCAATAATATAACTTTTCTTAGCAAATTCTTGCTTAAACCAATCGATCACTTGCTGGCCGTGTAAGAGCGACGATTAATTCTCTTTCTTTTCGTTGTGAGATCACTGTTCTCAACAGATTTCCAGGACAACATTTGGCAGCACTCACGAAGAAGGAAAAAAAAATATTTGAGCTCCAGGAAGAACTAAATAAGCTTATTTGCAACTAAGACAATTCAATTTCATCCCTGGATGGAGGTAGGTGCAAAATCCATACCTATAAATACTCAATATCGAATGCATAATTAATAATAGTCAAAGACTGTCTTATACATGAAATGTGATACTTTTGTCAAAGTATTTCATCCCTGGATGGAGGTATTGCACGACTTATTGGGGATATTGGTGGAATCAAATATCAAAGAAAATGGGAATAAGAAAATGGGATCAAGCATTGAAGATATGATTGAAGATTGCAAGCTATTCTACTTTGCTGGGTCAGATGCCACTACAAATTTGCTGGTGTGGACCACTTGTTATGCTAAGCAAATATCAAGAATGGCAAACTCATAATGCATTATAACAACCGTTATTCACATTTTCATCAATTATTCAATAATTCCATTAAAGATTTTGAACGCAATATATCATGTAAAGATACCACAAGATATGAACTTATTAAACCCTAAACCTGTTTCTTTGGGGTAACGTGTTGTTTTTACCTCCATTAATTATTGGATTGTGCAGCCTGAACTCCTTACACAAGACTACGATGATTTCGGGACAAAAAAAAAAAATTGGGCTTCTTTTGAATATTATTATATATGGCTGCGTAATTTTTGGGAAAAAAATTCAAAACTAGTCCGGTAACTTAGGGTGATTCCATTTTTAGTCCTATAATTTTTCAAATTCTCAAATTTAGTCCTTTTTGCTCGGAAAATTCAATTTGGAATCATCACGTGACACACACGTGAACCTTTAACCTTTTGGAAATTTTAATGTGCCGTTAAAAAAAAGGTTCCACGTCACCACTAGTCAAGTCGCTCCAAATTAAACCCAATCTACCCCTTTCTGGGTTGGGTAGCACTCCGCGTGAGTGAATTGATTAGCAAATTTCAATCCCCAATTTTAGAGGGGTCACATGCACCGCACATGCTGAATTCAGAGAAAATTCGGATTTTTCGAGAAAAAATGACTAAATATAATACCTCCAGGCTAAAGTGAAAAAAATGAAAAGCTATAGGACTAAAAGTAGATATAACACCCCAGGACACAATCAATATTGACGAACTGGGTAAATAATCGCGTGTCTTTCATTTTTATTTTATTTTCTCAGGTAACAATGATTGAAACGGTAAAACGACGTTGTCCGACCGATTTGCGACTAAAATTGGACATTGTCAAAGTTATTGGGACTATATCGACATCAAAAAAACATATGGGGCTAAATCTATTTGAACGTCAAAGTTATGGGACCGTTTGTGATTCAAACTCTATAAACTAATACCACTATACTTATCAATTGATATCATTACACTTATAAACTGAGATCATAGTATTAAATACTATAGGTACTAATTTATAAGAGTAATTGTATCACTTTATAAGTGTAATGATATGAGTTTCATAGGAGAGTTTGTGCTGCCTAAGTTATCGGCCTTAAGAAAAATTTATTCCCTAATTTTAGTTACCAAATATAATTTTAATAGCACATTACTTTTATATTACTTTAGAATTTTCTTTAATAACTTAATCATATATTGAGTAATTAACTTTATATTGATTTATTTTTTGATTAACACTACAAGAAAATAGTGTATTGTCTACGAATTTTTTCAGTATTTTTTTAACATGCCTACGAAATTTCCAACAAAAATAATTTCGTCATTAAATAGTAAAGCTTGCCTACGATTTGCCTACAAAATTTTCTAATTATATTGACTATTTTTTTAGACTACAAATATAATTGCCTACGAAAATATAAATTGCCTAAGAAATTATTTGTGTAGGTAAGTTTACCTACGGAAATTATAAATGTGTAGGTAGATTGCTCGTAGCTAGGTAATTTGTTTGTCTAGGAAATTATTTTTGTAGGTATTTATTTTAAGGGAAAATTACACATAAATACAAGATTTAGAAGACACTAACAATTAGATACAATTGCTTTTTCCAATTACAATTCAATACAAAAGGACAAGAATAAGACTAAAATGCCCTCATTCTAAATCAGCCCACCAACCGGCCATTTAACTCCCATCCTCTCTCTAATTTTTTATTTTAAAATTAACTTTCTCTCTCTAATTTTTTATTTTAAAATTAACTTTCTCTCTCTTATTCACTATCTCTCTCTCTATCCCTCAAATCTCACTCTAAAATCCATACAGATCTTGAAGGTGTAGTAGTTAGGCCATGGCGGAAAAGACGACAGAGTAGTGAGACGAACACGAGGCCGTGTAGGAGCTGTTGTCGGTGTTCCAACAAATCACGGCGGTGGTGATGGGGGGTGAGCGGCGGCATTTTTTATGGATCTATTTTTCAGATCTTTTAGGCAGGACTCTGACAGATATGAGGTCGATCCCGCCTCCCTTACCACTCCGACGGATATTAATGGCGACGTTGTTGTTTTTACAGAGATCTGGAGGTTTGATTTTTTGGGGCTAAAAGTTTTGGTTTGATTTCTGTTTGTAAAAGCGATGTGGCGTTGATAATTTCTGAAGATTAGTATTAGTTGATTTCTGGAAATTAAAAGAAATTTATGTTTATAAGAAGAGATCTAGAGGTTTGTTGATTTTTAGAAATTAAAATTGGAATTTGATAATTTCTTAAGGTGGGTGGTGGTAATGGGTTGTTGAAACCACACTTTGTATATATATGTATATGTGTGTGTATATTTCAAGATCTGGTGGTGGGTTAATTGAGAAAAACAACATGGATTTGGGTTCACATTCAAATTAATCTTGATGGTGTGCATACCAATGGTTTCTGGTAAAAAAATTCAAGGTCTTGGAATTGACCTCTGTCGATTAATTATTAGAGATTGAATTAGGTTTTTACTTATTTTGATTAGCAGGAGTCTATGTTTATATCTGTTTATGTCTAGTTTGTGGGAGTTGTTTGTGTGGAATTATCAAATTTCTTGGTTAATGGTTGTAGGACTTCTTTCATTCCTTTTTTTTTTCCTTGAGATAAATTATTACTGTTGATTGTGTGTTTTTTATTTGAGATAGAGAATTTCTGGTGGTAATCTATTCCTGTTTGTCAAGAGATCTGAAGTTGATTATAAGTTGCACTCGGGAGATGGGAATCTGCAGAAGAAGTTAGAGAGCTTATGCCATCAAGAAATCTGGAAAAAGTGTAATACTATATATAGTGAGATTTTTGTATGTATAGTGAAATTTTTATATGTATAGTGAGATTTTTGTATGTATAGTGAAATTTTTATATGCATAGTGAGACTATTAATAGTCAAGATAGTGAGACTTTTGTAAGTAAAGTGATTTGAATTTGGACCGGACACTTTTCCCTTTAATAATCCTAAATATGATATTTATTAAAAATGATCAACTTATAAATTGAAATAATTAAAATTCTGCTAGTTTTGAAAAAAGAAGGTAATTTTAAAAAAATAAGGAAGAAGAATTTGAAGAAAATTGGTATTTAAATATTTGTAAGGTTCAAAATTAGTCAAAACATAAAAAATGAGTCAAAAGTTAAAAAAAAAAATTACACTTTAGCCAAAATTTCTGCACTTTAATAACACTGTTATCGATGAGACAT
The DNA here is from genome assembly GCA_037126765.1 of Stenogyne calaminthoides. Classification (NCBI taxonomy): domain Eukaryota; kingdom Viridiplantae; phylum Streptophyta; class Magnoliopsida; order Lamiales; family Lamiaceae; genus Stenogyne; species Stenogyne calaminthoides. The sequence goes on along the minus strand of JBBCBC010000030.1, from coordinate 616,842 downwards.
GTTTGCAGAAAGTCTGCAGAAAGTTGCAGGGAGCTAAAAGGAGAAAGAGAGTCATTTCAGTCTTTTAATGACAAAGTGTGTAGTGGAGTGTAATTGGAAAAATGGTAGTGTAGTAATAAGCTAGAATTCTTGTAACTTTGTACCTAAATGTTCTTCTCCCTTATTATAAAGATTATTCTAAAAAATGACTGGCAAAACATATGCAATCCTCACATTTTAATGACCAAATTATTTTTGTAGGAAATTTTCGTAAGCATTTGAAAATTTTCGTGGGAAAATTGCTGAAAAGTGCTATTTATCAGCAATTATTACTGTTAGGTGCTAACACTTTTTAGTACTACTCTAAGGTGCAAAATTGAACAATTATACCCCTCAATCATTTAAAATCCCCTAACAAAATTAAATACCATCCACCCTCAATCTCTCACTCATTCTCCAACATAATATTTTTAGATCCATCTGTCTTAATAAAACATGTCTCGAATTATTAACTTCACACAAAAATTGTCAAAATATATAATAAATATGCATTAATGCGTAAGATGATTTTTCTAGTACAAATATAATAGTTGTATTTACCTGAAATACGTACGTACACTATAACACAATTGACCTAATGTACGCCAATACATCAATGATGGAGTACACCTCTTTGTAATGACCCGGTCGAGTACACACAAATACTACAAGTTACTTTACGTAACATCATTGTAGCACTTTCTTATTTATAATATTTATGTCACACATTCGAAAAACCTTATTTATATAAAATTTCTTAGGAAGTAATTAGGCTCCACAATAAGCCTTCAAGAGAGGATCAGGCCGAGTTTTATCAGAGTTACAAAATTCTAGATATTGGAAATGTTCATAAGGCTTGTAGAGTAAAGGGTTGTCTTCATCCACCATTTCTTCCGGAGCTTTAATTATATATCCTGATTTCGACATCGAAAATAGTCCGATCGAGTACCTAGCTTCGTCTCCGCTCATTATCACTCTATGATTCGTAGCCTGCACGTGCCCGTTTGTCCATGCCTACCAAATAAATTATTGTTGAATACATCCACGTGCACGATCAAATAAAGTTATAAAGTGAATATATAAAATAATTTCGTATTGTCAATAATTTTTCTAAGGTCCATTATTCGTTCTAAAATATTTAAATATCCAATTTTTGTCCCATAATTAAATTGATTGTCCAATTTTCACCGAAAAATCATGAAAAACTTCATTTTCGGTCACACGAAGTCACGTGCCGGTAAAATTTAGTCGTTTTTTAATTTGTAAATTTTAATTTTGATTTAATTTATTGAGTTATTTACACGTGTAATTTAATTGATTAAACAACGTAAAAAATCTAAAAGAAAAGGAACTTCAGTCTCCACTCCAGCGACGGTATCGGAAACCCCTAAATTTTATCGGCACGTGATTGGAACTTGCGATTTTTCGGTGAAAATTGGACCAGAAGACCAAAATTGAACAGTTATATTTCTTTTGACGAAAAATAGACAGTAAATAAGTTATGGAACAAAAGGAAATATGTAAAGGAGCTTACATGCAAATCATCTCCAATGTTGACGAGGAAAGAATTTAGTGAGGCTCCAACAGTGATCCACAGTCCATCTTTTGCTTCAACTTGCAATCCTTCTGCACTTTGATACAATATGGTAACAACATTTTTGTCTGTGTGAGCCATTAATCCAAGCTCGGTTTTACTGCTTCGAGGCACATCATACTTCTGAGCACGGACAACGTAATCAGTGGAATCCAAATGCTCATCCATGTACTTTTCCAGTCCAAGAATCTCCAGAACCATTGCCCTCACAATTTTGTCAAGTTCATGCAATTGCTCAGCAAAACAGTGGACATTCTTGCTGATTACATCATAAACCCTAGCTACATGTTAGGGTACCCACACAACTTAATGCAGTACGGATCTACTCATGTTACACTATGTTTAATTAATAAATTAATTCTATTACACTCTCTATATATATTATTGATACTAGTGACATAAGAGTAGGTCTCTGGTGAAACTTATTCACAGTAAATATATAAATTAATATCATAACACTTATCAACTGAGACTATTACACATGTAAAATTGAGATCATAGTATAAAATGTTATAAGTATTAGTTTATAAGAATAATAGTATCAATTTATAAGTGTAATGATATCAATTTCATAGTATGAACAAGGTTCACAAGACAGTTTGTGGGGACAGAATATATAGAAAATAAATTTATTTATATATTGTTAATTGATGGATATAAATATCTATTTATCTAATATCTAGTTAATATCAAGAATCGTCTTGTATTGTATCCAATTTTAGCTATATATGTATGTTTTTACTTCTTCAATTTTGGTCTTTTTGGATCAAAATTGAGGAAAGTAAAAGCATACATGACTAAAAAGTTGGTCATGTATGTTTTATTTTTTCATTTTTGGTCCTCTTTGTGTCTGATTTTAATTTGATATGTTTTTATTTATTTTTTAATTTTAGTCCAAAAGGAAAAGAACCGATATTGAAAAAATAACGGAATATCGAATTAAAATTTGACACAACTTAAGTTATAGCACGATTCTTGATACTAAATTTAGTATCTATACTTATATGTTATGTTAGTCGCGTGATCGATAAATAAAAGTATTTATTCATATATGGTGTGTTGGTGAATATCCTATATATCTCGTGTCACACATATATTCAATCATTTAATCAAAAAATGTTACACCATATTATAACAAGAGATCAGGACAGACTTAATATGAAAAATACGAGAGTCAAGTACGACGACGTTCAGAAAAGAGAAGAAAAAAAAACTTTTCTAGCAAAGAATAAACCATAATTTAGTTGGAGCCAAAGCAAACAAGAGGTTAATTAGAGAAAATTACTAATATGAACAATTTTTGGTAGCTGAAAGTGGGATTGCCTTGTGGCCACATGAGATTGGCAAAGGCGTCGACTTTTCCAGGAGAGAGGACGTCTTCGATCCCCAAACTTTCGTAAAGTGAGATCGGGGCTCTTGGCCAGAGGTAGCCATGGAAGGGTTTTTCGGACGTGTTACGTAACTTGGTCTCCAAAGGGAGATCAAAGAAGAGTTTTAATCCATCAACAACTGATTTTGTAAGACGAAGAGGAATTTGATCGAACGTGACCTCAAAGCAGTTGTATTCTTCGAGGGCTTCTCGAACTTGGTTTTTCACGGATTCCCATGTTGGAGTGTCTTTCTTCACGTTGGAGAAATTTATGAGAGGGAGGAGCTTCATGTTAGAATCCATTTCTTCTAGTTTCTCTAGTTGTTAGATAATAATGAAGGATGGTCTGTGGATTTTTGTTCTAAGATTTTACTTAATTTCTGGGGGTATTTATAGTAATCAAATTGTTTTTTAATTATTGTAAAAAATATATTAATATTTTTCAGTAAGGATATTTTTATTTCAAAAAAGGAAGTGATTGTACCAACTTTATTAAACCTTGAACTTTGAAACTTGATCCAAACTGGATTGAGCTCATGAGTATTTTTTATTTCGAGCTCAATTCAACTCGAATTGATAATTTACATAATATAAATTAGGAATTTTTATTTTAATTATAATTAGATTATATTTTTAAATAATTAACTTATTACAAGTTTTTAAATATAAAAAAATGTAAGAATAAGCTCGAACTCGATGTTAATTAATTTCCAATCAAATTCGAATTTGTTTAATCAAACACAAACACGAATGACTCCTAAAACGACTCCACCCACTTACATCCATATATTTAATTCAACAACACTCCATTGTTGATTGGAGAAAGATCTTTTATCAAGACTCAAGAGTGTGTACATCATCATACCAATTACATGATTGTAGAAATAAAGTGACTAGCTAAATTAACATGATTGTAGAAATAAATTAACTAGCTAATTACATGATTGCAGAAATAAATTAACTAGCTAAGAAACGATATATATATATATCGTAACATGATTTTGTCACTTTTTTTAGTGTCTGCAAATTAATTCATCGATCACGTAATTTCTTTTTTAGTTAAACTAACTCACTACAAAAAAACTGTCATTTAACGATGACGTTAACGAGGGCTATAAAAGCCCTAGTTAATAACAAGTGCTTTAAAGAGGGTTTTGATAACCCTCGACATTAATGAGGGATTTCATAGTCCTTACTACTAACAAGGGTGTTAACGAGCAATACATTTCCCCTCATTAATACCGAGAGCTTTAACAAGCATCTTAATAGCTCTCGCTAATAGCGAGGGCTTGGTCCCATCGTTAAAAATACTTAAAATATATGATATATATTTATTAGAAGTGAGAATTTAATGAATGCAATAATAATTGCAGGGCACTTATGAGATAATGGTTGTGGGCTCAGGACCTAGGTTCACGAATTTTGCTAATATTTTGTATTTTTCGTTTAGCAAGGGCAGTTGCACTAATACTTGAGGGTGCATTTCCTCTCGTTAACACTTACATTTAAGAATAATATATATATATATATATATATATATATATATATATATATATATATAAATAATAGATATTTATTAGAAGTGAGAATTTAATGAATGGGTCATCTAGCTCAAAGGCAAATGAACTACTGGACTTAAAAAAAAAGAAAAAAATCTAAAACCATAAGACCACAAGTAATTGCATGCACTTGACAGTGAGATGTTTCGGGATTGAGCCCCAGGGTCTCGCAATTTCCGTTTGAATTTTATAATTTTTAAGAATAAAAAATAAATAAAATGTATGACACATATGTATTAGAAATAAAAATTTAATGAATATTTTATAATTTTTAAGAATAAAAAATATATAAAATGTATGATACATATTTATTAGAAATGAAAATTGGCAAAATGCATCTTCAGGTCCATAAACTATTATTTTTTGTTTTAAAAGGTCCTTAAACTATTTTTTTGTTTTAACATGTCCCTGAACTATTAAATTTTATTTCGAAAGGTCCCTAAACTATTTTTTTTATTTAATAAAGTCCCTAAATTATTTATTTTTGTTTCAAGCAGTCCTTCTTGAAAGAATTTTCTAACTAATCTAACGGAACCATTAAGTACAACAATAGTCAATATTGACAATTTTGAGAATGATGATGTGTGTATTTACTTAACGATTTTGTTTGATGATTAAAAAAATAGTCAAGAAGGACTGCGTGAAATAAAAATCAATAGTTTAGGGACTTCATTAAATAAAAAAATAGTTTAAGGACCTTTCGAAACAAAAATTAATAGTTCAAGGGCTTCTTAAAATAAAAAAATAGTTTAGGGACCTTTCGAAACAAAAATTAAGGCTTGAAATATCATGTGAGGTTTGGGTTCAATTGTCCTACATTTACATATTTTTAAAACATAGTCTTATATTTACAAATTTTAAAATATATTGTCCTATATTTACAAGTTTTAAAATATATTGTCCTAAATTTCCAAGCCCGTAAAATTATTGTCCTTAAAACACAACCCCCCTAAGTTACTGTCCTTAAAAAATATTATTCCCGTGAAATTAGGTAATGAAAGTAAGGTAATCAATTACTTATTTATATTCTCATTACTGGTGTATTAAATCTGTCCAGCATTTTTAATGTGAATTATTCTCATTACCCAAACAAAGGGGACCCCTAGTAAACAATCGCTTCTCTTTCATTTTATTTTTATTTTCATTTTTCCTTTTTTAGGTAACAATGATTTTCTACGAGGTTTTGAGGACCTTTGACTCTTGGCGAACCTACAAAGACGGTGAAAGTAGGAAGCATGATTTTACCAAAAGGAGCACAGCTGACTCTTCTCGTAGGCCTCCTCCACCACGACCCCAACATTTGGGGTGAAGATGTGAACGAGTGCAGGCCCGATAGATTTTCCCAAGGAATAGCGACTGCTGCACAGGCCCGGTTCTCTTTCTTACCATTCGGCTATGTGCCCCGAGTGTGCGTGGCGCAATCCTTTACCATGACTCAGGCAAAATTGGCTTTGGCAATGATGCTGGAGAGATTCTCATTTGAGTTATCTCCATCATACCGACATGCTCCCTTTCCAATTATGACACTACAACCACAGTATGGTGCACCATTTGTCTCATATTTCAACCTCAGAGTTTAGCTAAGTAAATAAGAGGACAAAACCAGTTGGGATGGGATGAATATGGATTAATGAAAAATTTTATATGTATCTTGTTAGTGATATCATGTTATAATCACAAATAATATCATAAATGAAGCAGCTGACGCTCCCTAATTAAGTGATCTCATTTGGCTGAGCTTATAAACTTTTCAAAACATCTTATACCTTGTTTAGAAGCTTATAAGTTCTCAAAATGTGTGACATTAAAAAAAGAGTTTAACCTTTTTTTTTAAATATAAGAACTTTCATAACTTAAGAAATACAAGAACAATAATTATCGACAAAGTCATTAACAATAGTTGGAGACTCGAATCAATGACAAGGATTTAGGAATAATCTATACGTCCAAGTAAAACGATGAGTCAAATTATTGATTTTCCTACGAACAACATGTTACAATCCCACATCAGATCCACAAGAAAGTGTGGATGGGTACTTAAGTGGGAGTCAATCCTCCACTTTTGAGCTAGCTTTTGGGTGGAGACGTTAGGGCTTCCATGCTTCAGTTCCCTAATAATTGGTCCGACCTGCCGGATCCTAAAGACTCTGTTGGTAACATAACGTTGGAGAAGGGAATGGAGAAATTGTTCTTGGAGAAACTGGAGCAAATAGTGGACCTGGTGAGCAAAGGACTCGAAAAGATGAGCATAGGAGTTGAGAAGATGTAGGCTGAGTTGTGTCAACTTCGGCGCGAGAAAAGCATCGCTATTGACAGCTTTTCGACGTTCAAGGCTAGTCAATCAAAACCTACTCCGGTCATTACTCCAGCGATCGTGCAGTCGTTCTCTACACCGGCAAAGTTGAAAATTCCAGGATTCAACAACGAGAATCTCTCATCTCGAATTTAGCATCCAATCTAAGGATGTGGAGGAAATTTGTGCTACAGTAAATCTGACTTGGGAGATAAATCGTGAGTCTGGGGTCTATTCGAGGAAATCTGATTTCCCTATGTGATTGGTTGAGTAAGGATGTGGAGGAAATCTGTGCTACAGTAAATCTGACTTGGAAGATAGATCGTGAGTCTGGGGTCTATTCGAGGAAATCTGATTTCGCTATGTGATTGATTGAGTTTCCAAGTTTCCAGATGGGCCCATTCCTCTCTACAGCCTTGGGGACAAGACTGATTTTAAGGGGTCGGGAATTGATCCGTGCTGATTTTAATTAATTATTGTTTAGGTATTTTAATTTAAGTTATGGAATAAATTGGCCTATGGGCTTAGTTTCTTAGGGCCTAAGTTAGGTTTAGGGTTATTAGTCAATATATAGTGTCTTTGTGTCTCCTAGTGAGATTATCTTGGAGATCATTATTTACTGCTTCGGCTTGGGACGGAATATTTCCGTAGGAATCGGCCTTTTGGCTTGGGACGGGATTTATCCCATATTTTGTCTTTTTCAATATATCAATATATTGAGTCTATTTATCATTAAGTGTGCATCCATTCTCTTAAATCTAACAATTGGTCCGACCTACCAGATCCCGAAGACTCTGTTGATAACGTAACGTTGGAGAAGGGAATGGAGTAATTGTTCTTGGAGAAACTGGAACAAATGGTGGACCTGGTGTGCAAAGGACTCGAAAAGATGAACAAATTGTTACGATCCCACATCGGATCCACAAGAAATTGTGGATGGGTACTTAAGTGGGAGTCAATTCTCCACTCTTGAGCTAGCTTTTGGGTGGAGTTAGGGCTTCCATTCTTAAGTTCCTAACAATTGGTTCGACATGCCGGATCCCGGACGTGGTACGGAAGAGGGGCTACCTGGGGAAAGTGTCGCTCGACACCAGGAAAACTGCGCTGGTCTGCCTGGGTCGCTGAAGGTGGCCCAGAGTGAGAGTCGTCCGTGGATGTCCAGCTTTCAAGAAGGGTCGATTGTTACGATCCCACATAGGATCCATAAGAAAGTGTGGATGGGTACTTAAGTGGGAGTCAATCCTCCACTCTTCAGCTAGCTTTTGGGTGGAGTTAGAGCTTCCATTCTTAAGTTCCTAACACAACACAAATCACGTAATCATTATATATGCTACCTTAATATAACTTCACATGTCATCTTCTTTGTATTTAAACAAAAATTCTCTTGGAGCGAATATAGAATCAGAATGAATGGGTTTTAAGAAACTATACTAAATGTATTTTCACATTTGATCAAGTTCATCAATTTAGAAAATGTCTTCATTTTCAAAAGTACAACTTGGAAAGAAAAAAATTAATTCAATATATGACAATGCATAATCAATTTTTATAAGTGTAACACATGGGTGGATTAGTTGGACCGTGGTGCAAAATTAATATTATTCAATAAAAATATTTAACATTGTTCCCTGAAAAATAAATTCGATATAACCAATATATTGTGTTTCTATTATTTTAAAGGAATTAATTTTTTTGTAGTCCAATAACTTACATTGGTTCTGATTTTGGTCTCATAAGTATTGATTTTTTATTATGGTCCTTTAAGTTTCCAAAAAAACTAAATTGGTCCATTAACCTGTTGCAGCATGTGATCGGGCCGGTCATACACCACGTGTATAATTAATTTTGATTAATTTTTTTGTAATCCAATAACTTACATCAGTTTTGGTTTTGGTCACATAAGTATTGGCTTTTGATTATAGTTAAGTTTTTTTTTTTAAAAAATTAAAACTGGTACATTAATCTGTTGCAGCAGGTGATCGAGTCGGTCATACGCCAAGTGTGTAATTATTATTATTTTTTCTTTAATTTTGAAGCACAACCTAGACTTTTTAATCCTGATACTTACGGGTTAGGTTTTGGGTTGGATTTAAAGAAAATCCGGAATATTAAAAGACAAATCCAGTCGGGTCGGTTTATCGGCCCGAAAACCACCCCACTACTTATTTTGGCCCTAAACCACTACTAAAACCGACCTGAATTAGAAAACAGAACTTGAAATCTCTCTGCGATCGACAAAAATGTGAACAAACTTTCTCTTCTCCAAAAGGAAAAAAAAAAAAAAAAACCTAACTCTCAAAGCGCCGATCGATGTTGAAGAAGAAGAAGCAGTTGTCATCCACCACATCGTTCTCCACTGCAGGAGCTAGGCACACGCTCTGTTCTTGTGGAAACAATGAGCTCATAAGCACTTCTTAGAGCTTTCATGGCATGTGAAAGACAATTTTCAAGAAATCAAATAGGATGAAGAATCTGCAGGCAAAGTGGTGTGCTGTCGCTAGCACCCAAAAATAAATCAAATACCTTAACTGATCCACTAGAGTGTAGTAGGACAAGTAAGGGTTAATCCACAGAGAACGTGAAAATAATTATTACGTTAATTGTATGAATTTAAAGAGACGGAAAAAGGGGGGTGTTTTGGATTTTGTGAGAATTACTAAATAATTAAATATCGAAGAAACAACAAATAATCGAATTCAAATGATAAAAGGCTTCCAATTCACACTTCATTCATCTCTTGTATTTTGACTTTTCTAATTAAAAGTATCGTTTGCTTAACCTTACTCTCAGACTAATGACCCTCAATAAACAACAAGCTCTGTTTATCGATTTTATCCCTTAATTTTATCCAATTGAAATACGCTCTTCAATGAACCTTTTTATCTGAACAGTCTAGATACAATCTAAATTTAATTCAGTAAAAGCATTAGCCTCTTGGATAAAGGTCAAATAAAGTCCCGAATACGCTAGCTCGATTCGAAATAATTCAATTTGTATCACCCTAGTAAATTTTATTAGTTGTTACCAATTGTCATATACACGCAACAATTACGGATTACGCGATACGAACTAACAGACATATAAGAATAAATTAACCTAGGTGGCCAAGCCAAATTAATTATCCTAACATGCAAATTAATTATCAAAAATTAAATCCGTATGTAAACTAATTGACAATTACGTTTCTAGCCCATCAAACTTGTGTAAGTGACAATTCAAGAAGTAGAGCCAAGTTAAATCAGCCGCTATATAAACCAAACCAATTAATCAGCTAGGATCGCTCCATACTCCAAAATGGATGTGAGACTTAACTCAATCATGGCTTCTATACTTGTACTTGTAGCTTCAGTACTTGTACTGAAAGTACTAAACTGGGTATGGCTAAGGCCTAAGAAGCTGGAGAAGTTTCTGAGGATGCAGGGTATGAAGGGGAGCTCGTACAGACTCCCATTTGGGGACTTAAAAGACTTCTTGGCATGTATGAAAACAGAGCAGCCCAAAACAATGGAGCTTTCAGATGATCTGCCGTCTCATATACATCCATATTACCACAACATCATTTATAAGTATGGTAAGTGTTGGGGAAATAATATAAACGAATTAATTCTACTTCTTTTTATAAATTCGAACTTTTAGTTTTAAATGAGATAAAATTATTTTATTGTATCATAGTCAAAAGGCTCATGCCTATGTCCTATGTTCGATTTTTGCTAAAACCAACTCCACCCATATCAAATTGTTCACCCAATTATGGAGTAAGAGAATTCAGCTCATAAGCGAGAGGGAGTATTAGGGAAATAATACTCTCTCCGTCCCACTCTTATTTGAACATTTGTCAAAAAGGTCCGTCCAAAACTTAATTGAACATTTCTATAAATTCCAACAAAGCAACTTTTTCTCTTTTATCTATTCCCCTCAAACATCTCAATATTACACTATATCTCACTACTTTTTCCACACTAAAGTCAACTTTATCACATTTAATTTACACAAATGTCATTACTTTACCATTTAACTCTCATCAAAGGCAATTTTATCTCCTTTAATAGTAATAAACAACTTCTACATTAAAACTCTTGCAAATAGTAAATGTTCAAATAAGAGGGGAGTTGGAGGGAGTATAAACGACTTAATTTCACTCTTTTCTACAAGTTCAAACTTTTAGATGAAATGAAATTATTTCAGTAAGAACAAAGAAGAAAATTATCACCTTCCATTTTATCTATGTTTCATGCTTTCAGGGATGGATAAAGGGAGGCACCCCCCCTTCATTTTTTTTTATTTTTTTTCTGTTTTATATGTAGAAATATTATAGATTAGACCTTTATTTTACAAGGGTTCACCCCCTTGAATTGAAACTATACATTATGTTATAGTATGAAGATTAATTAAAATAATAAATTTGTACCTGATACATTTGTTTCATATAAAATGATCAGGTAAGCCTTCTTTTTTTTGGTTCGGACCTACACCAGTAATAAACATCGCCGATCCAGAGCATATCAAGGAGATTTTGGCTAATTACCGGGTTTTTCATAAGCCACCTGCCAAAGCCTTTGGTCAAACATCTGTGGGAGGGCTCCTGTTTCTTGAGGATGAGAAATGGGAGATGCACAGAAAAATAGTCAACACTGCTTTCCATCTGGAGAAGTTGAAAGTAAAAAAACATATTATTAATTATATAACTCAATTACAGTATAAATTAATATGTTTTGACATAAATTACAAGCCTTTTGTCTTTGCAGAAAATGGTGCCAGCAATGTATATAAGTTGTTTTAACATGCTCGAGAAATGGGAATCGTTGTTTTCAACAATACAATTCAAGAAATTGGAAATAGATGTGTGGACTTATCTTGCAGAACTAACAGGTGATGTGATTTCCAGAACAGCATTTGGCAGTAGTCATGAAGAGGGAAAAAAAATATTTGAGCTTCAGGCAGAACAAGTTAAGCTTGCTTTGCAACTAATACAATTCAATTTCATCCCTGGATGGAGGTAAGCAAAATTCATACCGCGAAACATGTGTATAAAGAGTCAGTCTCCAGTGAAACTTGTTCACTGAATGAAACTTTTACTTATTATTATCATTGCATTCATTCAATAATACAATTACACTTATAAAATAATACTACATACAATTCGGTGTGTTTGTGGGTGTAAAAATGTTATGGTATTAGTTTATAAAATAGTGATATTACCAAATAATGTAAAACTATTACTAAATGAATCCAGTTTCATACTATAAAACTTGTTCACGGGTAGAGGTAATAACCGAAAAACCGAGCTGAACCGAACTAAAATATAAATTTGGTTCGGTTAATTTGGTATTCCGTATTGGTATCGATTATAAATTTAAAATTTTTGCATTCAGTTTCGGTTTTTAAGGTAAAAATATAAAAAAACCGAAAACTGAACCGAATTGAACAATATATATATATGTAAATATATAATTTTTAAACCTTAGTTCATTTATGCACTTATCTAATTATAAATTGAGTTGTTTTTATTGTATATAATCTATAAATTGGATTGTTTTTTTTGTTTATAATCTAGACAAGTTCTTCAATGTGAGGATTTATGCCTTTGTGGACATGTTTCTTCTTTAAAAAAAGACCCAATTTAAAGCCAAAATATTTCAATTTTTCAATTTTATACCGAAGCCGAACCGAAAAACTCAGTTTCGGTTAGTCTCGGTTTTATATATATTCGGTTCGGTTTCTGTATGTAATGGTGAAAAGTTTGGTTAATTCGATTTTTCTTCTTCGGTTCGCTAACCGAAATACTAAATGATCACCCCATTCACGAGAGAGTTTGCGTATATAAATACTCAATATTGAATAAATAATAGTAGAAAAAGTCTTGCATTAGGCTATCTCATGCATGAGATGTGATATTTTTATCCGTTTTGATTATACAAAGATAAACTATTTTGCTAATAGGTGGTGTATAACAGCTATTTTCCAAACAAAGCAAGTAGAAGAGTGAAAGCAATCACAGAAGAAATGCAATCCGTGATAAAGGGTATCATAAACCAAAGAGAACGGAAAGTGGAAAGTGGAAAAAGCATAGACGACGACTTATTGGGGACATTAATGGAATCCAATGCCAAAGAAAATGGGTCCAAGCATTCAAAATATAATTGAAGAGTGCAGGCTATTCTACTTTGCTGGGTCAGAAACCACTTTAAATTTGCTGGTATGGACTCTGGTAATGCTAAGCAAACATCAAGAATGGCAAATTCGTGCACGAGAAGAGGTCATCAAAGTTTTTGGAAACAAACAACCTACTTTGGATGGTCTCAACCAGCTTAAAGTTGTAAGATTTTCTCCATCCCTAATTTAAATCTCTCAAGGCTATAAACATGTGAATGAGATGATCAATTCACTTTCATCATACTTCGTACAAATAAACATGTTATACAATACCCCTCCTATAATCGTTGTCCTCATTCATTCCACTATTCCTCAACCAACAATTGTTTTTTCCAATCTACTCTAAAATTATAACAATAGTATTAATGTAAACAATCTACTCATTAGTGAATATCGTGGTTTGACATCGAGTAAACAACCGCGTGTCTTTTAGTTTATTTTATTTTCATTTTTGTTTTCTCAGGTGACAATGATTTTCTACGAGGTCTTGAGGATGTATCCACCAATACCTTTGATTCTTCGCGAAGCTACGAAGACAATGAAAGTAGGAAACATGATGTTACCAAAAGGAGCACAGTTGAATCTTCTCGTAGGACTCCTACACCACGACCCCAACATTTGGGGTGATGACGTCAATGAATTCAGGCCCGATAGATTTTCTCAAGGAATATCCAGTGCAGCACAGGCCCGGTTCTCTTTCGTACCATTCAGCTCCGGGCCCCGAGTGTGCGTGGGGCAAACCTTTGCCATGATTGAGGCAAAATTGGTTTTGGCAATGATGCTACAGAGATTCTCATTTGAGTTATCTCCATCTTACCGCCACGCCCCCTTTCCAATTCTAACACTGCAACCGCAGTACGGTGCTCCTATGATTCTGCATAAGCTTTAATCCCTCACCTCATCTATCTCATATTTCAACCTCACATTTTAGCTAAATAAATAAGAGGACAAAACCAGCTGGGATGGGATGAATCAAGATTAATGAGTAAATCATATGTATCATGTAGATTATTATCCCCTGTCTACTAATAGGAAGATCCTACTACTTATGTGTCGATTTCTGGTGCATTCTCGGTGATGTGTCGTTTAATTAAAAAGTCCTTGTAATGTGTACAACCATTCTCCCTTTCCAACAGCTCGCAAAATGCTTTATCCACAAAACGCCCCCTTAATGAAATGCAAACAACATATGGATTTTTATTTATCAGATTCGTAGGGTTTATCATTTCAGAAAAAACTGCGCTTAGGGTCAGGTTTTGTTTGAAAGATTTTATTTGGGCATTTCATCAAACACGTTATCTACATTCGAAAAACACACAATAATATAAAACATTGAGCCAAAATTACTAACCTGCTTTGAAGCATTGAAATTGAAAGCTAAAGACAACCGCACATCTGCTTCAAACACCCAATTTTGGCGCCTTTCTTCCCCCGAAGTACAAGAAAAATGAAACCCGCGACGTCGTCTGTTTCTTAATTTGACGGAAGGGCATATTTGTTAAGAAAAACAGTTCAATTGTAATAGTTTAAAAATGGGAAAAAAATATTTCACTACAAAGTCAATCAAAATATTACAATCAGGTACAAAAGTGTAGAAAATTTTAAAAATTTTAACTAAAGTACAATCGTACTTTAGTTCAAATTTATGCATTTTGTATCTAGTTGTTATTTGTACTCAAATCTTGTATCTAGTTGTAATTTTTTCTTTAAAAATGCGACCTAATTTTCTTTTTCCAAAATTGGCACCTAAAATAATTTTTTGACCTAAATACATTTTTATTGACCATTACACATGTGCATGATGGAGAAATTATCATTTTTAGTTCTATAATTTCGGTCAATTTTATTTTTAGTTCTGTAATTTTTATTTTTTTTATTTTAGTTCTAAATGTATCAATTTCAATCTTTTTTTATAGGAAATTTTAAAATATCGTCTGAATAAGTGTGTGCACCTCACTTCACACTTAAAAATTGATATTTTTTGTTACATGACAGTCCACTTGTGTAGGTCGTCGAAAAATTAAAAAAAATCTCAATTTTTAAAGTGTCATGTGAGGTGCGCATGCTTATTCCAGCGAGATTTTAAATTTCAGACCAAAAAGATTGAAATTGACACATTTAGAACTAAAATTGAAAAAGTAAAAAGTTACATAATTAAAATTAGAATTGTCCAAAGTTACGGGACTAAAAATGATATTTTATCTGCATAATGTGTAGCACAAAAAAGATCAAACAAAAGTCACAAAAATAGGAGTAGGATAGCAAATTTGCAAAAATAAAAATATTAAAATTTTGAAGGTGACATAAATTTTGCAAAATTATAAATATAGGAACAATGAAGGCAAATTCTCATGTGCATCATTTGCACCAAATCAATTTGGTGCAATTTAATTTTAGGAGTTCATTTTTTTTTTTTTTTTAGTTTTAGTTTTTTTTTTTTTTTAATTTCAGTTTTCTTTTAACTTTAATTTTAGTTTTAGGTTTTTTTTTTCCTCGACCTGGACCCAAACTCGGCCCGAGTGATTCATGGTTCACTCGGTCCTAGTGGTTCATAGTTCACCCAGCCTAAATGGTTCATATATGATTTACGGTTCATTGTTTTGGGGTTAGAGTTTAGAGTGCACAGTTCATCTAAATTAAAATTGAATCCAATTGCACCAATTTGAATTGGTGCATGGGGTGCACAGTAGAGTGACTCAACAATGAAAGAATTTAATTGGGAAATTAATTTCCCTTTTATATTCAATTTACTCTTATACTTTTAATAAAATTTGTAAACTGCGAAGTATAAATTGTCCCGCCAAAAAAAAATTGGCGCTAAGCAAATGCTTTGTAGATATCAAGAACAAAACAGCAAGTTACTATTTATCCAATCAAACATCATTCGGGTGTTTTTTATGCAACAGCTGATTGTGTATGTCCTTTTGCTAAATGCATTCTAGGTGTTTGATTATTTGCCTAACTGAGTCCAGATTAAGCAACTTCCAGTTTTAATTTTAACGGAGGTCTCTTCAATGATGTGTCTGGGTATTTTTCCCAATTAACGGTTGCATTTGGACATGAACAAATATATTCAAATCTGATGATAACTTTTTGGTTTTTTTTTTAAGTGTTGAGGTTTCCTGGGGAGTCGAAGAGCTCGTGTTTCGCGTGGATTACAGAGGAAGAACGCCGGCAGGAGATGGATGATCAGGTAACAGATTTGTGCCCATTTTTTGTCCTTCTCCAAGATTTGTACATTTCAGGTACATATACTGTTGCATATACTACTACCAAAGCATGCTCCGTAGTAGAGAAATGAAAGCTATAAGAACGATAATTATATTAGATTTTGATGATTGATGATTATTAAAGAAGTTCAATCATCCTGTGAAGAAAGATTTCATAGATATAAAAGTTACTTCTATCTCTAATAATGTAGAGGGCACATCTGCTGGGATGGATCCAGAATTTTGTTTCAAGGGGGCAAATTTTTTTCATAAAGTTAAAGGGGACAACATATTTATATTCAAATGGGGCGAAATGACAATTTTACGATTTCAAAGCATAAATAATATATATAGGAGGCGCCCCCGCCCCTAGATCCGTCCCTGCACATCTTTTCACACTTGTATTTTTGCTCAACACACTCGTATGTACATCCTTTTTATACCAAGTCATGCATAACAAGCATGCATTCCTTGTGCACTGTTGATATATAGCTGTTGTAAGAGTGACAGACTGAATGGCTCTTATTCATTCATATATATATAAGCTGAATAGGTGATTAAACCTACATGTATCTATCGTTTGCGCAATTAGAATCGACAAACTTGAATACATTGCTTTGTAGGTCAAAAATGATCCTTTTATTCCACTGCTGGTTTGCTCCCAATATTGATAACTTTCCAGGCATCAGCCCGATGCACATGGTGTCCGGATCAACAAGCACAAACAGATCTGAAGTCTCGTAGTCAGCCCCTTCAAGATGATAAGTCATACTAGCACGGGTATTGGGAATATTTTCATAACAAACTTCCAGTAAGGTGGTTTTCTCTGTTTTTCTTCTAAGCCCACGACGACTAAATTGTTGTACAAATTCTTGCATCACCTTATCGTAAGCCTCTTTCTTTAGGACACTAAATTGGCTTCCTGTGTCTGCCAAAAACCCGCCCTGCTGTAGTGAAAATAGATCCGGAGAAAGGTGAAGCTGCTTATTGCCTATGCTTATATCTATCAAATTCAGATACAGAGTGGGTAGTCTAGGATATAATATGGTTGTAGCTTTGACATCTTTCCCGACTTTTGGAATGTCGTCTCCAAACGTTAAATAGCCACCCCCGCTATGCAGGCAATACGAGTACCTGCCTTTAACCGATTTCTTCACTTGCCCAATCAGAGATATAGCCATTTTGTCCAGTCACAAAACACCCGAGTATGGATGTCGAGGGGACTTCTGTACACACCCGAAGATCGTTGTTCTTGAAAGTCATCTGTTTGGTGTATTTCAAAGGTAGGGTGAAAGAATCGGAAGAGAGAACTGCGTTCACATTGATCGTTGCGTTGTCTGAAATGCCGTATCTTATGGTGCAAACACACTGACTGTTTATGCATTGACACATTTTTCTACCTATTGGGCCGCTGCATAAGGGATGTTGACAGGAAATTGCTTTGTACGATTTTGATGTGGATGGATTGAAATCGGATCCTTCGGATCCAGAGCAATGTGTCCAGATGGGGCCCGAGCCCGTGTCCAGGAGTAGTGTAACTTCTTTTTGTAGTTTCCCGATTCTGATTTTAACTGTGTATCGTAAAGACCGTTGGCTCGTTGGCATTATTATCAGGCTGGAATTGAAAGTTTGAGCTCTTGCTGTGAAGGAAATGGCCATCATGTTGACCTTTTGTGTTTGACTGAGATTTGGCTGGTAAAGGGGTGATTTTGGGGACTCCCATGGTATTAGTTGTAAGCTAAATCCTGTGGTGGATTCTTGAGAAGTTGCCTGGAAAAAAGTTAGCAGGATTTGGAGGGATAGAAATAGAGTTATTGGGATTTTGATTTCATATGGTTTGAGACTTGTCATGTTGAGGTTAATGTGTATCATGTTGTGGCATTTTTGGTTTTATACTAATTTTTGTGAAGATAAGGTATATGCATTTTCTTTCAAAAAAAATTGTACAGATGGATTTTGTTTCAAAGGAATGATATGATGCATTAATAAACGAGTTTTTTTTTTTTTGTTGACAGAAAGAGAGATGTATTCAACTATTGAATGAGAGGCTCGTGCCTTACATCGTTGATCACTAAATTCCTACAATTCACCGGGACATCGCCCATCCACAAAAGATCATCGCCCTCATTCGGGCAACAATGAGAAAGAAAATGTGCAACATGATTCGCGTTTCTCTTTACAAAAGAATAAGAAATATCGCCCATCCCTCGTGCCATATCCAAAATGTCCTCAACAATGAGTTGTGTCTGCACGTCCGATTCGTAATCACCATGAAGAGTTTGTATAAGATTTCTCGAATCGGACTCCAAAATGAGGTTCCTCAAGTCCGAATTCAAGGCCTTTTGTATCCCAAATTTCAGCGCTAGTGCTTCAATAAGAGTGCTATTACTGGTGGGTGCTATACATCTCCTTGCTCCCGCCATCTTTACCTCCCCTGTTGTGTTCTGAACCACGAATCCCAAACCCACAGTGCCATCCGCATAGACCCCTGCATCCGCATTGAGTTTGAGCCGTCCGGTCGGCGGATTCTTTCACGTTTCCAGGCTTGCATCGACGCATCTGTCCCTCTTCTGATTCCTCGAACTATCCCCCAGATCCCTGACCAGATTCATTGCCTTCCGAAAGATCAAATCTGGGTCTTGCCTTCGTTCCTCGTGGACTAGAGAGTTTCTTGCTTTCCAAATATGCCAAGCCACGGCTGCAAAAATTGAAATCCCATACTCCGGCAAGCTGTGCAACAGATCCCAGAAAAGAGGTTTAAACTGTTAAGCAATACGAACCTGGGGAACAATCCGAAGTGGGGTCCTACCCCAAGTATTCAGTGCAACTGGGCATTGAAAAAGGATATGGGGAAGAGTTTCGGAGGCTGCCCCACAAGAAGGACAGTGAGGGTCAAGGTGTATGCCCCTACGGAGGAGAGCCACATGTGTAGGCAAAGCATCATTACACGCCCTCCACAAGAAATGATTGATGGACGGGGGGAGTTTACAGTGCCAAAGTCTTTTCCAGAAGTTATGGCCCGAGCTCGCCGATGGTAAGATAATGCCACATTTCGAGTATAAACTGGTAGCCAGGTGGTAGGCCGAGCTAACAGTAAATTTCCCATTCCTCGAGTGATTCCATATGACTTTATCTGCAGGCTTCCGAGCACTAATAGGAGTCTTCAGGATATTCACCGCATCTTCATCCAAAAATAACTGGTTGATTTTTCCATGATCCCAACAGGTGCCCTCACTTGACATCAGGTCATCCACCCGAAGTCCCGGGCTGGTCCCAAAGAAGATTCCTTCGCTCTCAGATGTACCTCACCCCCTCACCAACCCACCGGTTCTCAAAGCAAAGGATAGAGGCTCCGTCTCCAACTCTCCACGCACTACCCGCCTGAACAAGATCCCTAGCTTTTAGTATACTCCTCCACAGGTAGCTAGGTTGATAGTCGATGGTTGCCGTCCCAATATCGCCTCTAGGGTAGTATCTTGCCTTCAAAATACGGGAAGCAAGGGAATCACCATTGTGTAAGAGTCTCCAATATTGTTTCGCAACCATAGCAAGGTTAAAAAAGAACATTTCCCGAAAGCCCAATCCCCCCCGCTCTTTTGATCTAGCTATCTTCTCCCAACTAAGCCAATGCATTTTTCTATCATCCGATGTGGCTCCCCAATAGAATCGAGCCACCAGTTTCTCAATCTCTTCACATAATGAGATTGGGAAGAGAAAGCAACTCATCGCGTAGTTTGGGATTGCTTGGACCACCGTCTTCAAAAGAATTTCTCTCCCGGCTTTTGTTAATGACTTCTCCTTCCAACCCTTGAGGCGAGTTATAATTCTCTCAACCACAGTTTGAAACACCTCTTTTTTTCCTTTCCCAATGATTGTCGGGAGGCCAAGATACTTAGAATGTTGGGTAACCGGTTTGGCCCCCAATTGTCTTCCAAGCTCCTCCCTCCTCATCTCCGACACATTTCCACTGGTGGTAATCTCGGATTTCTCCATATTGATCCTCTGCCCCGAGGCCCTTTCATACTTCGAGATGATCTCTTTGACTTTTTCAACTTCCCCATGAATGGCCCGGAAGAACAGAATGTTATCATCCGCAAAGAAAAGATGAGACACAGGTGGGACCTCCCGTGCCACTCTGATACCGGTGATTTCCCCTCTCGCCTCCGCCTGTCTAATAAGAGAAGAGAACCCTTCTGCGCATATAAGAAAAAGATACGGTGAGAGGGGGTCCCCCTGACGAAGGCACCGACCGGGAGTGAAACTATTAGTCGGGGAACCATTAATCAGGAGGGAATAGGAAACCGAAGTCACACAACGCATAGTAAGATCAATCCATTGCTCAGCAAACCCCATTTGTAAACACATGGCCCGAAGAAAGGCCCACTCAACCCTATCATAGGCTTTACTCATATCAAGTTTCAAAGCAATCAATCCTTGTTTCCCTTTCTTTTTCTTTTTCATGGAGTGGAAGATTTCAAAAGCCACCGTGGCATTATCAGTGATAAGCCGATTAGGGACAAAGGCACTTTGGTTTGGGGAGATTATAGAATGGAGTGTCGTTTTTAGTCGGTTTGCAATAGTTTTTGTAATGATACGGACAATCACATTACACAGGCTAATGGGACGGAAGTCTTTTGGGCTTTCGGTGATTTCACTTTGGGAATCAAAACAATATGGGTATGGTTAAGTATAGAAAGATCCCCCCCACCCGAATTAAGGAAGCTCAAACAAGTGTCAATAAGAGAAGAATGGGTAACATGCCAGAAATTTTGAAAGAAAATAGGAGGCATACCTTCGGGCCCTGGGGCCTTTGTCGGGTGCATTTGTTTTAGGGCCTGCTTTACTTCCGCTGCTGTGTATGGTTGAGTGAGAAAGTCATTCATCGTATCTGTGACGCTTGGTTCAATTGACTCGATTATATGGTGCATGTCACTAATCCTTTCCGACGAGAACAACTCCACGAAGAACTCCCTCATAACCCGCCCCACCTCATCCTCACCCGAAACCCACTCCCCCTTTGTTTTTAATCTTGAACACTGAATTTCTCCTCCTTCTTTGGGAAGCTTTCATTATGAAAGAAAGTTGTATTACGATCACCATCTTTGAGCCAAAGGCCCCGCGATCTTTGAAACCAGAAAGTCTCCTCGCATTTGAGGAGGTCATCCAATTCACCTTGTGTCTCACCCATTTTCCTCACATTCTCATCAGTTTGCTCGCTGTTTTGAGAGTTTACTCAGCCTATCTCTAGTCGTTTTGATCTTTTCCCCAATTTTTCCGAACATGGTTTTGCCCCATTGACTAAGTTTGAGACCGCAATTTCTCGTACGTTCATGAAAGGCCCTATTGTGGTTGTCCGGATCCCAACCCTGCTCGACGATAACTTGGCACTGTGGGTTCTCCATCCACATCTTTTCAAATCAAAATATTTTTCGATGATTCCGATTTGATCGAGGCCAGTTAGGCTGTTCGCTGCATTCAACCAGAATGGGTGAGTGGTCAGACCGGTGTCTAGTGAGATGATGGACTCTTGAAGCTGGAAACAGCTGTCTCCAGGCCTGATTTGCGAGGGCTCGATCAAGCCGAACCTGAATATTTTCCACCCCCACCCTGCCGTTCGACCACGTGAAGTTGTGTCCCAAAAAGTCCAAGTCCTGAAGCTCTAAATCACCCACCGTTGATCGGAAGTCAGCCATATGAGAAGTGAAGCCAATGTTACCTCCCCGCTTTTCCCAACTCCATAAAATCTTGTTGAAGTCTCCAATGCATAACCATGGAGTAAGAGGGGGTGGAGCCACCCGTCTAATAAGACTAAAAGTTCTATTTCGATGTGGCCTCTCAGGCCACCCATAGATTCCAGTGATACGCCAAACCTTGCCTCTGTCAAAGGGAATGTCGGCTCCAATGTGGTTAGTGGAAAAGCTGTTTAACTAGACATCAAAATTAGTATTCCAAAGCAGGCAAATGCCTCCCCGTCGTGCTTTACCAGCTCCCTCGCATCCCATCGAAAGCACCCTTCAAAGTGAAGGGCCCGTTGGTTAAGTTGAGACATTTGGGTATCCGTTAGCTTAGTTTCCATGAGAAAGACAATACCCGGTTCCTTCTCATGGAGGATCTTTTGAGTGCTCGAACTGTCGCTTGGTTCCCAAGCCCGCGACAGTTCCAGCTTAACACGATCATAATTCTCGGCGGGGTTGCCTCGCAACCTCCGCCGTTGGGGAAACGATATCAATTTGTTCTCCGTTGATATCCATCCGGACTTTTTTCCATTCGCAGTGTTCCCATTCCTCTATCATCTCCTTCCTCTTACTTCCCTCTCCCATACTTGCTTGTGGATCTTCTTCGGGCATCGGGGATGTTTTGGTTTCAGATGGGTGTTTAGTTGGAAATGTTTTTTGGTGTTGTTGCTTTCTGGTGAATTTCTTCCGAGGTTTTGGGGTGGTTTTGCCATGGCAAATCCTCCGAAGTTCAGCCGTGGGTATAAGGGTCTGATCACTTGTGGTGTGGGGGTTCAGTTCGGTATTCATGTTTTGGGTAGCAGGGTGAGTTGGTGTGTATCGGATCTGATGGTTTTTTGGGTGGGGTTTGCTGTCGTTTTGTGGGGTTTGGGGTGTAGACTGTGGTGGTGGTGTAGGTGAGTTGTGTTGGATTGTATCGGGTGTATTAGAGGGGGTTTTGAATAATATTTGTGGATGAGGGTTAGTAGGTTGTGTTTGGTGGATAAGTGGGGTGTGGTCTTTAATATGGTTGGTGGCTTTAATGGGGTTTAGGTTTGGGTTGGTGGGGGGATGGATAGTGTTATAAGAGGTTTTTCTATATCGGTGGTGTTTTGGTGGATTGTGGTGTTGAGTGGTTTTTCTTCATCCCTTCTCCACCCGAGACTGGACTCTTGTACCATCTTTTCATGTTTTTTATCAGTTTTCACTGCAAATCTCTCCAGGATTGTCCGAACCATTTCCAGCTCAGGATCCGCGTTTCCATGCTCCTTCTCCTGAGTGTCTTCGTCATCCAGAGAGTCACTTGTTCCTTCTGTAACACTTCTCTTGAACTTTTCGAAGAGTTGACGTCGTAGTGTTGAGTTCCCTTCCTTGATTTTGAGTTGTTCGCTCACTGTGACAGAAGCTTGTTTCATAGAGTTCATTTGTTATAAAAACATAAATGAAGCTTAAATTTGGGTAAAGATTATTTACTCAACTAAACTAAACTCTACTTACGACATTTCATTCTATCAATTAATACATTTACAATTTTAACCCGTTCTTTGGGCGCTCAATATAAATTCACTTTTAAATATATTTATTTATTAATATTATTTTTTTTATTATTTCATAAATTTTATTAGGGGATCTTCTTTTTCTTTTTTACCTGGTCCTTGATTTAGCGGTTGTTGTGACCTAAAATATGAGGATTATGGTTTAAGATGTGGCTTAATGATCTTAGTGACATAAACAATAAATGTGTAAAGAGGATTGCATTTATGTGATATATTTGCTTGAGAGAATAAGTGTTGAGCAATAAATTTGCAAGAGATTTGGTAAGGTATTAATTTCTCCCCTTTTTCTTGGTCATAAATGACCCATATTTATAGTATTTGGGAGAGTGGAGTTCACTCTCCCGAATTACAAGTACAAGTAGCCGGAAATAGCTCTGCGAAACATTAAATGCTACATGATTGATGTGACCTAGGTCGGAGGCCGCTGGGAGGTCGCTCGAGGTATTAAGAGCTCGCACACCTCGTTGGGACGTCTCCCGAGACAAATCCAGATTTGCAGGGATTTAGCCGTCTAACCTCTGTTTTAAAACTCGGGTCCGACCGGCCAGTTGGATCGATCGGACCGGTGAACCGTCCCAAAGCGGCCCAATAGAGGTGTATAGAACCACTATTAGACCGCCCCCCTCAAAATCGGAAAAACCGTTCGAAAACCGGTGAAAACCCAGAAACCGCCACGGGTTTTCAAACAAAAAACCAAAAAAAAAAAAGGGAGAGTCGGCTAGCGTTGTTTTTTTTTTTTTTTTTAAT
Source organism: Stenogyne calaminthoides (assembly GCA_037126765.1). NCBI lineage: Eukaryota > Viridiplantae > Streptophyta > Magnoliopsida > Lamiales > Lamiaceae > Stenogyne > Stenogyne calaminthoides. The sequence continues at coordinate 592,630 of JBBCBC010000030.1, read as the reverse complement.
TCTGCTATTAATCTCAATTCTCAATAACAATCACCATATCAGTGATTTTTACGTTAAAAATCAAAGTAACTCACTGTAGAAGATGAAGAGATGAGAATTCAAGTCATCGCCGCTCACGTTAGCCGCCATTCTCACCGCCGCCGTAGCTCACCATCCTTCTTTCTCGCCGATCCGACTCCTCCGCACAATTTCCACAGATGCCCGTTCCCCGCCGTTGACCGGTAGTGAAATTAGGGTTGTTGAATGGGATGATTTGAGTGAATTGACTGAATGGGTAGCGTACTCAGTACGCGTATACTATATATATAATATTAATTATTTTATTAATATTCTATCAATTTATTTTAGTATTTAAAAAAAAATATGTATACTCAGCACTTCTATTTTATTTTATTAATATTCTATCAATCAATTTTAGTATTTTTATTATTTAGTATTTACTATTAATACTCGGTATTTATATTTTGATTTTTTAAAAAAAACATGCATACTATATATATATATATAATATTTATTATGACGTCACGCCGGTTCAATCCGGCTCAATCTGATCCAACCGATCCGACCCCGATCCAACCTTTTTTGGAGGTCGTCCGGCTCAACTTCCGGTTCCGGTTTTTAAAACATAGCGTCTAACTACTCCTAGCTACTCATCATTACCGTCCTTCTTATCGACGATTAGTCATTCTAAGTGCCCTCTGGCCGCCACCGCTTCTCAACTCAGATTGTGCTAATATCGACCTGGAAGGCCGAGGACGATACCCATGGTGAGCCCATGCTTCCATTTCCTCAAACAGGTGTTATACTTTGTGCAACACTTGGTTCGGTCCTCTCCTTCTTTTTCTAGTTCAACCGGGCTATATATATGCCCACAACAATAGCCCATAGCTCGTCCTCTCATGCTTATTAATGCGGGGGCAAGCTATCCTCAAATACCTCCTCGATCTTTTCGAGGTCATAAAACTTCAAACACGCCGGCTTCTCGGAGATTTAGCGTGATGACGGCAAATCCGCCTCGACAACCGTGTCAAATGCGGCCAGGATGATGGCGCCCTACGGATTCAAACGTCGTGGCCGCCCAACTTGTTGTCTATAAATAATCTTCTCTTCTCCACATTCCACTTTTCACATTCTGAAATTTTGAAAATCGCCGTGTTGCTCAGATTATTCTCTCAATTCCAATTCCGGTTGTTGTTGTGCTCAAGGTAAAGATCTTTATTCTTCTTCATTTCTTCTTATCCTCAGCTTTGGTGAACAATGTCTACCTCAAATCGGGAGGACTCGGGGAGCGGCGAGCTCTCTCATCCGATTCTGGGGCGATTCGTCGGCCATGAGGCCATCACGGCTGAAACTTCAGTAGTGGATGTCTCCTCAGAGACGGTGAGCGAAGTTCCAGTGTGGGCAAGGGGTAAGGTTACATCTAGAGGATGCCGCCTTTGCCGGGCCGAGGGGGACTCCTTGGGGAGGTCTTCGGCCCCCGTTGCGCAGGAAATTTAGATTTTTGAGATGGCGGGGGAGGAAGGAGACGAACCTAGCTCGGGATCGATCGATTCAATCGAGTTCGACTTCTTGTCGGACGAGGTTATACCCGACGTGCCGAGTGATGACGACGAGATCGACGACGTCGATCTCAAGCCGAATAGAAGAGAGTATGGCTCATCCTCGCGAAATGATCCCCAGACTAACCTGAGCTCTCTTGTGGACAGTACTTTTGCTGCGGGTGAGGTAATTAGCTCGGTAACTGAATCGAGCTCTTTTTATGGAGAGAACAATTTCAAGTCCCCAGAGACGTCCACTTCTGGGTTCCTGGTTATGAGATTGATTATGCCGACTAGGTCCCTAATGGGTGTGTGGCGATGAATTACGATACGATGAAGGTTGGGCTCCATTTTCCGCTTCGCCCTATTATCACTTCACTGCTGTGGTTTTGGGGCCTAGCTCCAACCCAAATTACTCCCAATGGGTGGAGCACCATCTTCGGGATCTTATCTCTATTCGGCCGCATCCAACCTCGAGCATTCCCTTCTGCCAAGGGAATGAATCTTCTCATCTCGCTGGTGAAGTGGGGCAAAGATCTCGGATATTACTATGTGAAAGCCCGCCCTCATATGAAAATAGTTGAGGACCTCCCGAGCAAGGTCCAAGATTGAAAAGAGAAATGGTGGTTGGTAGGGGGAGCCTGGCAGAGTCCCGTTTTTTCCCTAGGAAGCCTCGGATATCACGAGATTCCTCGCAACTATGCAATTCTTAAATGTAAGCTCTTTTGCTTTTCCCTTTTCCATAATACTGATTTAACTTCTCATTCCTATTGCAGGCTCCCAAGAACTCCAAGATATTTGAACTCTCCCTTCCTTTACTGGTCCGACTGATTCAGGTGTGCTTAATTGATCCGGACGAGAGGTCGCTGGTCATCCTTCAACGGTTGAAGTGTTTGAAATTTGCGGGCTTAACTGTTCCACCTCGGTCGTCGCTGGACGCCGACCTTCCGGTAAGCTTTTTGGGATTTTACCCGCGTTGACGCGACTTCTTCGGTTATTCTCTGGTCGTTTCCTAATCTTCTATTTGTCTTCAGTCTCTTTTATCGAGCCCATCCGTTTTACATCCGCCAAAGTCATCGATGAGATGCAGAACTTGAACGCCGAGGAGATGCGCGAAAAGGTTTCTCGCGCCTTGGCTCTGTCCAGCAACTGGCAAACCAAAAGAAGGATGTTGCGACCGGTGGGGCCGGTGGGACCCCCCCCTCCGAGGACTAAAGTTGCCGCCGCCCCTGACCGAGGTCGGAAAAGGGCTCCCTCCAATGTGCGAGCAACCGAGGGGAGCTCCCCGAAGAAAATCCGGACGTCCATAGACATGGATGCGCTTCGGGACTCCCCGAGTGGGAAAATGGTGGTCTCGGGTTCCGCGGGGACCCCCGATATGATTGTCGAGATCACACAACGTCGGACTCGCGAGCCCGATGATCACACTTTTCTTGGGTGGAATCCGGACTTCCGCCGACGGTATATCTCGTTTTATCTATGACTTCATTTCTATATTTTGTTTCGAGTATACCACATTTATGTCTGATTGCTTTGCAGATATAAACTGGATGATGGGGTATTTCGGGGGGAGTCAACCCGCAACTATATGTGGTCGCGAGCTCCTTCGGCCAATGACATCCAACCTTCTTACCTCCAACAGATAGCCGAAGATGCTCCGAGGTCCTGGACTCTGGATCTTCACGAGAAAACTCATACACAACATTTCTCCAAGAATCTGACCTCGGGGATTGCTCACATATGTCATTTCTTGGCCTTTTTTGAACGGAGCCGGGAGCAGTATGGCCGGGCAAAGATCCAGGCCCAGAAAGCCGAAGTTGCCTGCTCGTTGATGAAGGTGGACTTGGCCAGGTCATCGAAAGAGCGGGAGGCTGCTATCAATGCCAAAGTTGCGGCCGATGAGAAGTTGAAAGATGTGGCACGGGAGCGGAACGACCTGGAGAAGAAAATCTCCCAGATGGCGAAGGATCTCGAGCTCCGAGATCAAAAGGTGAAGGAGAGCATGGACAGGACGGCCGAGGTGGAGACTCGGTGTCGCCGGTTAGAAGCTGATGTCCACGAGTTTCCAACCACCGTGAAATTGGAGCGCCATCATGCCTCCAACCTGGCCTATATCCACTCCTTTTTCTAATGTTGTTTGGGCTTGCCACCGAGCCGGTGACTTTGATGGGGCGAAATCAACGATGTCCGAGCTGCTCATCGGATATATGCACAACAACCCTGTTCGGGAGGGGGATGATCTTCCCATCAAAGACCTCGCTGCCTTTGGTGTGGACTTTAGATTCCTACCCCCAGGTGCTAATCTTTATGATCCCGAGGAGTTGCTCGGGCTGCTGAATGAAGAGGTGGAGGATGGCGTGGATGGTGGTGAGGTGAGGGGAATCACGTTGGCGTCGAGATTCCCAAGGTTGAGCAAAACGCGTCGACCAACCCTATTGAGGGGACCTCGGATGCTCCGCCGAGCTAATTCCCTGGATGGTCTGTCTGCGGCAGTATGCCACTCGCCTTTGGGCACTCTTTGTAATCGCCCTTCGGGGTTTTTAATCAAGTTGTTATGTTGCCCCGCGAGGTGTGTACTTTGTTGCCTTCGGGCGTTTATTAATGGAAATGTTGTTGTTTTTCTTCTTTTTATCTTTCTTGCTTCTTCTTCGGAATGCTTATTTATTTTTCGCCAACACTTTAAGATCGGCGAGTTTGTGTATCTTGTCTTTTTGAAAACCTGGATAATGAACAATAATGATAAAAGATTTGTTAATCGATAGCGACTTGATTGTCGGCTTAGATAGGGTATGTGACATGATTGCCTTCACATATTCTTGGTTGTCGACTTAGATAGGGTATCGACATATCTAGCCTTCATGTGTTCTTGGGCTTATTCTTGGCGCTTAGCTTTAGGCGGGTGTCTTGACATACTAGCCTTCATGTGTTCTTGGCTTAGCCGACTTAGACTGGGTGTGCGACATACTAGCCTTCATGTGTTCTTGGCTTAGCCGACTTAAACTGGGTATGCGACATACTAGCCTTCATATGTTCTTGGCTTAGCCGACTTATACTGGGTATGCGACATACTAGCCTTCATGTGTTCTTGGCTTAGCCGACTTAGACTTTTTCATTTGCGAATCTATTTCTGACCGAACTTGTGAGAGGTCGAGGACCAGCCCCCCAAGTTCGTAAATGTAAAAAGATGGAGCAAGCTTGTGTTATAAGTCATAACTCATAGAGAAATATACAACCGATCTGGATTTTACAACTCATAGTTATTGGTAGAACTTCTTCAGGTAGGTCGCATTCCACGGATACATCGCGGGAATGTCGTTCAAGTCTTCGAGTTGGTAAGCCCCATTCGGCAGGCATTTTGAAATCTTCATGGGTCCCTCCCAAGTTGGACCAAAAACTCCTTTCTGGACACCGAGGATCCTTTTTAAGACGAGGTCGCCGACCTTGAATCTTCGGATTTTTGCTTTTGAGTTGTAGTATTTCTCCGACTTTCCTTTGTAATTTGCATTTTTTAAGTTGGCTTCCAATCTTTTTTCTTCGAGGAGGTCGAGGCTGAGAGATATGGCTTGATTGTTGTCCTTTGTGACTGTTCGCGACGTTCGATGGCTTCTGACCACGACCTCGGCTGGTATGACTGCCTCCGTCCCGAAAGCCAGAGCAAAAGGTGTTTCGCCGGTTAAATTTCGGGACGTGGTTCTATATGTCCATAAGATGCTCGGAAGTTTGAAAGCCCATAATCCCTTTGACTCAATGAGTTAGTTTTTAAGGTATGTTTGATTATCTTGTTCACAGCTTCAACTTGTCCATTGGACTGAGGGTGATAAGGGGTGGAGAAAAGCTTCGCAATTTTTCACTTCGCAAAAAATGCATCGATCTCGAAGCCGTCGAACTGCTTCCCATTGTCCATAACGATCGCTTGCGGGAGGCCAAAACGACAAATGATGTTTTTCCAGATGAATCGTATGATTTTCTCCTAGGTGATGGTCGCTAAAGGTTCTGCTTCTGCCCATTTGATGAAGTAGTCTACCGCGACCACCGCGAATTTTGAACTGTCTGGGGCTTTTGGGAAAGGACCGATCAGGTTAATCCCCCACTTCGCGAACGACCATGGGCTGTAGATCGACGTGAGCTCCTCCGGAGCTCGCTTAATTGTTGGAGCGAAAAACTGGCATTGCTGACATTTCTTCGCGTACGCAATTGCATCTTTCCTTAGGGTTAACCAATAATAGCCTTGTCTGATCGTCTTGTAGACGAGAGACTGACCTGCGGTGTGGTTTTCACAATCTCCCTCGTGGATTTCTTTCAAGATTACCTGGCCTTCTTCCGGGGTGATGCATTTCAAAAGTGGTAACGAGAAACTCCGCTTGTAAAGTTGTTCGTCGATTACAGTGTACCTTGCTGCTCTTAATTGTAGTCGGCGAGCTGCGACCTTATCTTCTAGTAGTGTTCCTTTCTCGATGTAATCTTTGATGTCGGTCCTCCAGTTATTTTCTGGGGTCGTGATCTGGAAGACTTCCGTATGAATGTTCGATGGACTCGCTTGATTCGTCCAAGTTATTTCCTCTATGTTGATGGCGATGCGACCTGTCGACGGAGCGTTGAGCTTGGTAACCGCTATGTTGTCCATATCGGTGGCACCTTCGGATGTGGCCAATCGAGCTAAAGCATCTTCCTGTGTGTTTTTTGTTCGAGGTATCAGCTCTATTCGCACTTCTTCGAATCTTTCAACGAGGCTTTTTGATATCTGCTGGTATTTCATCATTTGTTCACCCCTGCGGCTTTCCGTGCTCTCGACATCCGCATACGACCACCGAATCGCCAGAACTTTCAACTTTCGCACACCAATGGCCATTGCTATTTCCAGGCCATTTATCAAGGCCTCATACTCTGCTTCATTGTTGGTGGCATGAAAATCAAAGCTTACAGCCGTGGTGAAGGATTGTTGTTCGGGACTGATTAGGACCACTCCAACCCCTGCTCGGGTGCTCGTCGAGGAACCATCGATGTGTAATGTCCATGGGATGTCGACTGCCTCTGGCACCTTCTCCGGAAAAAGGTGAGTTCGGTGAGGAAGTCGGTGAAGACCTGAGCCTTGATCGCAGTTCGGGGTGCGAAGGTGATCTCGAACTGTCCTAACTCGATGGACCATTTCAACAATCTTCCGGTTGTATCAGGTCGGTGCAACACATGTCTCAGTGGCATGGTAATCAAGACTTCTATTTGGTGATCGAAGAAATACTGTCGTAATTTTCAACACTCATAATTAAGGCGTGAGCGAGCTTTTCGAGCGGCAGGTACTTGAGCTCGACATCATTCGTGGTCCGGCCGACGGCGATATAGGCAAATGGTAAATAATCGACCTTCCGCCTGCATACTAACAACTACCGAGAGCGGATTTCGAGGTCGCGAGGTATAGAAATAACTTCTCGCCTGGTATGGGTTTTGCCAAGATTTGGGGGTCGGAGAAGTACACTTTGAGCTTCAGAAATGCGGCTTGGCATTGCGGGGTCCATGAGAACTTTTCTTTTTTCATGGCTTCGAAAAAAGGCTTGCACTTATCCCCCATTCTGGATACGAATCTATTGAGAGCTGCGAGACAACCAGTCAATCTTTGGACTTCTTTTACGTTGCGAGGTAATTTCATGTCCATAATGGCTTTGATCTTTGTAGGGTTAGCTTCGATACCTCGCTGACTGATGATATGGCCCAGGAATTTTCCCGAACCAACTCCGAAACTGCATTTCTTGGGATTCAAGCGCATGTTGTATTTTCTCAAGATGTCAAAGGTCCGGGCGAGGTGGCACAGATGGTCCTCCTTCTTTTCACTTTTCACCACGATGTCGTCGATGTACACCTCCATGGTCTTTCCAATCTCGTCGGCGAACATTCGATTTACCAAACGCTGGTAGGTTGCCCCTGCGTTCTTCAATCCAAATGGCATCCTCTTCCAACAATACACGTTTTTCTCTGTCAGAAAAGATGTGTGTTGCTGATCATCTTTATCCATGGCGATCTGGTGGTACTCGGCGAACGCATCCATGAATGTCATCATCTCGTGTCCAGCGGTGCTATCAACGAGGTGATCGATGTGCGGCACTGGAAAGTAATCCTTCGGGCAAGCCTCATTGAGGTCAGTGAAATCGATACATAGCCGCCAAGAGTTGTTTGATTTTTTCACTAGCACTGCATTGGTCACCCACTGCGGCTGATCTGCTTGCTCGATCAACTTGTTATCTAGCAGTTTCTTTACTTCCTCGGTCAGGGCTGCGTACTTTTCTGGACCAAACTTCCTTCTTTTCTGGGACACTGGCTTCTTTGTCGGGTTGATGTTCAGTTTGTGGCACGCGACCTCGGGGTCGATGCCGACCATGTCCTCATGCGACCATGCGAATAAGTCGAGATTCTGCTTGAGGAAATCTATCAGTTGATCTCGCAGGTCGCTGGGAATTCGCGTTCCGATGGTCACGCTTAGCTCCGACCGATCGAGGTCGACAGGAATTGTTTTGAGCTCTTCGATAGGGGTTGCTCGTTGATCACTTCTTTCCGTTCTTGGATCAAGGTTGGACTCCCGCTGTTCGGAGTCGACCTCCATTGGCTCGAAACCGAGGTGAGGTTCCAAATCTGGTAAATCTTGTAAGGGATTCTCTCTAGTTGTGATGTCAACTTCCATAGGTGGTACATTCGTTTCTACTACATTGTCTATCTCCATTTTATCACTTTCTTTTTCTTTCCGGGGTGGAGTTCGGCTCGTAAAACTTAGCCCCACCTCGGATTTTCTACCAAAATAAAAAGCAAAATTTAAATCGATACAAGTGTAAGTTAAATATTTTCTTGCAATCTAGTCACTCTTGATGGTGCCAATCTTCCCGTCAGATCCGGGAAACTTAATACAATAGAAATAGGACGAGGTGGCAGCTCTGAACTCATGTTCGAAAGGTCTGCCGAAGAAAGCATTGAAGTTTGATGGGGCATCGATGATTACAAAGTCTAGCTGCCTTGTCGCCTTCACTTCGATGTTCAAGGTTGATGTGATCTCGACAGATAGGCGGATCATCCCATATGCCTCAACACGCTGGTTTTCTAAACCTCGAATCCCGACCTCACAGGGCTCGACGTAGGAGTGGAAATCGCCGAGCAGGTCCAGAGTCTTCTTGAAAAGGATGTTGCAGAAAGCCCCATTATCGATCATGATGCGATGAACTAGAGCCCCCATTATTCTGGCCGAGATCACGAGTGGATCCCAGTTCGGGAAAACCACCCCATCCTTGTCCTCCTCGGTGAAGGTGAGTTGTTTTTAATTCGGGGCTATGGTGTTGATTGGAAGGCAGCTCAGCACGGCATTATCGAGGGCTCACATCTCGGCCTTTTGACGTCGGTTAGACAGGGAGGTCGCTTGGAGGAAACCCCCAAGAGTCCTCCCTGTAGGGCAGATCATGTGGATGACCCTGTTCTCCGCCCCCGCTGGGATCTGTGGACCTTATTTTCCTTGGTCGGGCTGATTTCCTGGCGGTGGTGCTTGTCGCTGGTTTTGCTGATGTTTTGGCTTGACGAAGTTCTCTAACTTCCCTTCCTCGTACAATCTCCAGAGCTCCCTTTGCAGGTCGCGACAATGTTCGGTGGCATGTCCAATGGAGTTGTGGTAATCGCAAAATTTCCTCGGGTTGAGTCTGGAAGGGTCCTGGTACATCTCTTTGGGTGGTGGGATGTGTTGCTTGCCTCTGATAGCCTGAAACACCCGAGCTGCATTCATGGTTAGCTTCTCCAGGAGTTTTACCTCCAGAGGGTTATCAATTGGCTTGAAAGTTCCCGGGGCTCGGTAGTTCGTGGACCCGGGTCTCCTGTAAGGTTTCTCGGATTTTGGATCAGGCTTTTTGACTTAGACCTTCACCTCGCTTGGTCGTTGCTTGCCTAATCTTGAGGTCAGTATCTCGGCATTGGTGATCATAATCCCTGCCCGGTATCGGAAATCGGCGTAGCTCGATGGATAATCCTTGTTTATCATTTTCCAGAGTTTCGTTCCCTTCTTCAACCCATGCACTATCCCCAATACTTTGGCTTCGTCGCCCAGCGGCTCGCCTTCCATAATGAGTTGGTCTATGCGATCAATGTATGCTCAGTCCGACTCTAACTGATGGATGTTCGCCAAGCGCTGCTTTGTTCCCTTGTGCGGGGTTAGTGAGGCAAAATGAGTGAGGAACAATTGATCCATCTGGTGGAAAGATTCTATGGACGTCGGGGGTAAGGTGTTGAACCATCGGTAGGCTTGGTCGCCTAGAGTGAGCGGGAAAAGGCGGCATTGAGTGGCATCAGTTGAGCCCATGGAGTTCATGTAGGATGTGTATTTGCTCACGTGATTTATCGGATCGGTGTTGCCGTCGTATTGGGTGATGGAGTTGACATTGATCTTGATTTGGACAGGGGCGAGCATAACTGTGGGTGATAATGGCGAGATGGGAATCTTTGTGGTGAGAGGTACCCCCATGTTCGCTAATTGTTCTTGGAGATCTTTGATATTCTGGAGGATGGCGGTCATTTGTGGGGACTCATTTTGTCCTGCGACCTCGTCGCGATGATGGCGAGGTGGAGAGTTTCTTTCTCGTCGGTGAGGTGATGGGGTTCGATGACGTTTGCAGGGTGAAGGAGTTATTTCCACTCTGCGAGGTGAAGACTTCGTTCGAGCAGATCTTTCGCCGATACTCGTTATGCAGGTCCGCCAGCCCAGGCTACCGATCCCGAACCACGAACTTTTCGGGCGAACGCGGTTCGCGCTGCGTAGGCTGGGGCCGATCTCGGGAATCTCGCGGCCCGCTGAAACCTTCGGAGAATAAACGTTTGTGGATGGAATTCGGCCCTTCGTTCGGATTACGCCGATAGACTGGAGTACATTTTGTCCCTCGAGAGTTGGCTTCATGGCTTCCCTCGCGGTGAGGTCCCTCATGGTGAGGTTCCTCGCAACGAGATCCTTCGTGGCGAGGTCCCTCGTAGTTGGCTCTTTCCTTGTAAGCCTCTTCGTGGTGGGACTCCTCGTGCCTCTGGCCTTTGCCCCTGCTTTGGGCCTTAGGTTCGAGGTTGTGGCGTGGGTTATCATCTGGGATTTGTGCCGGCTTTGCTTTAAGGAAACTCAACGATAGCTTCATCGATTTCTTTCGGGGTACGGATTTTCTCGAGCTTTTGAGCAAACCCGGTGGTGGGTCCCCCAGCCTTGCAGTTGCTAACAACCGGGCCGCTAGCCCCTGCTCCGACGGAGCGACATGAAGCCGAAACGGCTCTTTTCTTGGTGATGAGAGTTGCTTGGGACATGGTTGAGTGATTTTTTGAGAGATTTGGATATATGAGATGGGTTTGTATCGAAGATTCGTGAGGAATACTCCAATGAGAAAACACTAAGAATTTAGCTCGATATTTCTTAAAGAGTACCCTTCTTCTAGCTTAATTGTTGTGTACTAAAATATGAGGACTATGGTTTAAGATGTGGCTTAATGATCTTAGTGACACAAACAATAAATGTGTAAAGAGGATTGCATTTATGTGATATATTTGCTTGAGAGAATAAGTGTTGAGCAATAAATTTGCAAGAGGTTTGGTAAGGTATTAATTTCTCCCCCTTTTTCTTGGTCATAAATGACCCATATTTATAGTATTTGGGAGAGTGGAGCTCACTCTCCCGAATTACAAGTACAAGTAGCCGGAAATAGCTCTGTGAAACATTAAATGCTACATGATTGATGTGACCTAGATCGGAGGCCGCTGGGAGGTCGCTCGAGGTATTAAGAGCTCGCACACCTCGCTGGGACGTCTCCCGAGACAAATCCGGATTTGCAGAGATTTAGCCGTCTAACTACTCCTAGCTACTCATCATTACCGTCCTTTACTGACACATCTCTGATTAGGGTCATTCTTAGGTAAGGTCTCAGGCGTTGCTCGCCTGCCACGGGTCCCATCTCAATTAATGCTCCGTACTTGTGCCAGTATGCGACCTGCGAGGTGCGTCGAGGACGCATACCCATGCTTGGTGAGCCCATGCTTCCATTTCCTCAGCGAGGTGTTATACTTGTGCAACACTTGGTTCGGTCCTCCTCTACTTCTTTCTAGGTCGGGCCCGACCTCGTGCTATATGCCCACAACAGCGGTAAACTCAATTAATAAAACTTACTGAAAAAATTGCCAACGGCAGAATTGGATACACATTAAATTAAATATGAAAAGAAAAACAAATGCTAACATTGATTTACATTTAACTTACAGGCGCGTACATAATTCCATTCAGCTTTTAACATTCTTTTAACATCTATGAGATGCTACATTGGATGCAGTATTCATCGTTCACATACATAAAACACAAAGTACAGTATGTACACTTCACACGTTTTACCAGAAAGTTTAGGGACCATAACTAGCTGAAAATGTAAACCTCATCGAACCCTCTCCTGCAAATATGACAAACATAAACATGGACACCAGTTATTATTCATACTTCTTCATGCACGCGCACGAACACACACACATGAGGCAGAGAGAGAAAGAGAGAGAGACCCAGCCTTTCCACAAAATGTGGGACTATAATTATATATGAGGTTATCGAGCACTTTTTGAGCGGACGGCCTATTCATAGACATTCTAGCTTCCCTGAGACAATTCATATAGCAAGAGACCATAAAACAGTCAAGGCGTTGAAATTCTCCGAAATTTAATATGCATATTATCAATAGATGCAAACAAATGAACATGCAGATATTCGTTAAATAGTTATCAGTAGGATAACTACTGGGAATCACTGAAGTAATTGGAAGATCGAGGAGACATTTCTTTGAAATTATTTCGTTTTTCAATTGACTTGCAACATAATATGCACCACATGTAACAAAGAGTATTACCTCACAAAGAAGTTGGCAACATGTTGAGTGACCTGAACTGCATCTTCCGAGTGTGGGATCCCTGATAAGGGATCCCCCCCATTCGAAAGCATTTTTCTGGACCATGAGATGTTGAAATTGCATTTTGATTTTAATAAGTCCAAGTTTATTTATTTTGTAAGAGTTGGCAAATATGATATCTAGAATTTAGTGAAAAAAAAGCTCAACTCGAACAAGAAATTAGATAAAATTAGGCAATTAAGTTCACACGAGGAAGCCTAAAAACCGACCAGAACTGGATGTTATTGCATAGGAATAGAGCTCCAATGCTCTTATCCAGGTTGCCAGTGAATTTCTTTGATGTTCATGTGGAAGTGTACAGAAGTTCTAGGTGGGTGTAAGAATAAAAATATTGATCAAGACCCATGGAAATATTGATTAATATCATCAAATAGTTCCCAATAGCCATCGCTATGCATGGGTAGAATGCAGTAAGTTCAATAAATTGCTCAAAAATATAAGATTTTTCAATCAGCTAGCCTCAAAACATTCTAACAAAAACATATCGTGGACTTGAAGAAAGGGGAATCAGTAAATACCTCTGGGTGCCACTGAACAGCAGTCACAGGGTATCTGTGTGCCTGAACTGTTGAAACATACAAATTTCATAAGATGGACAGAAATCAGAGATAAAGCTGAAATGTCAAGAAATGCAGTGGAAACCAACTAAAATAATTCAAATATGAAGAAAGTGGTTTCTTAGATACCTCGACATTTTCATCGACACTAGTTGTTATGATCTTAAAGAAGCTACATAGTTTCTTGTTATCTTGGAACTTTTCAGGTGATATCCCAAACTGTGTCACAGATTAAGTTAAATGGTTATAAAGAAAACGTATAATGGTAACAATTATCAGGTACATATTTGGCGTTATATCATGCTTGCTTACTTGGTAACATCAAATGCTGCATGATGCTAAATTAAAGTAAATATTATATAAGTTTATAACTCCAGAAATATTATATGGACATTTAAACAAGTTATTTATCAAAAACACAATTTGCCTGTAAGTTAGTGCCTCAATATATTTGAATATTGTAGCATGGCCCTAAAACTGATTGCACTTCTATTTGATACCAATATATTCATTTCTTTTTCTTTCCTTTTTTTCTACGCTTGATCTTGCGTTATTAATATGTATAACTATGCAATTGGCTATCAAGGAAGATAAGTAGACATTTATGTAAACTATCATCATATAACAAACTGTAAAGAGAACTTACCTTGTGATTTTGCATCACTAAGCATTCTGTACTGAGCTTCTTTAGCAAAGCCGGAGGAAACCTGCGCAGGGAATTGGTTTATCCTTGATTAATGATGCCTGTCAGCCTATCTGTTATCAAGAACTATCATACCACCAAATAGTTTTATGAAGTCGTGTGAGCATATCTGGCAAGAACAATAATCACCACCCAGAAAGGAGCATTGAGAAACGGGTGCCCCCAAACATATTTTGAAAAAATTATCAAATAATTAAATTCAAACGCAAAACATATGAATGATCATGTAATATATTGATTAATTCCTATTTCACCAGATCTGGGAACAAATAAGTTTCCAGTTTCTGTTCATAGGAAAAATCTTGTAAAACGTAATTTCACAAGATATATATGATGGTAAGAAAAACCATGCTATGCACACAAGATATTATGATATAAATCATCTAGTAGATGCTCACTCCAATCTAACAGCCAAGTCATATACAAGCTGTTAGCCAAGTCATATACAAGCTAATGGAAAAGGCGTCTTATTAGGATCTTATGTAGAATCTGGTCGGCTGTCTGACACTAATAATTCATAACACTCATATCAAACATGCCTGTAAATCTATCCAGAAAACTAGGCATAAATCCCACTGACATGAATTAGGACTTGATAACAGAAACAGAATGAATAAGACACCTTTCCCCACTTAAAACTATTAACGGATTTCACCGACCACATTTTACTAAAGTTCCAACTTCAGCCAAACAACCAATTTCAACAAAAAAGACACAAAAATGGGTATGTCTGACAATATATGATCATCCTTTCTTCATGGATTATAGCTTGTCAAATCCATCATTTAAATGAACTGCAACAGTAACGTAACTAAAATGGCTTCATATCATCAAACTGAACTTTTTTATGTCAAACAGTATTAATTATTACCTTTCGAATACAGTTCCATTGATATCTATGTTATCCCTGAATAGCAACTTAGAAGCTTGACCTTTTGCACTGAATCTCTCCAGGATATTGTTGTCCTGTAATTAATAATGAGAATGAAAATCTTTTATTTATTAACAAGTGGAATAAAAAAGAAGAGAAAAAGGTGGGTTTTCAAGTTTTGTAATTGATAAAAAAACAGATGTTCTTGACAAGTTTTCTCTATCTTTATCACTTTCCATTCTCTCGAATTTCAGGGAACATGCTTGGGTGGAGGCCATTCTGAAGTAACTGTTTAGGATATGTCTAATCAATTTTACCTCACTCACGATCTTGGTTACTAATTCAAAACCTAAGCAGATGGCAAGCAAAGGGAAATGATCTCCAGTATCATTCTTTCTCAGAAGTTCCTGTACAAAATGATAGAAAAACAGTCAATTGAATGAAAATATAAGAATTTCCGTTACTATTATTCCTACTTTCCATAGATTACATAGGGAGGAGAGGATTTATGTTTAAATTTTAGCGAGAATAAATTAGCTGTCAAAGTACCTTAAATATTGCTTCGACAACCTCAAAGTAAGGACCTATTTTGTCCCGCCCTCCTGTGAAGATCACCCCATTAACCAAATTGAGTTTCTGCAACATGAATTATAATGTTAGCATTTTGGAAATTTGCGTACACAAAATTCATGATTGCTCAAGAATAACAAGACTTAATCAGCAGCAGGTAAATGCATCATTATTGAAGCAATAGTAAAGATAGTTTGAAGTTGACCTTCATCATACCAAATGAATTGATCACTTTGTACATACTGCATTGGAACACCTTTGAGGACAAACGCTACCCTCATTCTGGTACAGTCATACACTTCAACCAAAGATGTGGTGACTAGATAATGCTGAGAATCACCAATAGATAGAGGATAGAAAGGCTAATAGGATATACATTAAGCTGAATCTTAAGCAACTACCAAACAATCCATACTCTAAAGAAGTAAGCCAGCAATGATACCACAGTAGAAAACTCAACCTTTCAAGATAATAAAGAAAGCACGTCACATTTCCACATTTTATTTGTGCAACAGTCCAACTCTTCATCAAGTTGCCTCCTCTTTGTTTTCCTGACTATAAATGTGGACCCAAACAGACATAAAGGAAAAAATGATTTTCCAGACACATTCGATATGCCTTGATAAGTTTGTGATTAAACCCAATTATAATTTTTTATTTCACACACACAGTAGTAATATAATTCTTACCCAAACTCTTTTTTTTACCATAAACAAAGATTATGTGATTAAGTACTCCGCATGATTAATCCATTATTCCTATAGTTCTGCGTGTATCGTTAAGAGATGCAAGTCTAAATTCAGGAACAGAGGTATAGGTTAAAAACCATAAAAGTCAACAAAAGCAAGCAAAATCATTTCCAAAACACCGAAAAATCAGCAAGTAGAAAATTCAACAAGTGGTATTACCTTGAGAAGAACCTCCCAAGGTTCATTGCAAATGAGAGGAATAACTCTAGCACCCGCAGATTCAACAAACTTCACATACGAGGCAGCAATATACGAGACATTTTCAGCGGTATTGAGGCGGCCGGAGGCGCCATCCCCGGGGTGACTGAGGATTCCGATTACCGGCTGGAAATTGAGGTTCTGGTCCACCACGGGGATCCGTGGATCAATAGCGGCCAAATCATCCGCCGCCGTATATTACCGTGAGAAGATCCTCCCAAGGTTCATTGCAAATGAGAGGAATAACTCTAGCACCCGCAGATTCAACAAACTTCACATACGAGGCAGCAATATACGAGACATTTTCAGCGGTATTGAGGCGGCCGGAGGCGCCATCCCCGGGGTGACTGAGGATTCCGATTACCGGCTGGAAATTGAGGTTCTGGTCCACCACGGGGATCCGTGGATCAATAGCGGCCAAATCATCCGCCGCCGTATTGTGAGTGTTGGCGGAGCTATTGAGCTCCTTCGAAAGCGAGATGAGGAGGGGAACCCAGAGATACTTCATCAATTCGGATGAGGAGGTAGATGCTGGCGTTTCAGAGGTAGTGGAGTCTGAGGGGAGCGACGGTGGCGGTGGTGGCGGCGGAGACATTGTTGGTGGCGGAGAGAAGAGGTTTTACGATGGGAGAAATGAAGTTTGGGGATTTGGGTTTTCCGTTTTCAGTTAATTTGATTTCTGTGTTTGATCAACATTTCTGGAATGGAGAAAACCGAGTGGGCCCTTTCCACGTAAGGTGGCGCAATTATTTAAAATATTTAAATAAAGAGCGGCTTACCGTATCTTGACCTTCCGAAAGACACCAGCAAGATTCATAAGTGTAATTTAGGAAATCTGTTACTATACAAAATAAAAATGTGCAACTATTCCAAACAGAAACATGCAACTATGTTCTCATATTAACAGTTGTATTTTTCTATGTAAATAAATCGCATTT
Source organism: Stenogyne calaminthoides (assembly GCA_037126765.1). Classification (NCBI taxonomy): domain Eukaryota; kingdom Viridiplantae; phylum Streptophyta; class Magnoliopsida; order Lamiales; family Lamiaceae; genus Stenogyne; species Stenogyne calaminthoides. Next base: position 575,575 of record JBBCBC010000030.1, on the reverse strand, counting down.
TTCAACCTAACAAGTTGCTTGCTTAAAATGCCCTATAAGTGCACGGTGCACTCGGTGTATACAAGACTTAGCCTTAAATAAGAATTCTTTTGTCATGATAGTTTAGTCACTAATATAAAATTAAGGTAGTTAGATTAATTATTTTATACATATAAATTAAGGTAATAATGTAAAATTATTTTTATGATGCGCAAAATTATGTAGACTGGGTGTATAGATGTTTTAATTTCGCAAGTACAAAAGCATATAGGCAAATAGAAGTATAGAACTGTGCAATTATAGATACTTATAAGATGAGTGTATAAAGTAATTTAGTAGTTAGAACAAAAGCGTCATAAAATTTCATGTGCAACTCGAATGCGTGCACACATCCAACCCTATTCATATATTCATAAAATATATCTAATATATTTAATTAATTAAATATTTTTTTAAATGAATTATTATATTGCATGAGTGCATGCACTTGGGTGCTCAAAAGACTTACTCCAAAAGTAAATAAGCAAATAAGACTGTGCAAGAGTCAATTTAAGTGTGCTTTAAATGATATTTATTATCTATATATATATAAAAAGCAGAAACCGTCTCAAATTTGAAAACTGTTGGATTTTCCTCGCCAAAAATTATTATAAATCGAAAGACAAATTTATAAAAAAAAATATTAACAAATAATAATGATTTGAAAAAAAATCTTTGTAATACATATCTATATACGTGAATAGCTTATTTAGATATTATATGGCTCATTTTTTTATTTAATATTAGATATTATAGATCTTATTATTTAGATGCATTATCTATATATTATTTAGAGTTAATCTTATTTATTTTGAATAATACAAAACGTGTATATCTTATTTAATTTAGGTACATTTTATTTGTTTACGGAGATTTTAATTGAGCATATAAAAATTTTATTTCCTACTAAAAATCAAAATATCCAACAATTAAAGAGTCAAGATAAATAACTAAAATCGAAGAATAAAAATAAACTTGAGACAATACATATTGCTTAAGGGAAGTCTTTTTTAGGTGGTCTTATATATTTGATAGAACCACACTTTAATATTTAGACCTCACTTTGAGGTGATTAGGGTAGGATCACAATCAAATGGATCCTATTAGATATATGTAACATGAGACATTTAAGGTATGGGATGTTAGTGTATTTTAATATTTTTTATTAAATTTAAATATGTATTATTTAGACGTCTTATTTTATAAAATTTATATAATATAATTATCAATTCTATCGTGCATCGCACGACGGGAGAAATTCTAGTTTTACTAAAGGTTATTACTAAAGGTATATTACTTGATTAGTATTAGTTATTTTTATTGAATAATATTAATTATTTGGGATTAAATTTGTTGTAGTCTTGTAACTTTGTATCGTTTTGAAATTGGTTTCGATTGTTTTGACTTTTTAATTTTGGTCCTGTAAGTTTCTTAAAATCTTGAAATTAGTCCTTTTCACCTGCTGCAACAGGTTACCAAACAGATAAATATCACATATGTAATTATTTTATTTTTCTCTTTAATTTTGAAGCGTCACTTGAACTTTTTAAATTCTAATAATTTTGGACGGGTTTTAGGTCGGGTTTAAAACAACTTGTATATAAAAAGACAAAGTGAATCAGGTCAATTTATTGGGTCTAAACTGTCCCAAAAAAAAAATCAATAAACGCAGAAATCACTCTTCTTTCCTAAAAAAGTACGAAAAAAAATCCCGACACAAATTATTTGGATTAAAAAAATTTAGGTGGCATTTCGAAATTAACGGAAAAAATAAAATAATTACATAAGTGGCGGTTACCTATTTCGTGATCTACTACAACAGGTTAAAGGATCAATTTCAAAAATTTTGATAACTTACAGGACCAAAACCAAAAAGTCAAAACAATCGGAACCCAATTTCAAAACGAAGCAAAGTTACATGACTATAAAAAATTTAAACTCTAATTATTTTATTGAACATTATTATAAACTATGTATTAAATTGTACGGTTCAATGGATTCACCCAAAGCGTTGCACAAACTTCTATTGAATGTTCTTATGATAATTTATATTTTTTTTTGGTAAGTTTTTGCAACTTTTAAAGCTAAGTATCACAAAAATCAAGAAATCAAACAAAGATTATTTTCTATCCGAGATTCAAGTTTAAACATGTCGGTCGTTTTTTTTTTTTTTTTTTTCAATTTCAACAACATTCTTTAAATTCAATAGTTTCCTCACGCAATCTAGCGAGAATAACTTTTGATCCAATATTAAGATGCTAGACCTCTCTAAAACATGTCATATAGGTACACTTGTATGAATCAATCTCACGATAAAACATGACATAAATTCTACATTGATGTTTTAATATTTTAAAAGAAATATATATATATAGGTATAATTTGTGTTAAATTATACCCCATTTTTGTCATCTTTAAACATAAGTTGTTAATGAATTTAGTAGTGTTCTTCAAATTGAGCGTTGTTCATCATGAAAATCTTTAGAAACCAATACATAATTCAAACAAAATATAGTGTTGCGCATTTAAATTAACACTATACATATCCAAATTCAAACTTAGACAAGATCTAACCGTAGATCCGACCACAAAAACTTCAAAAAAATTAAATCAAATTCTTGAAAAATTGATTAAAAAGAAAAGAAGAAAACGTCTTTTTTGGCACCTTTTCAACATGGCCCAATCCTACGGGCTTTGTTAATTAGTTCAATTTACTGATGCTGGTCTATTTTTAGCTAGTTAATTTGATATGTTTTTGAAATGAACATTAAAAAAACGTCAATTATACAAGAACAAGTGTATCTTTCTCAAGAAATTAAAGGGATCTTTTCAAACACTATTTCACTCTTAAAAACGTTTTTTTTTAAATGTTAAGTAAATAACTTTTAAAATAAATATTTCTACAAACACGCATAGTGAGGTTCTCCGCTTTTACTCTGATTTGGACATTTTCAGTAAGAATCTTTTACTCAATAATGATGTTAAATTGTCAACCAAAAATATTTATTTATCTACATGTTAATTTTAAATTTATGTGTCATTTAAAAAACACGACCACTTATAGCAGTACATGTTGTGAGTTGTAATTGTTAAAATATTTTTAAATATATCTACTGAAAAAAAAATATCTCAAGGATACTTTAAAATAAAAATATATTGTTAAATGGCTTTTCAAATAAAAGTGAGTCTCATGTGCACCCGGGTGCACCGTTCACTCATAGTGCATTTTAGAAGCGTGTAACTATACAAAACAGAAACGTGCAACTATTTCAAACGGAAGCATGCAATTATGTTCCTATATTAACAGTTGCACTTTTTGTGTAAATAGGTCGTACTTTTCAGCATAACAAGTTGCACACTTCTAAAATGTACTATGAGTGCACGGTGCACTCGGGTGCATACAAGACCTAGCCTTCAAATAATTATGCCTAGTGCTCATATTGTGTACTTAACTAGTTGAGTAGGTATAGTGTGAAAATTTTTATAAGTGAGAAAATTTAAAATTCGCGAATTATACATTGAAATTGGCTAAGGAAGGGAAGTAGAATCAACGGTTGTTGTAGCCTGATGGTGAGCCATTGCTTGTTTTGGTCTTTAGATGCAGGTTCGATCCCTGTCTACTACAATTTATTTTTTTGATGTTCCCTTTATTTTAGTCTGAAAAAAAAAAAAAAATACAAAGTTTGTTGTTCCCTGAAATTGAACCTAGGACATAACGGTAATATAGAAGAAGCATACCACTACACCATATTGAAATTTTATTTAATATGTTTCTTATTAATTTATTTACCTTTTTTTAAAATAAATATTGACAAAAAATATAATTACTCATATATAATTAATGTCATGACAAGTTCATTGTAAGAGTTGATGTACACATTTTTCATGTTTATCTCATTATAGAATTTACACACAAACTCAGCAAAATTTAAAATAATTACTGTCAAATGGTTTGCTCAAGTATATATTTTTATAGATAATAGTGTTACAAAATACTAAATAATTAGCACATAAATATAAGGGCGCCATTTTCATCTGAAAAAGCAGTTTCGAGAGTTTCCCAATGTATTTTCTCCACATATTGTCTTAAATAATAAAGTAGCATTTTCCTTCCAGACGTTATGGAAGCATTTCTTGTATCATAAATTCAAAACATAGAAAAAATGTAAGTTTTGGAAGGGTTTTAAATTTAAACGGAAGTAGTATTATATTCAAAACATAAACAGTATTATAGGAAAAATATAACAATATTACATGAAAAAGTATAAAGTATTATATCCAAAATAAGAAAAAAATAAAAAAATTGAAGTATATTAAATGCATAGATGAAACAGTATTAAAATTCATAATCAACAATCATTAAGCCTTCTATTTTAATTTCAAATAGGAAATTGAAGCAGTATTACAAGTAAAAACATAACAGTATTACAAACAAAAGATAACAGTATTACATGCAAAAACATAATAGTATTACAAAAAAAAATTAAATAAACATAACGATATTACAATCTAAACATAAAAAAAAAAACTAAGGTATTTTATAAAGGTTATCTAATCAAAACGAAACAGTATTAGATGCAAAACATAACAATTTTACAATAAAAAATATAATTTTAAATGTATTATACGATACAATTTGTAAGTAGAAGCAATAATAAAAAAATATTTCCTTATATACTTGAATCTACTAGAGTTAACTCAATTTTTCATTCATCAATCAATTGTAAATGTAATCTACAAATAATTAAAATATATATACTTAATTAAAATAGTTAAACACAATTTATTATTTAAAATGTCTCAATTTTAAAGTATTTAATGATTTGTAGTATAGTGGTAAGGTTCGACCTCTGTAGGTAAAGTGGTTGGCCTTTTTTTTATATTAAATATGCATCCTTAATTAATTAAAAATATTCTTTATTAGATATAAATTCTTAATTAAAATAGACAAGTACAAGTTAATATACCGAAAAACCTCAATCTTGTAATGTAAGTTTGTGTAGCCGAGTGGTCAAGCTTTCTATGTCGTGCTCTAAGAACCCAAGTTCTAACCTGACGTTCTAGTTTATTTTTTCGCCCTTTTTGGGCGAATTGTATTTTGATTTGGTCAAAATAAAAGTTTTTTCATGCATTCTTGTATCTTAAAAAGAGAGTGTACTTCATCATATTTTGACAAGTGGCACATTCCAGCATTTGTCATGTGTCGTCCTTCATGTTTTTATATAATAGATAGATATTTAATATATTAAGATACTTTAATATCTAAAAACTAGTACATATTCCCGAGTATCATGCGGGCTAGGTGAAAAATATTGTTATATTATTTTTAAAGTTAAATTATTCAAATATGTATTTGATTCAATTAAATTAACATAATATTTGGTGTATTGTACATAAGATTTTTTGTAAGGAAAAATGTATATAAGGTTTGATAAGTAAAGTATGTAAAAGAAATTTAATAAGTTATGTATATTAGATTTAAATTGCAATCATAATTCAAAAATAAAAGAAGATTATAAGTTGAGAGGATTCAAAAATAAAAGAAGATTATAAGTTGAGAGGAAGCTGAAGAAAACAATTCGCAAACATAATAGTGCATAATTTATATATGGATCTAAATTGTCAGTAATTATTTAAATTGTTATATTTAAAGATAATTTCGAAAAAAAATATAAAATTTTAATATTTTTTTTGCAAATTAAATATTTACATTAATCTAGATTGCAAGTTTTTTTTTTTTACGGGAATCTAGATTGCAAGTTAGGTAAACACACATACGACTTATTGGGTTGTAATGATAAAAGTAAATGAAATACCAATAATTTAAAAATAATTCAATTCTATTCATTTCATGCCAATCCAACATTAAGATTATTTCTGAATAAAAAAAATGAAAGTGATTGGATGGGCAGACTTAATTTTTTAGGAAAAATAATCTAGTTACAAATTAGAACAAACCAACCTAATTCAATCAAACTGAACAAAATAAAATCTTGATACATGAGTTATGATTTCAAAATATTATGGATAAATTATAATAAGCTCAAGATTGTCAAATTACCAACAAATCTGACAATTTTAATTTTCAATAATTTAATTACTTCCGTGTATTATTTAATAAATATTTTAAATATTATTTTTGGGAACATGTAACATACATTCTTGATTTTTTTTTAAAATGGAACAACCGAATTAAAAAATTCAAATAACACGACACGGTGGGATGAGTTTTCGGTTGAGAAATATGTGGGATAATGAATTATTATGTAAAGTGTATTTTTTGAAAGTTTGAAGACAAAAGTAGTGGGATGGATTTTCGGTTGAGAAATATGTGGGATAATGAATTATTATGTTTAAAGTGTATTTTTTGAAAGTTTGAAGAAAAAAGAAGTTGAAGATAAAAAAAAAATCCTATATTTTCGTAAAACAAAAAAAACAAATCTTTTAGTATATAATATTATAATACTTAATAATAACTAAGTTTAGACTTTTAGGGGTGTTATATCTACACCTTGAAAATATTTTAATCGTTATAATTTCGACAAAAGATCCACTTTTTTTTTAACACGATATAATTTGACAAATAAAAAAAGCATAACAAATAATGATCAACACTAAAAGAAATGATTGAAAACATATTGGTATGCCATGATATATTATCCCTTTTTAAGTGAAATTTAATGGCATATACTGCAGTTTTTTCTTTCCAGAGATGATACCAAAACAAAACAAATAATACTCATATCTCAATTACTAAACAAACATCTTGAATTAACCAATATATAATTGTAATAAGAAATAATTCCAAAATCTTAAAACACATATTAACGCCCACCCAAAAAACTACTGATGCACATAAACATTCAAGAACATCGGTTTCAGAAATTCACAAAACTTAAAATCATAGCAACAAATGGACAATCATATAATACTACATGTTAATCAATTAGAATAAAGCACGGCGCTGGCAAACTAAATATCCATATCATTAGAATAACACACAAAAAATTGAAGAATTACAATATCCATATCATTAGAAATTTCACATTACTTTAGATAGATGAAGAAAATGAGAGAGAGAAAAGAGAAGTTAGAATATATACTTGAGTTCTTACCTTAATCATTTTTTCTTATTTGAAAATATACCAATAAAAAATGGGAGAGAAATCAAGAGGAGGGTTGTGTTATTTGAAAGGACTGATAAAAGAGGTGACGATGAAAAAACGATATTTTTTTGTTGTCTTAGAATTTGTTAAAAATATTGAAATAGAACAAATAGAGATTTGAGATTTGAAATTTAAAATTTAAAATATCAGTTACTGCAAAAGATGAGAGAATGTGTTTAGATAAGCCATGTGTCGTCCTTCATGTTTTTATATAATAGATAGATATTTAATATAATAAGATACTTTAATATCTAAAAATCTGTTAAGTGACTCTTCAATGCTAAATTATGATTCAGAAATGAATTTTAGAAATTAGGAGTCTCTCAAACGCCTCGTCGTTTTTATTGCTGATTTCTAAATTCCTTTTGCCGCTGCCCTTACAGATACGCAGGCTGCAGGTATGCACCACGGCATCAGATCAGGGTCACCATTGTTCAATTTGCTTATTCGTTTTGTGTGATGTGTTTTTTTTTTTTTAAATCGATTCAATTTGCTTATTCGTTCGCCCTGTTGACTGCTAGGCCGTTTACGATTTCAGGTTATGGATTTTATTTCGAATTTAGTTTGTGTTTTTATGTTTCCCAATCTATATTTGGGTTTGGGTTGCTTATTGGTGGAAGGTTTGAAATCCACATTAAATAAGGGGTTTCTACATAGTTGGTAGATAAAACTTTTATTTGGCTCTCATTACATGCATAGTATTTGAAATGTGACAATTCTAACGTCTTAATTTCATTGGATGACTGTGTTTTAAGTCTTTAAATTTACAGATCTACTTTTAGCTAATGTAATTTATCCTAAAACTCTTTTAGACAATCCTGTGGAATCAATGCTATATTAATATTCTACTTCTAAATAATATTCTAAAACAATTGATATGTGGTCTTTGGGATGCGTTATGGCTGAATTATTATCAAAGGAGCCATTGTTTCTTGAGGAATCTGAGGCCTAACAACTTGATAAGGTAAGTATACAAGTTAGAGTAAAATGTTGAAATATCGAGAGCATGACTACTCGATATATATCTTTGACCTCTGGATCTTTAAGAGCATGAGCTTTAGGTTTTGTGTATTATTCAATTCAAAAAGAGTGATGCTCGACTATCATCATGTAATGGAGGAACACAAATATTAGATGGATGCAAGACTACTAAAGTTCTCTGTTTTATAGATAAATGTTCTTTTAATATATATTCCATGTTTCAAATGTTGTAATATAGCATCTCTTACATTGGTTTGTCATGTGTTGCAAGAGACTTCTCTAGAAATACGTGGATTTTCACATATTTTTCAGTGCTTTTGAGTTGATTCTTGGAAAGCTTATATAGATTCAAATCAATAATACATGGATGTGCGAGAAACTTGCGTGCAAGATTTAGACTCATTTCAGAATATGAATTTTAGATATTACTTTTTAGGAAATGACTTCTAGTTTTTTGTTTGTATATATTGTTCATTGCATCATTTTGTGAGTTGTCTATCGTTGTTAATGCATACTCTCTTTGGGAGAATGTATTAATATATACATTCACCTATTTTTTAATAAATTATATATAAAAAAAATAACAGCAAGATGCACGGGCAAGATACGGGCTTGCAACACTAGAAATTGATTAATATTGGCGATTTTAAAAGAAAATTACACGTTTACGATTCTAAACATGTTTTTTTCATAATGTAATATTGATGGTTGCTAAAATTAACTTAGTATGCATATTTTGGGTTTTTTCTTTCCAGAATGGATTGAAATTGTTGATGGGCATGTAGCTTCCAAATGTTAATTGACTTTTAGTTATTAGTTATTTTGTGTTTGCTGGTATATGTCATATGTTAAACCATGTTTTTTAATATCCATTAGATGTTATGAAATAAGTTTATGTTGAACCAAAAAATTGATGGATTTTTTTTTCTCTGTCCTAAATATGCTATTTTTCTTTGTTCTATTTGGTAGTAGTCCTGAACTATGCTACCTCATATTGATTCTTTAGACAGGGAAGTTGATGCTCTCTCAACCTGATCTTGAATTTGAGTCAATTTTCATGTTCGCTAATAAACTAATTATTTATTTAATTTTAATTTTTCTTTTTGTGATAGAGTTTTAATATATAAATGTGTGCATGTATTCACTTATAATTTTACAAGTTATAAAAATAAAAAACTATAATGCACGGGCAAAATACTAGTTTTTGAAAATTAGGTGAGAGACAGAGTGAGAGCATGTACCACAAAACATATGTTTTTTTTTTTTTTTTTGATCGGGTAAATAGTGACTCAAACTCATTACCTCACGGCATAGAGTGCTCTAACCACAAAACATATGTTTACTATTTCAATAGACAAAAATTCATAAAATACGGTCTCATGCATAAGACGAAACACAACTTAACACAAATCACACACGTCATTTCAAAGTATTAAAGTGTCAATGTCCAATTTATGGTCCTCCTCACCGTGAGGTCATCTCATGCAAGTGTGCCTATTTTCAATAATTATTAGAAAAAATAGAATTAATTTAAAATTGGAATGTATCAGGCGTTAGTTATTGGGATCGGAGTGACCCTTCATCGGGAACATACTATTTGATTCCTCAACTTTCGCAACTACAAGTACACTCATTAATTTAGAATTGCTAGTTGAAGAACTACACACACTAGGTGTATGGTGCACCTATAATTCATTGTAAAAAATAAAAAAATTATAAATTATTGTATTAAAATATATTCACTTCGTCCCGAACTTAATTATATATTTTACTTTTTAGCTCGTGTTTTATTAGGCGAGTTGTTTATAATATATGAAAGGGTTAATTTCATATAAACACACTACCTTTAAGTCTAGTTTCAATTTAATCACAATTTTCAATATTTTTGTAAAAAGTCTAAACCTTTAACGATGTTTCAATTCAGTACACGTTTTTTAAATCCAACGCCGCCATTGATGACATGTCATGCCTGAGCTTGTGTCTTTGGCCATATTGCATTCCATGTTGGAAGCAAGATAGAAAAAAATGTCAACCTCATAATATATTTTTTAAAATTAAAAATGCTGAAACTAAAAATAACATTAAAAATATTTTAAATGTCCAAATAGATTAAAATCTGAAGTAAAAATTCAATTGGCTTATCTTCCCCAATTTGTTCTTGACTGCAAATATCATGTTTTCACCCCCCCCGTCGCACGAACTCTTGTACCGCCACGGTCCTATCCCTGCTCATGTAATCCTCAACCACACCGCACCATCCACCCTTCTCTACTGAATAATCTCTTGCCCACGAAAAGAAACACTCAATTAAATTGCAGAAGTCACCCAAATTTTCACGAATAAATTGCACGATGGCAACAACATAAACCCTCTAGAAAAAATACATATTTCATCAAGAAATTGCAATAATCTTCAATTCCGTTCAAAAAATTAAAGTCTTCCAACTCAAAACTCAGCAACAAAATCTAACCAAAAGCGAGATAAATTATAAAATACATGAATATAACAAATTGACGAAAAATATATTATGTGCACATATTTGTTGCAAGAAAATTTTACGATATAGGATGATAGAGCGAGTGAAGCTGTTGCGGAGAAGGAGAGGTTGTTCCGTGCAACGAAAAGTTGCTGAAAGATTTTTTTTTTAAGAAACATTTTTTAGGAGAGGGATTAATTGTTTAAATTTTTTCTCTTATGATTTTTATTTTATTTCATTTCATTTTTAGATTTTTTTTTCATTTTTAAATATATATTATTATGAGCAGATAAGTATGAATATGTGGTACTTATGACATTCTACTTGGAAGCTCCAGTAAGACACGTCCGACCACAATAAAAAAATGAGTATCAAATTAAAATATCATAAAAGGTTTGGACTTTTAAAAATATATATTAAAAGTCGTGATTAAATTAATATTGAGCTAAAAATCGTGTATTTATATGAAATTAACCCTATATAAAATTATATAATGACTTTTAAGATATTGTAGGATAGATGAAGGGTAGCGCTAATATACACCTACCTTAAAAGTTTCTTTATTATTTTAAATATTAATAAATAATTTGTTCGTTAAAACTCGAATCAGTGAATATACAAACAAATTTGAGATAAAAAAAGTATAAAATATTTTATAAAAAAATTACATATTTTAATATAACAAGGAAATGATGGATACATTATGTAGTTTGTACAATAGTGTGATATATTTAACAATTTGACTGATTTAACAAGAAAAATGGTTGCCTCGGTGGTTGAATGCTCAAAGTTAACTTTGAAGGTTTAAGTTCGAGTGTGCTGAATCACATATTTTGTGATTTAATTTAATATCCCCTTTCCTTTTATTTAAGTATTTTTTTAGATTTTGACATTTATTTCAATGTAAATCACTTGAAATTAATCATAATAATAAATAAAATTCATGATTTTAAAGTTATGATTTATAGGAGAGGTGTAAATGTGTAATCAAAATATAAAATTGATTGAGAAATTTTCTTTCGTGATAAAAGACAGTTTAAATAAGAACAGTGACCAAATTTATCATTTATTAAAATTAAAACTTACATGATTATTTGTGAATTCAAACAAAGTTAAAAATTAATTTATGATTTTTGTTTCTCTCAGTTTTCGTTTTGAATTAGTCAAGAAAATGTGGTAAAGTGTACAAGTAGCAATCAGCATCCAAGAAAGGGAATTTGAATCACATGGTCCGCTTGTGTCGCAGTATCCCATTCCCATTACTCACTTCATCATTACTAGGCCTACACATATAGGTGTCACGTGCCATGGCATTAAAATAGCACAAAATTCCCCAACGTCGGTAGAAATGTGCTTCCCTCCGCCGTGTGCGGCGGCTGAGGGAGGTGGCTTGGTGGCCTACTGCGGTTGCTACCGCGTGCAGCATCTGGTCCTGGACCCCTTTCCACTCACTTCTGTCGTTTCGGTGGTGATTATGACTTGTGAGAAAATACGAAAATTCATATATTTATTTGATCACCAAAGTGGCCCTCTATGCACTTTTGTAAAAGAATTCTAACTAATATGGGATTTTTATTTATTTTGGATGCTTATGAAATTAAACAACTACTGCCTCCTCCGTCTTGAGTTGCCCAAACGGTTCGAACCACCGGTTCCTTGCCTGGGGGAAATTGAATCGGAACCTAACCGCCAGAAAAAAATTTTTAATCTGTTCCGGTTCCGGTTCCTTTCGCCCAAAGGTTCAAAGGTTCACTTCACGTTCGAAACCATTTTTTTTTTATCTTTGTCAAAATACAAATAAAAAAATAAATTGAAGTAAATTTAAAGAAGATGAAGCAAAATCTTATGTTATTAAACATACAAAATTACAAATAACAAATAACTCAAAAAATTTACATGAAAAAATAATTTAATACATTACAAAAATTACAATTTACAACTTACAAGTAACATGCTAAATTGTTAATTCTACAAACACTAATACACATTTGGGTTTGGACAGCTGTGAAAAATGATCTTGGAGAGCGGTTATAACCGCTCTCCAAGTATCACTGTCCAAGCTTGGACAGCTGATAAAAAATCGTTGTCCAAGAAAAGCACTTGGACAGTGGTTTCCAACCGCTTTGCAAGTTTCAGCTTGGACAGCGGTTGATAACCGCTGTCTAAGTTAATTTTTTTTTTAATTTCGTTTATATGTTACATAGACAGCTGTTATTAACCGCTGTCCAATATCTTTTTTTTTAATTATTAATTTACATTTTAAAAATCATATAATAAAACTATAAACCAAAACTTATATATACGTCCAATACCATATAACATAAACCAAAAATCCTATAATAAAACCATAAACCACATATATATATACCAAAACATCGAAATATATAAACATACAATCATAAACATACGTCCAATACACCAAAAATATGAAATATATATCATCACAAATATATAATTTAATTACATGCTACCAATATTTCAAACAACATTCACTCAATATCGTATGAATATAAGAATCGATTGTAAAGATACCCCATCCAACCGTTTTTCCATTTCTCCAGTCTTTTCTTAGAGTAATACTTGAGCTCACGTTCATAGACAAACTGCAAACAACGAATCAATCAATATAGTATGAATTTTTATTCAATCAATAATAATTTAAATAAATCAATAAATTAACTTACATTGAGAGGAATGTTCGTTAGAGAAGCGCGGATTATATCTTCTATAAAACAACACACAAAATGTCCACAATGGTCATTATCTCGTTGCCTCGGAACCTGTTGATTAACAATATAATCACGTATTACAATTATGATTTCTTTCTATAATTAGTTTGATAATTTACTAAATTAAATTTACCTTAATGTAATCCAGTTCACTTTATTTAACTTGATCTTGAACCCCGACTCACGAAGCTTACTCGAATACATCGTCATCACACTATTATTATTATAATTAAAAAATAAAAATAGATTAAATATGCATAATTTTAAAAGTAAAACAAATCATTGTATAGAATATTAAAAATGAACTTACGCTTCCATATATGAAACGAGATCGTATGCGATTTGAATAAACTCCATCATGAGTTGGGTCCATAAAATACACACTTAATGTATTCATGTGTATGGCGACCAAAGACCCAATGGTTCCTATATTATATTGAGAATATTAAAATTAATCGCAAAAATTTAGCATATATATGTGCAAATATTATAAACATGAATACAAATTTTAACGAAATGTTTATCACTCACCCCACATTTGTTGGCCAAAAAAATGAGATGATCGCACCCAGCTTAGATTCAAAGATATGATTAACGAACTCATCCATGGTTCTGTACCTTATCACCCATTATGCAAGACACAACGAGGGGGCGAAGGAGTACATTCCACTTGCTTTCGGTTATCTCCGGAGAGATATACCTCACCCAAATATCTTTAACCAACATATATACGCTAATTAATATTTAAAAAGAAAATTAAACTATACAGAAAGTGAATATTGAGAATTAGTAAACACATACCTGAGGTAAAGGGCTATGGTGGTTGCACTCAACCACTCGTCATTCAAGACTTCGCGCACATGTTCCTCACTGATTAATTCTTGGAAAGTATTCTGAGGAAAGTGAGCAAGCATGGGAACTGTGACGATATCGAAAGCATTAGATGATACCATCCGGTGCACCCTAGACTGTAAATGATCATCGTGATCTAAGTCTCCAGTCATAGGGTAACCACGTCTGAGCGCAGTGGAGTCCCTCGTTCTCCCCCTCGATTTCTCTTTAGCTTCATGTGGTGTCGGCAGATTCTACAATTAATTTGCAATATTATTTAGAACCACGAATAAGATAATGAACTTTAATAACAAATATTTTACCCTCATGGTGCTAGAGACCAAGTTGCTCGGCCATTCGATGAAGTGCCCGACCGTATTCGACCGCGTGACGGCTTCATCGATTGGTTTTGCACCGCCAATCCTCTTGTCCGATTACGGGTACATCGAGTGTGACCCTCACGAAATCGTGGGAGTGATGGGATGACCATGAATCATTCCATGGGAATTGTCTGAATGAGCTTGTGGCCTACCAACCGGGATCCTCCAAATAAAGGTAGCAAAAGGTCGTTGGCTGTTCGAATAAGATATATAGTTAGAAAATTTTAATACAGTAGTCTTTAATTAAAACAAATGTGAGACATGCATATCTGATACCTGGGGGACGTTTTGAAGTGCCTCAATAAAGTCGTCCCTAGGGTTAGTTGAATACATAGCATTAGCGACACTATGTTCACAGCTTGCTCCACTCGACGACATTCCGTGGCTCGTTCTTCTCTCGGACCTCAAACGTTCCACATCTTTAGATAACTTGGCAACCTGTTCCGTTAGTATACCCACCATATTCATGGCTTGAAGACCAGGTGCCATTGCTAAAGATGTCTTCATCACGCCATATCCGACACTCCGTAAGCGGCCTGGATGCTCCTGGCGACCCATAGCCCGTCCAAACAGATCATCAGGGCCGAACATGTGGATGTCGTCGGGCGTCATGGTCTGAGATAGATGCTCCTGAATCACAAAAATAAAAGATTATTATTTAATTATTTGTTTATAAATAATAGTTTGTAATTGAAAGATAAATTAATGGATAGATTACCACTTCTTCGATGATGAGTTATGCACTGGGATCGTGAATATTCTCATCTCGACCCTTTCTGGTAGTCTGAAATAAGTCGAAACGGGTAACAATAGGCTCACTCTCTCCAGTTTTTTTTCTTTTTTTCTTTTCTACGATAGTGATGAACGTGTCCCTTTATTAGATATATTAAAAGTGAATATATAAAAAATTAAAAGTTAGGATTTTGATCTCACCATATTTTCTTTATTCGCATAACCTTTGTTCGATCCACACGATATCGCGCCTCCATCGACTTGGCTTGATCGCGATTTTTATTACTTCGATTCTACAAAGATAATAGAAATATGATAAACACTGAAAAACTTAGGGTATTAGAAATTGAGGAAATGACATTAATCAATTTTACCTGGAAATCATCCTCCATAGCTCTGCTCACAAACTCCTCCCAAAGATGGAGCCACCATAGGGCTATTCTCGATCGCCGGAGGCAGATTAGCCGAGTAAAGACCGCCTTCCTGGATCTCGTGTGTTACTTCTCAACCAAGTCCTAAAATTCTTGGTCATTACTCCACTTATGACAATATTTGTTTTTCTTTGTGAGGTCAAGACCTCTGAATGTAGTCTATACGATATAACATAACAATTTAGTAAATTTAAAGGTCATACTACAACTTTCAATAAATATATAATTAACATACCGTAAGCTCGTCCCATAATCTTTTCCTTCAAAGAGAGTCGGGCAGAGGCTACGCCACCCTTGGTCAAGGCAAAGACGATAGGGATCACGCTCCCGATCGCAGCTCTCCAATGTAGAAGGACAACGACTCACTCTCTTTTCCTATTGCTGTCCAAACTCATTGAACGATAACCGCAATAACATAGTATTTAATTAGGTTCAACGATCAATCAATATATTTATCGATTTCAAATCGCTCAATTGTAATAAAATTACTCAAGTGTTTTTCCTTGCTACGAGCTCTCTTAATAGATGACATGGTGACTATAACTTGAGAAAGCGCTTCTCCCCGAGTCGCTAGTGGTGGTGGGAGCATCGGTGTCACACTCTCAAATCATCGAGGATGTTGTCGATCATATGCACCATGATCATATGCGCCATGATCTCCATCGAATATCCATCATCATCTCCATCATCTCCGGGATATGGCAAACGAGACATGATCCCGTAAAAGCGAAGAAACAACATTTAATAAACCAAAAAACAAACAATATTCAATAAACTATAGAATGTCGTCGCCACTAAATGTGTAGTAGTGTGTTAAGTATTAACAACATTTCTATGTGGCATAGTCAGATTGGTCAACCGGATGTTTCATCTCTTACAACCGACTACTGGACCAAAATATCGAAACATTGAAAGTTATATGACTATTTTCAAATCGTGAAAATCAACAGATGTAAATCAAATCGAGTAACTCACATGACAAAAAAACTATATTCCCTAAATTATATGTGGTACATATTCTTTTGATGGCCTCACTTCTTACTTAATTTGTTTGTGATATTTCAGGTTCAGTTTCTCAACAATGTAACTTTGTGATGCCTAATATGCCCCATAAATCCAGGGACTAATATCACTATATAGTGATTTCAATAACAGATTTAGCATTATTAGACCTCGTTTTCACTTTCCAAAATTCAATTCCAATGAGTTGGTGCCAATATTAAAGAAGAGATGTATATATGTCATGGGTGCATAATTGGCACCACAATTTTCACACTACAAATGAATCAGATATCTTTGCTTCTAGCGGTAAGCCTCTTTTTGACGTTTTTATGATTTTTCCCTAATGGTCTAAGCACCTCTCTCTCGCACAAATTCTAACGCAAATTACAAAGAAAAGGTCAATAATAAGTAGTTACTACTCGGATCACGAGAACATAGTATACCGTAAAACCATCAATCAAGATTGATTGCTTTTCTTCTATATTTTGCAAAAGTGTTACATTATCTTAATATGATTCACCGTTAGAGCAATCCTCCGTAAACAAAAAAACATTAAGATAAGACTACCTTGGGGGGCATCTCTATAGCTAATTACATCAAAATAAACTTGCAAAGCTTATACTCAAGAATGAGCTTATCACAGATATAAAAAAAATACCTATATATATATGGAGGAGGAAGGTGGCGGCAATAGACGGATGGCGACCGGCGGGGCGGTAGGGGGAGGGCAAGGGCGAGAGAGGAGGGAGGAGGGAGGCGTTTTTTTGGGGAGAGGGAGGTTTAGCTAGGTCAACTACGATGGTCGCGATTTGGTTGGAAGAGGAAACCGATATGACGCGATTTGGGTGAGAGGGATGAGCTAGGTCTTCGATTTTTTACTACGATTTGGGGGAGAGGAATAATTGGAGAGAAGAAATGAAGTTTGGATGAGCTAGGTCTTCTTTGTTACGGACATATATATTTGATATATAAAAAAAAAAAAAAAAATGATTATTAACCGTTGTCCAAGTGTTTACTTTAGACAAATGATTTATTAACCATTGCAGTAAAGATCTTAGACGGCGGTTTTTCAAACCGTTTTTTTTTTTTTTTAAAAACCGCTCTCAAGCTATAACTTGGAGAGTCATTTTGAAAAAAAAGAGTCATCCAAGTCTTGTTATGCAAGCCTAAATGTGTAGTAGTGAAATACAAGTGTACAACTTATAATTACAATTAAAAAAAATTACAAATAATGAAAAGAGGATAAAAAAAAATAAAAAAGGGCTTGGGCATAATTTTAAATTTTAAACTTAGAAAATTCTAAGTTAGAAACTTAAAATTATGTTGCCTACGTATCCGATTAGAATCAAAAGCCCACGTAGTTCTCTTTTACCTTGTTTCTACCTCAAGACTTAAATCTTAAGAAGATTTAAGCTTCACTTTCGATTTCGGTTGTGTCGTCGATCACACTATCTTCGCTAGAATCTGCGCTAAGAGCTTCATCTTGTGTTCGATCTTCGGCTTTCACCCAATCATCAAGTAAACATTGGTTTTCCAAGTGCTCAACTTTCAATCTTGAACTCCTTTCATTCAAGATATGTCCACCCAAGCTAAATGCTCGCTTAACGGGTTACGGTTGAGACGGGACATGCATATACCTCTTTTGCAATCATACTCAACACCGGATAAGCATCTAATCTCCTCGACCACCACTTTAAAATATCAAAATTTTCTAATTCTCCCGGTTGATACTCAAAAGAAGGTGTATTTAGAAAATTTTCAATTTCTAAGAAAACATTTGATTGTGCCGTTGCAGACGTTATTGATATCGTTCCTTAGAAAAATTATCTAAACGGGAAAATTTACCATAAAGACCACGACCAAAGGATTGAGTACCACCATGTCCACTAGTAGTACTAGTAGCACCACGAACACTAGTGGAATCACCACTAGTAGGACCAAATTGAATTTTATATTCTCTAAAAATATCCATAAGAACTTGTTTAGATTTTTGGACACCCACAATAGGATCATGGGTGTTATCATCTGTAATAGGAAATAAAGCATCATAATATATAGAAATTAATTCTTGCACTCCATCTATTCTTACTCTAGGATCAAGTATTTTAGCAATTATAAACACATCGGGAATATATAAAAAATATTTCATTCATTTGACTTTCATTGAACTAATAGCATTATATAATATTTCATTTGGATCACTACAATCTAGAGTAATTGCAACTCTAACACATTGATCTAAAGCAAGAATAGAAGTAGGATAATACGTACCGGATAATTGTGTAGTAGCTTCATTAAAAACTTGCAACATCTCATATAAAGTAGCACATGAATCCCATTGACTAGGAAATAAAGTAATACCACATTGTTCTTGTGCAAAAAAATTACATAATGCATTTCTATACTCATAAGATGCACTTAACATTTTATAAGTTGAATTCCATCTAGTAGCAACATCAAGTGAAAACTTTTTAGGAGTAAGTTTATTAACTACACAAAAACTTTTCCATCTTTTTAAAACTTTTTGATGTCTAACCAAATAACCAAGTGCATGTTTAATAGGTGCAACATGCATTTTTAAGGAAGATAAACCATCTTGAACACACAAATTTAAAATATGACAAAAACATCTTACATGAAAAAATCTACCACCAATTGATGGTTGACAAATTGCAATAAGTTCATCTAAACTAGTCGTATTAGCACTTGCATTATCAAATGAAATTGAAAATATTTTTGTAAGAATGTTGTACTCTTTGCAAAACCGCATTTAATTTTTAGAGAGCAATATTAGCGGTCGTATGCTATCGAGATCAAACTCTCTATATGAAATTAAACGTTTTTGAATTGTCCACATATCATCAATCCAATGACAAGTAATGCCCATATAATTATGCTCTTGAAAATGATCACTCCAAATATCCGAACATATAGAAACTTTTTGAGTTAATCTAGAAAACATGTTAGTCATTTCATCTCTTATTTCTTTTAGCCATTTTATCAATTTCACGAGTAATAGAAGATCCGTGAAATTTTTTTACCAAGGATTATAAGTTTTAGTAACCCATTTTTCAAAAACGAAGATCATTTGCAAAACGAAAAAGAAGATGTTTAGAACAAATAAGTTTAGCTAATTCTCTTCTAGCAACCTTAACATTATATCTAAATAAACTAGCGGGATTACTTACTTCACCACCTTCTAAGACGCCGTGAATCCAATGAAGTTGCGTTTGAGATGTAGTCATTCCCAAGACTTCTTTATGTTTTGCCAACAAGTGTTTTTTAAATGTTCCATATCCATCATCTTTCTCAAAATGATAAACATTAGTGCAATAGTTACAATAAATATTAAATATATCTACCTCATCGGTTGCCACTTTTTTTAAGTGAATGGTGAATATATCGGATGCAAGAACTCTACATCTTATTTCTCCGCCTTGAGATGGAATGACCTCCTCCTCATTTTCTTCGTTTTCATGAAGACCATGTCCATGACCATGAGTACTTTCTTGAGTACCACCACGAGGTTGTTGAAATTCTTCATTTGAAAAAGTGGCATCCGCATAACCGGGACCAAGACTCACTTCTATTTCCTCCACACTCCATGGAATATTGAATTGTGCAGTAGGAGGAGGTGGTGGAGGAAAATCGGAAGTCATCGGACTCTTTTATTTTCCTCCTCTAGAAGATGATGGTCGGGATCCTCCTCTTCTTGACATTTTTTTTATGTAATATAAAATATAAAGTAAAGTGTATATAATATAAACTATATACTATAATGTATAAAATATATCAATATAGATAATATATGAAGTATGAACTATGAACTATAATGAAGCTTATAAAGTTAGAACAAGAGAATTAGAGAGATGAAGAAGAATTGATCAATTTGGATCAAGTTGGTGCAAGAAAATGAATACAAATGAAGGGGTATTTAGAGTTTGGGAAAATAAAAAAAAAATAAAAAAAAAAAAATGTAACATTTCTAGTTGAATCTCGACCATTGGATCAAAAAACGGTAACATTTGACTCAATCTCAACCATTAAATAAAAAAATGGGACGAGAATCGGCGGTTCACGGTTCGGAACCGTTGAACCGCCAGTTCCAACGGCTAAATCCGGTTTGCAACTTTCATACGGTTCGGAACTGAGAACCGCCGGTTCCAACCGTGGAACCCAAAGTTCTGATTGGAAGAAATGGAATCGAACCGAACCGTAATAATACGGTTTTTGTTTCCGTTTAAATCCTGTTCCGATTCCGTGATTCGATTCCCGATTCGGATGGGCAACTCTACCTCCGTCCCAGAACTTTGCGCCAATTTTATGGCACAAAGATTAAGAAAAAAATATAATAAGTAGAGTGTTGAAGAGTAATTTTGTAAACTTTTATATATAAAATACATAAATAGTTTGATTGAGTGTATGAGTGGGTCCTAAAGTAATGATATTTTGTGTAAATATGTGAATATTGTGAGGGTAAGATTTAATGAGATGTTTTGTTTTTATAGGTTATGCAAAGTGTTGTGAAACGTTCAAATAAGGAAAGTGCGCAAAATATTCTGGGACGGAGGGAGTAATATGTGTTGAAAGGCGGCAGGGAGTGTTTTATCAAGTTTAGTGGGTATTTTGGAAGCTTTTTTTAATTAAAATTAATTAAACTGTCAAAAGATATAAGCTAAAAGATAAAAAGCGGTGTTTTGATAGTTTATGAATTTTTTTAAATACTAATTAACTTTTCTTTTAAAATATTATTGATTTTTCTTTGAAACTTTTTTTTAAAATATTATTAATATATGATATAAATAAATTTTTTTATAATCAATAATTTATATCAACTATTCAAAGTTATAATTTTTTACAAACATCTCTTTAATATTTCCTATATCTTGATTTTTTTTTTTTTTTTTTTTTTTGACAGGATCCTAAATCTTGATTATAACTATTAACTAGTATTAAGAGAAAAGATTAATTGCACAAAATCCCCACGTAGTTAAAAAATGTTACATGAAATTCCTTTGCAATTTAAAAATTGCACGAAACCCGTTGTTGTTTATTAAATCAAACTAATTCTCCATTTTTATCTTCTAAAAATGAGCACACAGTTTTATCTATTTTCTTTATATCTTTAAAATACTGAAGTTTTAAAATTATACTATAAAAGATATAACATGGGAAATATAAAATATAGATAAAATTGTTAATTCGTTTCTAGGAGAAAGGATAATTTGATTTATTTAATAAATAACGAGAAAGTTTCTTATAATTTTAAAACCACGACAAAATTTCGTGCAATATTTCCAAACCAACCAAAGATTTCGTGCAATTAGCCCTTTAAATAAATAAATAAAAAATACACACCATCGTTTACATAATCTCACTGGTTCAAATACCACGGTCAGGATCTCCTATTACACAATGGTGTTACATCTCATGTTACATCCTTTAAATTTGCGTCATGTGTTGATCTCATTGTTGTGCTCAGATATATCACACGTCAGCATCACCAGATTTATCACACGTCAGCAGGAGGAATTATCACATTTCAGCAGGTCCCACCGAGACCACGTGATTTGTCGTGCTTACGCATATGTTTTGTCATGCTTTATGCACATGACTTGTCGTGCTTATCGATTTGTCGTGCTTAACGACTTGTCGTGCTTATTGATTTGTCGTGCTTAACGATTTGTCGTGCTTATGATTTGTCGTGCTGGTCCTCTTTATATAAAGGACCTCACGCTTCATTGTAAAAAGGACACACACCGGAATGTTTCCTCATTCCACTTATATATACCTACACCCACATTTCAGGGAAGAACTACGGTTCTTCCCCAAGAAGATGTTCTTTGTTCGATTAATCATTTTGTTTGTGAGTTGTTACCAAATTAGCCACATAATACTCTCCGTAAAAAACAACTCGTAACAATTGGCGCTAGAAGGAGGGTGTGCAATTGAAAAATTCGTCAAGAACAACGTCGAATTTTCGAATCCAAATCCAAGAAATCACAAGAACACAAATCCAAAAAAATAATAATAATAAATAATCTGATCTTAACCATACGTAGGAGATTTAATGAGGAAGAGGAAAGAGGAAGGTGGGAAGGCTTGTACACATAGGCAAGACCACCACACCACTGCCGCCCTCGGCTCCAGCAGCGACCGTAAACCCCTATCCCAAAAAATCAAAATTCCCAAACAAAAAAATCCAATAGAAACCCACCTATACATACATACACAGAGAAAGGAGATCACCGGACCACCAAAGCCGCCCATCTCACTCACTTCAAACCCAACCAAGGGTCGCCCTCCAACACACCTTTCGTCAACGGAGCAACCCGCGGCACCCTTATCCTACCCCTTCGCCAGCCGCGATTTTACGCAATGTTTCCACCTCCCTCGCGCGAACTCATGGGACCTTGTGAGCTGGTACTGACTTACTTTTGACACCGTCGCTCACCGGTAACCCTTGACAGATTATCACCTACGCGCCCCAAAATAAGCACGTGCTTCCCGCCGCGTATCGCCAACCCAACCTCATTGACGCTACCATGATTTTCTGCAAATACCGGCGTCGGCGTCGATCCCATCCCACTTCCACGCCAGGCGCGCCCGCCGCTCAAACCGGCCGTATGCCGCAAATGGCACCACGTGGTAGTGTTGACGCGTTGAACAATTACGGATGTTGGGCGCGTGGGGAAACAAGGGTTAACCTCATCCGTGAATAACAAAGGTATCGATCGTTACAATCTTATAATTTGGACCCAGGCCATGGAAGGTTAATAAGTTGGATGGGCCTTGCTTTGAAACGGCCATATTGTGTTATTAGCTTATTTAATAAGCCCACTCCATCTTGGGCCTATGTTTTGGGCTGGAATTAAAAGGGTGATGCAGTTTTTAAAAATTCTTGAGCCCAAGTTTAATTAAAAATGGGCCCAAGTAGTTGCACCAAGTAATTCTGGCTGAGCAAAATGATTGGGCCGAATTTCATTAAGTTTTTGGGCCCAATTTTTTACTTTTAATTATTGAGCCCAAGCTTATTTAATGTCGTGGGCCTGGGTAGATTGAAATTGATTATTGTATGGGCTGGGGTAGTTTGGTGACCATTTGGGCCTGGGTTGTTGGCTTTATTTGTGGGCCCGATTTTTTTTTTTCGCCCAAGTAAAAAAAAAAAAAAAAAGTGGCGGCGCCAGACGAGTTAGGAGAAAAAAAAAATTAGGCGAGCACCGGAGTCTCGCGAGCTTACTCAAAGAAATCTCTGGTAGTTCTTTTTACCCACCCTACCGTTTATTATATTTATGTCCTCGTGGCTTTTCATTCATTCGTTTATTATCATTTAATTTGGTTTCCGCGCCAAGAGGTCGCACCTTGCTTCTGACGAATTCTAACAAAGACGAAACGAGCCTGTGTCTATGTTCACCGACTTAACGAGTTCGTGATTCTCGATTCCCCGCAGAAAAAGCCGAAAGAATGGGTACGCTGCATGATAAGACGACTAGTACTTACAGATACCCGTAGACGAAATAGGTGACGAAAAGGGTCGCAGCTAAATAAGACGGTTCGAGTACGGGCGGATCGACCTAAATAAGACGACACGCACTCAAGAAAGTAGGGTTCATAAAGAACCCATCCGGTCGCACCTAAATAAGACGATCAACCGACAGAACGCCAATAAGACAATCAAAAACGAAAAAGAAGTCAGAGCGACATAAAGCAAACCCAATGTTTCAAATCATTCGGGGAAGAAATGGGCACTACCGCCAAATTACAAAAAGCCACTTGTACGATTATGCTCGCTATATTCGGCGCAGTTATACCGCTTTCGGCGACGATTATGTCTTATTCGGCGCGCGGGTAATACCACCTTTTTCTACGACGATTATGCCCACCCACCGGCTATTGCATTACCGCCTTTTTAGGCGACGATGCCCGCTTATTCGGCGCCGGGTAATACCGCTTTTCGGGGCGACGACATTATTCCCGCTTTACTCGGCTACCGTAATTGTACCGCCAGCTCGGTGACGAAATTTCCGCCTACTTTCGCTCCGCTAACTCTACGATGTCCATCCGCCGCTTTAGCGAAAGCATTCTCCGCCTTCCGCGATGAGATCGTCGCTTCGCCAAGAATGACGACCAGCCCGGCCTCGCCGCTCGCCAATTCGTATCCGATCGCCCGTTTTAGCGAGCATTCTCGCCTTCTCGGCGATGAGATCGTCGGCTTCGCGGCGACCGGCCGTCTCCCTCGGCATGGCTTTTTTCATTGGTGGCGATGTCGATCCGCCATTTAGCGAAGCATTCTCCGTAGCTTCTCGGCGATAAGATCGTCGGCTTTATGACGACGACCCATACTCACCGGCGTGGCTTTCCGCTTCAGGCCGGCCAGTCGCGTTTAGCGAAAGCATTCTCACTTATACCGGCGTGCAAAGATGCGTCGACTTTTCGCGGCGGCGACCGGCCAGCCTCCGGCGTCGAAACTTTCCTGGGCTTCCGGCGGTAACTGTCGATCCGCGTTCGCGAAAAGCATTCTCACGCTACCGGCGTGGCGTCGGCTTACGGCGGCAGCCCACGCCACCGTGGCTTTCAGCGACCGGCGATGTCCGATCGCCGTTTAGCGAAGCATTCTGCCTTCTCGGCGATGAGATAATCGCTTCGCGGTGGCAACCGGCCAGCCTCCTCGGCGTCGGCTTTCCGCTAGTGGCGATGTCGATCGCCGTTTTGTAAAGAAGCATTCCATTTCTGGCGGTAAAGATAAATGAAACTTTTCGCGGCGTGACTGACTTTTCCGCCAGGCTTAAAACGCTTCGGCATTCATCTGATCCGCCATTTTAAGCAGCGTTCTGCTTTAAGCGATGAGATCGTCGGCACGCGGCGGCGACCAACCCGCCTCCCCTCGGCGTCGGCTTTCCGCTAACTGCAGCGGCGATATGTCGATCCGCGTTTTCGCGTAAGCATTCGCGCTGGCTAGATGGCGTCGGCTTCAATGGCGCTGACCAGCCCGCCTCCTCGGTGTCATTTCCGTAACTTCGGTGATGTCGATCCGCCATTTTCCAGCGAAATGATATCGCGCTTCTCGGCGGTAAAATCATTAACTCATTGATTGGCGTGACGGTCCTTCTATGGGCATACTTTCTTTTGCCTTCATCTATGACTCTCACGAGACCCGCAACAATGTCGACGACCCGGGCGATTTTAAAGGTCGGAAATGTAGCTGCCAGAAGTGGTCGCATTTAGCGAGCGCAAATTTACTCGCATAAATCGCATGCACGATCTTCGGACAGAGGAGAAAGTCGCAAACCGCCGAACCATAAATTGGTCGACGACGAGCATAAACTCTCCTAGAAGCCCTCAAGCATCTCTAGCTCTCTCACGAGCCATCTCGAGAAGACCGCTTCATCTCGAGTAGATCCCATCTAAATTTCTAACGAGCCATCATCTCAAGACCTCCATCTCTCGAGTAGATCCCATCTAGCTCTCTAACGAGCCATCTCGGAGACCCGCTTCATCTCGAGTAGATCCCATCCGGGGCTCGGGACGAAAGCACCCTCAAAACCATTTTCCCACGGGCATGAAAAAGACTCGTGACAAATGGGCTCTCCTCCAAAGTACGAAAGACAGAAAAGACTTTAATCTGTGGGTTCTCAAAGTACGAAAAGCACGTAAAAGACTTCAGATAACGGGCTTCCCCCAAAAGTACGAAAGACAGAAAAAGACTCGCATAACCTGGGGTTCTAAAGCACGAAAGCACGAAAAAGACTTCAGATAACGTGGGTCTCCTCAAAATACGAAAGACGAAAAGACTCAGACGGAGGGCTCCCCAAAGCACGAAGTACGAAAAAGACTTCGATAACGGGGCTCCGGCACGAAAGTACGTAAAAAGACTCAGTCTAACCGGGCTCTCCGGCACGAAAGACGTAAAAGACTCAGACAATCGGGTTCGCCAAGTACGAAAGCACACGATCTAGATCGACCGATCGATCGGGGAAGAAGATTCGCACATCCCGACGACTCAAAACAAACCTGAGGGTCAAGATGCTCAATGCTCGCATATGCCGGTGGCTCGTACATCGGAACGATCAAGATCTCATCACGACACCGAGCGAGCAAGCTGGAGGCAAACAATGCGATCGCAGATGCAAAAAAGATAAAATACGGTCGACATGAAACAAGATCAAGCTCAACAACGCCACGCGGCCGACTTGGGGGGCTATTGTTGTGCTTTCGGATATATCACACGCCAAGATCACCAGATTTATCACACGCCGCCAGGACGACTATCACATTTCGCCAGTCCCACCGAGACCACGGATTTGTCGCGGCTTACGCATATGTTTTGTCATGCTTTATGCACATGACTTGTCGTGCTTATCGATTTGTCGTCTTTATCGATTTGTCGTGCTTATTGATTTGTCGTGGCTTAACGATTTGTCGTCTTTATGATTTGTCGTCTTTGGTCCTCTTTTTATATAAAGGACCTCTCACGATTCATTGTAAAAGGACACACACCGGAATGTTTCCTCATTCCACTTATATACCTACACCCACATTTAGGGGAAGAACTACGGTTCTTCCCGATGTTCTTGTTCGATTAATCATTTTGTTTGTGAGTTGTTACCAAATTAGCCACATAATACTCTCCGTAAAAAACGACTCGCAACACTCATAATCTCTACAAATATAAGAATAACATCCTAACATAACCATTTTTTTTCTATTTAGGAAATTATATTCATTTTTAGCAAAAAATTAATTCCTTCCGAATTTCATTCCAAAAAATCTTCTAAACATATTTATAATTAATTAATTTAAGCTATACATATATAGGTTAACCAATAATTAAATTTGTTAATTATTTAATTGGAGTACGCATATTATAATCTTAATCTATCGTATAAATCTAAAATTCAATAGAAAATGAAAACTTACTAGAAAAAAATAAATCTGACAACATATCTTATAAAAAAAATGAATTTTCAATATTTAAAAATATTATAAAATTTTATATGTAAACTTGAGAATTATATAAAATTTATATATTTTAATATAAATTTGTATGTAATTATAATTAAATTTGATGTAATTAATAAGTGTTAAAAATTATAAAACTTTATAAAATTTGTAGAAATATAACTATTTTACCTAATAGGAGTAATAAATTTGTAAAAAATTACAAATTTTCACAAGAAAATTCTTGCAAACACACATATATAAATAAAATATAATAATAAATCAAAATTACATAAAAATATATTAAACAACATTCAAATAAAATGAATGGATTTTTTCCATTCTTTTTTAATCTTTTTTTTTTCAAACTTAAGTTTTTTAATGAAATAGTTCTTTCTAAAATGTCATCACATTTTACGAAACTTACACTTGGGAAAAAAATATTAAAAAAGAATGAGAAAAATCATTCATTCTATTTTAATGTTGTTTAATATACTTTTATGTAATTTTAATTGATTATTATGTTTTATATATGTATATTTTGCAATAATTTTCTTGTAAAAAATTATAATTTATTACGAATTTAATACTCCTATTAGATAAAATATTTATATTTTTACAAATTTTGTAAATTTTATAATTTTTATAGTTATTAATTACATGTAGATTTTATATTAATTATATCAAATTTAATTATAAGTACATACAATTTTATATTAGCAAGTAGAAATTTTATACGTATTAATTATCGAGTTTGTTTATAAAATTTTAAAATATTGAAATTCATTTTTTATAATATATTTTGTCAGTTATTTTCTAGTAAATTTTTTTTTTTTTTATTAAATTTTAAATTTATATGATATATTAAGATTATAATATGTATACTTCAATTAAATAATTAACAAATTTAATTATTGGTTAATCTATACATATGTAGCTTAAATTAATTAATTATAAATATGTTTAGAAGACTTTTTGGAATGAGATTTGAAGAATTAATTTTTTGCTAAAAAAAATACTATAATTTTCTAAATAGAAAAAATGTTATTCTTATATTTATAAAGATTTTGAAATCAACATATGACACAAATCTAAAGGAGGTAACACGAAATATAACATCATTGTGTAACAGGAAATCAACATATGATATTATGATGTTCATGCGATATACTCCCTCCGTCCCAAAATTATTGTCCAATATTCTATTTTTGGCGTCTCACAATTTTTGTCAACTTTCCTAAAATGGAAAGTTTTATCTATATAAACACCATTCACAATACATATAAATTACACCAATTGTCACTCACTTATCCCCTTACACTTTAACACTTTATCACTTTTCACTTTACAATAAAGTTGATTTACCAACTCTACCCCTTACACTTTAACACTTTATCATTTTTTTTTAAAATCGATCACACAATAAATCGGATAATAATTTCGGGACGGATGGAGTACAAGAGTTTTATTTTTAGAGAGAGAGAGAGGATGAAAAGCCATGTGAGTATTATGTAATAGCTCAGTATATCTATCGCCTACATCATAGCCCACTTCTCTGCAACTAACACATTCAATCCTAATCCTCCATCAATTCACCCATTTTCATCATCCTCTCACTAAATTCCCTCTCTACATTCACTAATCAAACCTCAATTCACCACCACCAGCATCTTTTCCCCAAATTCGTTCACCTAGTCCGGAGAAATTTGCAGAACAATCAACAATGAAGATAAATTAGGGATCAGCAACTAATCGTACTAATTAGCGGCATCGGAGGGATGACAGGAGGGTCGCGGACGCCTACGTGGAAGGAGAGGGAGGACAACAAGTGCCGTGAACGGCGGCGCAGGGCGTACGCCGCCAAGGTGTTCACCGGACTCCGTCTCCACGGGAACTACACGCTCCCCAAGCACTGCGACAACAATGAGGTCCTCAAGGCTCTCTGCAACGAGGCTGGCTGGACCGTCCACCCCGATGGCACCACCTATCGCAAGGTACTCATCTATGTCAATTATTTTGCCCTAATTTTAAAAATTCAGAAAATGATAACTGAATTAGGCATGAGATCTTCGTTTCCTGCAATTTTAATGCCCTGGAGTTTCCTTTTAAAATTATAGAGACTATGATTGTGCATTGATCCAGTATTTAATTTTATGCTACCAATTATATGCGCATATGTATATTTGTAATTTGATGTTGTGCAGAGAAGATCACTGAGGTTGATAGTTGATAAGCCCAATTTTTACTTTAAATTTGCGAAAAGAAGTATAGTGATTTAGAGGAGAAAGAGACGTATATTTTGTAAATAAATTTGGATCTTACTAATTGTTTAATTTAGAGGTATCACTTTCAAAACATAAAAATATGGGAGAGGCAACTGTCCAATTCACGCCTAACATAATAACTTCTCAATTTCCTTTATACAAATCCCAACATAGTCAAATTTAGTAAACATACTATGAAAATTTAAAATTACTCTCCGGATAATTTTATGTCCTAATTTTTTATCTTGAAAATAGTATCTTTAAAATATTAGCATCTCAACAATATTGACAAAATCTTGAGTAAGATGGTTGATATATTAATCAATCGTATTGACAAATTCTTGAGTAAGATGGTAAAATATGAAAAGAGTTGTGAGATCGTTCCAAATAAAATGCATTTTTTTATTTTAGACACGTTCATTTACCCCCTCATTCCATTTGAATTATCCTTACATATTAACCAATGAATATTGATCCATCTACTATGATCAAAAACTCATATATATATATGGATCAACAATTAATCTGCTAACTGTTGTGATTTTTTTTCTTTTCACATAGGGATCAAAACCAGCAGATAACATGGAAATCATGGGGAGATCATCAGCATCAGGAACTGCATGCTCATACCAGCAAAGTCCCTCCTCCAGTTTGTACAATCCAAGCCCTCCAGATGGCAATCATCTCATCCCGTGTCTCAGAAACCTCTCGTCGTCAACTACCTCATCCTCGCTGTCCAACTTCGTTCACCACCACATGCACGGCGGCTCCATAAGCGCCCCCGTGACCCCTCCGTCAAGCTCCCCAACTTGTGGAACCCCTCGTCTCAATGCTGACTGGGACGGTTCGTTTGGTCATCTCGACTGGGGAGGGCCTAGTTACACATTCCACCCCATGTCCACCCCTCCGAGCCCTGGGGCCCGTCTGTGGGGACCTGGGCCTCGGGTCCCTCAAAGTGGGTCGACTTCTCCAGCATTTAGCCTCTGTTCAAATCCGTTTAGCTTCAGGGTTGAAGATTTATCGAGGAGTGGATTGGTCGTGTGGACCCCGGGGCAGAGCGGGACGTGCTCTCCTGCTATTGCTGATGCTGTGATGAGTATTCCGAGTGAGTTTACGTTCGGATGCAAGGATACGAGCCTTGTGAAGGCGTGGGAAGGGGAGACTATACACGAGGAGTGCGGTTCTGATGAACTTGAACTTACTCTTGGGAGCTCGAAATAAAGGTATATGTTTTGTTGTACTTGGTTAAAAAAAATTGAGTTGAAAGATCCAAAAATGGCAGTGAAAAAAAACTTGATTAATTGCTCGAATTGCAGACGAGATCTCGATGAGGTAATCAATGGTGCAGCTGCTAAGAGAAAGAGGAAGAGTTCATTCAATGTGTTAGTTGTGTAAAGATGATGCTTATTTGTGGAGAAGAGAGATTGTTAGTTCTATTTATGTGACGACTGATCACAACTGAAATAATGAATTGAAACACCAAGAATTAATAGAGGATGTCATATTCAAGTATTGATATAGATATAGTATTAGTATATTTGGAGATTTCAATATTTGTTCGTTTTTACCTTGTGTTTTGCTGTACACGCATGCGTTTTGATCGACGGGCATAAAGAATGCATGATTTACATAATTCTATTTCCTCAAATAAAAGATATTGATTTCTAAACAAGCACAAACTCTCTCCCTTTTCTCTAGAAACCAGTTTCTCCGTTAAGCTATCCCCACCGCCTCGTTCATCTTCACTCTTGCAGCGCCATTGGATCTCGTCCAGGCCACCATATCCACCTTGGTGCTAGATCTCTCCGTCGCTCGTTTCTTCCACCTTCAACCGTCACTGGCTCCTCCAGCTGGCTTTGAATTCGTTATCACTTGTTCCCGTCCGCAGGCTCCGGTAGTTTTTCAGCTTTGTTTTGTTGGTCATCGGGTCAAGTTTTCCTGTTGGCGCTATGGTGGCCGGTTGATGGATCGGATCTATTTTTATTTATTGTACTTTTAGTTTGTTTATTTTGTAATTTTAGTGTGTTTGTTCCCCTCTCGTTTCTGGATGAGAGTTTTCCCCTCCTTGTGTATTTTCTTCCTCGAAGTAGGTTTTCTTTGTTTTGTTTTTGTTTGTTCCGCGTTTGTTTCGGTTGGGTGCCAATTTTGCTGATCTGTATGGAGCTGAGTTCAACTATTTTTTGTGCTTACCGTGCAAGCAGTCACGGGCAGGATGGTTTCGAGCTCGGTGATGACTTTGGTGGTTTTTTTTTCTTTTTCTACACTTGTCCATTTATTTGGATGGAGTTGATTCTTTTGTTTAGAGTTGTTAGCTTGTGTTGTCAATGTATTTTTACGTTCTTGAATCAATGAAAGTTAACTCCCCTTTTACAAAAAAAAAAAAAGAAAAGAAAAAAAGAAGATATTTATTTCTATTAGATATTATGGTCTGAGTTTGGACTGGAGTCATTTGAATACTAATAGTTTGTTAAAGAATTGTTTTTATAATATTAAAAATTTACCACGTGCTTCGTACGTTGCATGTTATTTATCAATTTTTTTTTATCGCATAAATCAGGATGTTATTTATCTATTTTTTTTATCGCATAAATCAGGTCATAATCCATAACTGAATTAGAACATGGAGCAAACAATTGTTACGAATGCTTACTTGTTGATGAACTTTACTCCACTAAATCAAATATCTTAATCATTTAAAAGTCGATAATCTTCTTCTTTTGTTGGAATAAAACCATGATTCATCTTCAGATTCCATGGACATGAGCTATAGCCAATAAAACAATTGAAGAAAGGTCAATTGGAACACAAATAACAACCTTAATTGAGCCATTGTGATTAGAGTTGTCAAAATGGGTCAGGCCCGTTGGGCCGGCTCGAGTCAGTCTGTATATGGGACGGGTTGGGTTGAGTATTTACGAGCTCATCGGGAAATGGGCCCGTATGGGCTGCGTGTTGTGGCGGGTTGACCCACAGACTTTTTAAAAAAAATGTTTTTTTTAAATAATATCATTCAATTTAATTAAAATACAAAAATATAAATACAAAAAATAATATATTTCTTATTTATGCACGTAATATATAAAAAATATTTTATTTATTACGACTATTTTGTGGATTTATTGCTTAATTTTTTAATTTATTGTAAGCTTAGTTTATTTTTATTATTCATCAAGACATTATTCATATGATGCTTAAAATTTAAACAAACTCTCTTGTGAAACATGTTTACACTATGAAATTAATATCATTACACTTATAAAATGATACTACTACTCTTATAAACTAATACATTTAATGTTATGATCTCAATTTACAAGTATTATGATATTAGTTTATAAGTGTAGTGGTAAAAATGTAATGATATTAACAAGTTTCACCGTAGACCTACTCTAAAATTTATTATAAATAATACATGTAAAAAAATAATATTTTATTACAAAAAGTCGGCGAGCTAGCCGGCCCATTCTGACAGCTCTAATTGTGATGTTTTTTTTCCTCCGCAGTTGATTTTCTAAATTTTATATTGTTGTAAGCAAAAAAAAATTCGACGAAAAAAGACATAAACTCTGTGAATAAACTTGGACGATACTATTATCTTATCATCGCAAGTTCATGAATGATTTGGAATTTGAATCAGGTACTAAATTGGACAACTCCTACATAAATATATCATAGGATAATATCTGGGATTAATTTGAGTGTGTAAATTTTTGGAGGGGCTAATTGGAAGATTTGCAGGGATTATTTTGTATATTGGGTAAAATAATGGAGGGACAAAGTTGTCCAAAAATATTTTCAAATGCTTGTGCCATTGTGATGCTGCTTTCCTTCTCAACAGATTTTCTAAATTTTATATTTATACTGTTGTAAGCAAAAGGAATTTTGACAAAAAAAGACATAAACTCCGTGAATAAACTTGGACGATACTATTATCTTATCATCACAAGTTCATGAACCACAAGGGGGTGTGTGTGTTAATTTTAAAACGTGCGTTGAGGGGCAAAATTTCCCAAAGGCTTATCACTTTTTATAATAGTATGGATTTATAATTTATAATAGTATGAAGAATATATGGATTAGGATTAGGAGTTTTATCAATTAGGGTCTGAAAGATGGTAAATTTATCAATTTAAGTCCTGAAAGATTTTTCCTATCAGTTCAAGGCCTGGAAAATAGTAAACTATCAATCTAAGGTCCGAAAGATAGAAACTATCAATTCGAGGCTTAAATATTTTAAGGTCATGTTTGTCACTACACCATAAACCCTAAACCCTGAACCCTGAACCCTAAACCCTAAAAATAAAAAAACAAGGATATGAAATTAGGACATGAAATATAAGTATCAAACGTGATCTTAAAATGTGTAAGCCTCAAATTAATAGTTTCTATCTTTCAGGTCCTGGTTTGATAGTTTTCTATCTTACAGACCTTGAATTGATAGGAAAAATCTTTCAGGTCTTAAATTGATAGATTTACCATCTTTCAGACCCTGAATTGATATTTTTCCTATGGATTAATATGAAGAGTTTGAGTGTTTGTAGGGATTAATTCGAGTGTGTAAATTTTTGGAGAGGCTAATTGGAAGGTTTGCAGGGATTACTTTGTATTGGGTAAAATAATGGAAGGGCAAAGTTGTTCAAAAACATTTCCCAAAAGCTTGTCACTTTTTATAATAGTATGGATATGGGGGAAAAATGATTTTATTCTAACTGACATGGCTCAATTGAAAAAAATAAAAAATAATAACACACATTCATAATGATTTGCGAAATGCTCGAGTTTTAATTCCTTAAAATTTTAAGAACTTCAAGTTTTTTTGTTTTTTTATTATTATTGATCTTTTTTACTGGCTTATTGTGATAATTGTGATAATGAAGAAAATTGTGATAATTATTTAAATAAAACCAACAATATTGGTTACTGGCTTATTGTAGCAACTTTGACTTAAGGCCCGATTGGTAGGCTACATAGGAATCTCTTAAATATTAATCTCGTGACTATTTTAATGAGGAAAAATACTACTAAATTGATTGGTAGAAATTATTAAAAAGAGGATGTTAAATGTTATATCTTGATTGGTAGGATGTATTAAAAGTGAATAAAATAAAATAAAAAATTGAAAACATTAACAAATTACTACTTTATCCTCATCTTCTTCAACATATTGAATCATCAAATCAATGGAAACAGATTCTGCCCCAAATTACAACCATAATTTTAGCTAAACCTCAAACTATATCCTTAATCATACACACCAAACAAGTAAATTGAAGAATACGCAAATCGAACAGAGTCGGTGGAAAATATGCAGAAAATTTCCCCAAACATACCCTCATTTTAATGTCATCTCCAACTTTTCAAAGAAAAGTAAGGGGTGTTTGGCACAACTTATAAGCTCTTTAAAACAGCTTAGGAGCTTATAAGTTCATTAATTTTGTTTGGTAAAATAAGATGTCTAACATCTTATAAGATCTAAAAATAAAATCTTTAGAAACATATAAATTTCAAAAAAAAAGCAAGTTGGGATATCCCAACTTATTTTACAAAAATTAAATAAGCTCTATCATATCTCAACCCATCCCGGCCCAAACTTGGTCTGAATTCAATCCAACTCGGCCGGTTTTTTGTTTTCGCAAAAAAAAAAAAAAATCTCTGAAAAAAAAATATTTTTTCCTGTGAAAATACATTAATTTTCGAAAAAAAAAATATTTTCTGGATTTTTTTTCAATATTTTCGATTTTTTTTCTGCAAAAGATTATTTATTTTCGAAAAAATTATTTTCTGGAAAAAAAAATATTATTAAAAAAATCGAAATTTTTTTTTTTAAAAAAATATATTTATTTTCGAAAAAAAATATTATTAAAAAAAATCAAAAAAATTATATTAATTTTAAAATTAAAAAAATAGTTTTTAAAAAATTACTATTAAAGAACTTATAAGTTTTATTAGCCAAACACTTTAACAATTTATAAGCTACTTAAAAATTACATCTTATAAACTCTCAAAATAACTTATAAAATGTTAGAGTTTATAAGATGTTTAAAATAAATTTTACCAAACGACCCTAAATTTCGGCTTTTTTCTTCATACCAAATTTCAATCTCTCTCTGTTTCTTCCCCAACACGCAAACGCACGTATTCAATTTCTCCAAACATACCCTCATTTTAATGTCATCTCCAACAGAGTCGACGGAAAATATGCAAAAAATTGAAGAATCTGATTTAATATATTGAAGAATACGATCCCATTCCCATCCCCCATTCCCCAGCCCCACCAGGTCCAAATACACCCCACGCAGCCCCACAGCGGCGTCAAATGCCTCCTCCCCCAAAAGGGCCCCACTACCGCCCAAATCCTAGCCCTAATAACCCTCATCCCCATCGGCGGTGCCCTACTCGGCCTCACCGGAATCACGCTCGTCGGAACCCCCCTCGCCACCCCGGTGTTTGTGATTTGCAGCCCCGTCCTGGTCCCCGCCGCCATCCTCCTGGCCGGCTTCGTGGAGGTCGCCGGAAGGGAGGAGGTGGAGAATGGGGGAGGAGTTCGCAGAAGGGAGGCGGCGAAGGTGTTGATGAATGATGGGTTAAGAGTCAATTTGGTGGTGAAGACTGAAGAGTCTTCGTCAATTTGAGTGTAAAAAGCAAAATAAATAAGGGTAAATTTGTAATTTTGGAACACAAAAAACACTGTAGAAGTCCCTAAAAAATAATACCACCTCTTTGATGATATTAGATTATTTACTATAAAGTGAACATTGATTCGTGTGATAAGTATTGGTGGGTCGGCCGATTAAAGCCGGATCGACTTGTTTGTTATAGTGGCTACCAATCAGTTGACAAAATTAGTGGTCCAACCCTTGTAGGCCCGGTCTACCAATTGAGACCTAAATGACATGAGATGCGTAATAAGGGTTAGTGTTGAGAAAAATTAAATAAATAGATTATTTCCTACCCTCTCTACAAGCTCGAGCTATTAGATGAGACGGAATTCTCTCAACCCTCACTACAAGCAAGCTCGAGCTTTTAGATGAGACGAAATTCTCTAATGGTATCAGAGCCCAGGTTGTGGGTTCGATTCCCGTGGAAGCACTCCACCCATTTAAATTGTCCACTCTGTTGGGCCTCCTCTCCAGAGAGCAGAGGCAATGATTCGGCCCACGAGTGAGGGAGAGTGTTGAGAAAAATTAAATAAATAGATTATTTCATACCCTCTCTATAAACTCGAGCTTTTAGATGAGACGGATTTCTCTCAGTTAGAATGAAAAATTGAAAATGATTGACAAAGGGTCTGGCCGTCGCTATGTCTCCATGCTCCACAATTTATACCTTTTTTAAATGGAAATTAAATATCAAGATAAAAAAATTATGGTCATAGCAGCCACTACCAACTCAAGAGATACAATATACAGCCGAAAATAAACACCCATTTTTATATTAATACACATTATTTATTAAAAATGATATCACTGTTCTTCCATTTAAGAGAAAATAAAAGGGGTATCTTTTTGCACGAATTTGATTATATGCCCGCAGATGAATATAAATTTATATGTTCATCGTTTATGTGGCACACAACATATGCAAGATCTTCACAATCATTTAGTTAGTTTTTTTTAATTAATTCAATCTTTTCATTTATATATATATACCATATTTTACCCAATTTTATTAATTATATTAAAAAAATTTACCCGACCCGGACTACCCGCCTGAACTCGAACCCGATCCGAGTAGTTCATGGTTCACCCGACCCGAATGATTCATGGGTTTAGGATTTAGGTTTATATAATTAATAAGAAGATTGGATAAATTTAAAAAAATTAATTAAATGATGGTGGAGACCAACTAGGTGGCTTAGCCCACCTGGCCACTGGGCTCCTCATTTGAGTTGGAGACCCAGGTTCGATTCCCTTTGGGAACGAATTTGGAGTTATAGGAGTTATAAGGTGGATTGGTGATTTCGTGGAGTATTTGGGTGTTTGGTGTACTAACAACTAACAACTAACTTTGCCCGATCAAAAAAAAGATGGTGGAGACCTTGCATATGTGGCGCGCAACATAAGCGGTGGACATATAAGTTTGTGCCCACCTGCGAACGTATGATCAAATTTGCTTTTTGCAATAATATCAAAGTTGAATTTTAATACAATAATCTTGAAGGTCGTGATTAAATTAACATTTATTATAAAAATAGTGTTTTATATAAAATTAATCATATTTTTCATTGTGTAGCATGTTGACTATTAATTATTATTCTGAGGCACATTTGTGTGAGACCGTCTCACGGTGAGACAGAGTGCAATTTGGGAATTGACGTTTTAACACTTTGGGAGGAGTGAATGTTAATTGTGCTAAGTTATATTCCGTCTCATACATGAGACCGTCTTATACAAGTTTTTATCTATTATTTTTTGATAACTCAATTTATAAAATAATTTTATTTTCAACGCGCTTAATATAAGGGGTCATGACCTAGTATTAAATAAAGACAAACACTTTTATGAACCTAAATTTATGATAAATTTTATTAAATTTTTTTTTAATAATGATAGTTTTTTTTACATGATAATGCGTTACATAGTTCAAATATATGTTTTAAAAACCGGAATCGGAAGTTGAATCGGACGACCCAAAAAAAGGTTGGACCGAGGTCGGATCGGTTGGACCGGATTGAGCCGGTGTGAAGTCATAATAAATATTATATATATATAGTATGCATAATTTTTTTAAAGAAATCAAAATATAGAGTATGATAAGTGAATATAAAGGAATTAATGATTCTCCACTACAGAGCAATGACCGTACCCAACACTTTTGCCTTCTTTGTGCAGACCACCCATTATTAGTTTAATAAGTTAGTGTTACTCCTCTCTCTCTCTAGCTATAGATAGACACATGGATCAAGACCCACACACAAACCAAGACAAATAGACAATTACATATACACTCTATAATATACATATATATATATATATATTATACACACATAAACTCTCTCTGTCTCTCTATACATATATACATGACGGATATATACATAAATTTACACACATAAACAGATAAACTCTTTTTCTCTCTCTATACTCTCTCTCTCTCTATACATATATACACACGGATATATACACACACACATAAATTTAACGGCGGCGACGAGGGTGAGGGAGGCAGAGACGAGGGCGAGCGGCGAGCGGTGGATGACTCGAGACCGTGGTGGTTTGTGGCGGCGGTTTTGGTGGTGGATATGTTGGTGGCGGCGGATCTGGCTTGGAGAGTGGCGTCAGGCGGCGAGCGCGGGCGAAAACGAGCGGCGGACGGCGACCCTTTTTTTTTTGGTTTTTTTGTTGAAAATCGGCGGTTCACCGGTTCCCGGTTTTCACCGATTTTCGAACGATTTTTTCGGTTTTGAGGGGGGCGGTCCAATAGCGGTTCTATACACCTCTATTGGGCCGCTTTGGGGCGGTTCACCGGTCCGACCCGATTTTTAAAACAGAGGTTCAAAGGGGGTCCTCCTAAATAAATTATTAATTAAACATAAAATATATTAAACCGAGTAGAATACAACAGAAAACATCAATAAAATATTGAATTGAATATGCGATTTATTGAACAATAGCCGGGCCGGTCTTATGGAGTTGGGTCGGGTCGGGTCGGGCCGGAGAGAAGGCGATAGCAGATTCCTATCTTCATATAGCAATTTACCAAACAGGCGCAACCCCGCGCGTACACCACCCCACCCCTAAAAAAGAAACCTGAAACCTATCTGCACGCACAATTACCCACACTGAAAAAATCAAGACTTGTATTATCCAGATTAGGGCTTTGTAAATCTGTATCTCGATCCTACAGATTTGAGAATTTTCGATTTTAGCTTGAACGGTTCTATTTCATTTTTCTTTTATTATTTTAGCGCTCTTTCTATATTTCATTT
Organism: Stenogyne calaminthoides; assembly: GCA_037126765.1. NCBI lineage: Eukaryota > Viridiplantae > Streptophyta > Magnoliopsida > Lamiales > Lamiaceae > Stenogyne > Stenogyne calaminthoides. The sequence continues at coordinate 535,702 of JBBCBC010000030.1, read as the reverse complement.
TATCTGTATTTTGTTGTCAGTAGGTCAAAATCTAGTGTTTTGTAGTTCTAGGAGCTGTGTTTCAGCGATTTGGATGAGAATTATTTGTTGAATCTGGGGATTCTGGTGAGTACTGGCATAGGGTTGAAGAATCGGAGTCGTTACTTCGAATTTGTTGCGTTTTTTGGCGATTAGTTTTTCGGATTGCCTTTTTTCTGCTGATGATTGAAAACTTTGATCATTTCGTGTTGTGATAATATTGTGTTTTCAGTTTCGATATTGTTTCTCTTGTTCACTGAATGATTAGGATTTTGAATTGGGAATTGAAACCGTAATATCTCCTGATAATGTCTGTGGAGAGACCATTTGAAGCGTGGGAGGAGGTGCAGCGGCACGGGCAAGACTTAGCTGATAAGCTTGCACAGGGTTTCACGGGTTTAATTCAATCTCATATTACTCCTCCCTCGTTCCAATGGCCAAATCCTCCAACACCGAAGCTGTTTGATGTTGAGTTTCCAACGCAGAATTTCATTAAAAGTGACTTTGGGATCTCTGTGGATAATTCCGCAATTAATGGTGTCGGTGCTATTTTTGACATCGGGAACAGAATAGGGCAAGCGGGGGTTGATTTTGGGGCAAGTATTAATGGTGTGGTTCAGCATTTTGTTAGGCGATTGCCTGTGCCTTTTTGTCATTTCGAAAGTGTGGGGTTGTCTATAGGGACTGAGGGTCATTGTACGAAGGCGAATATGGGCATTACCCTGCAGGAGGATTTGGGATCTCTTAAAGAACGATTCAAAGATTATGGGCTTTCTGAAAATGGAGCTGCAGTGGTAGAGGGTTCGAGTGAGGATGAGACTTATGCTGTTACTGCAAAGGCATTGAAACAATTGGGTCGATCACTGGTAGAAATATGAACTTCTTGGAAGTTGATTTATGATTGTGTACTGGTTTGATGCTAGTCTGTGACTGTATTGTATTTATTTATTGGCATTTTCATCTACTGCAGGGTACAGTCAATTTGACATCAACTTATGATAGTAGAACTAGAAACATTGAAAGTACTCTGGTTGCCAGGGGAGATTTATGGAGAGTAGAGGCGTCACAAGGAAGTTCAACATCAGGAAGTGAGAATTCGTCCCTTTTTCTTGTCCAGCTTGGGCCTGTACTTTTTGTTCGTGATTCCACACTTCTGTTGCCTGTTCATTTGTCAAAGCAGCACCTGCTTTGGTATGGCTATGATAGGAAGGTATGACAAATTATCAAGCTTTTGACAAATTAATCAGTCGTTGTTGTCTTTCACATAATTGCTGAGCTTTATGTTTGTTTCCTACATGACTCGTAGATCTGGAGAATTGTTCTTTTGTTTGACCATGCTTATTGGGGCACTCCATATCTATACAATTGTGTGTGTTGGGGGGGACATATAATGGTTATAGTTGAGTATAATTACTTAGGGGGTGCTTTGTTCAAATTCTTTAATTGGAATGATAATGAAAAATCTATTTTCCCTCTATGGCCCTTGTAATGAAAGGGACATGTTGGAAGAAAGGTTGTCCTAGTGGTGGTTATGTTGTTGGTTTGTTGCCCTAATTTTGGAATAAAGTGGACAACAAATGGTTGTTGGTTGAGAAATAGTGGAATGATTGAGGAGAAATGATTATAGGAGGGAAAATAGTAATCAAAATGGGTAATAAAAAAACTTATTTAGGAGGGGAGGTAGTGGATTGGTCATCTTTTGTTCTCCTTAACCATCATAAATACCCTAAACTCATTCTCATTCCCATTGAAGAACTTTAACCTAGCGCTCCCTTTATTGCTGCAATTCTGTGACTGCTTATTGAGTGCATTATCATGCCATAATGGTGGATTGCCTGACTATTGCTTTGATAATAACAGTAACGCTTCATAGCAATGCTCTCATATATATTTTTAGTAGCTGTGACATGGGTCATGCCTGTAATTTTTTAGTTAATACCTAGCTTATTAAATTTATGAGTATCAATGAATGTCATAATCTCCTTGATAATGCTGAATGTATGGTGAATTACTCTTTAGGTGCAATTAATTGACTCATTCAAACTTATTGACCTCTGTAGTTGATACCTGGCTTATTCAATTGGGTTGGAGATTCATGTATGTTTTTTCTACTGCAAACTTAATGACCTCTGTACCGTGTATTTCACAGAATGGAATGCATTCTCTTTGTCCCGCTGTGTGGTCAAAGCATAGAAGGTGGCTGTTGATGTCAATGATCTGCCTCAACCCTTTGGCTTGTGTAAGTCTGAATCTTTAGTCATTTCAATAGTTGGTGTGATTTTAGTGTCTAAGTTTTCTTCATGGAAGGAAAGATGTGTCAATTTTTTCTCACTTTTGTGCATGCAAGAAATCTCTGTAGAGTTCTATGTTCTCCTGATCAGAAGTTGTCGTTTAACTCTACTTTACACAACTGCTTCCCAGCAAGGCTTTTCCCTGGATTCCTATATCATATTTTAACTTCCTATGTTTTATAATTCTCGTTTTAGTTGAAAATTCAGATTTTGCTTAGTTAGTTAACTTTTAAATATTTCTTCTCTTCTATGCAGTCTTTTATGGATGTACAGTTCCCAAACGGCCAGGTCACCTATGTATCCGGTGAGGGTATATCAACCAGTGCGTTTTTGCCCCTCTGCGGTGGTCTACTTCAAGCGCAGGGTCAATATCCTGGAGAAATGATGTTTAGTTTTTCTTGCAAGGTGCAATTGCAATTATCCAATAAAATTTGTTTATCTGAACTTATTTACTCTGCTAGGGTCCTTTAGATAATTAACAATTAAACGACTCCCCTTTTCTTTTCCTGCTCAAACACTTATATATTATTGTTTAACTTCTGTAGAACAAGTGGGGGACCCGCATAACACCAACAGTGCAGTATCCTGATAAATCATTTGCATTGGGCCTGGAGCAGGCATTAGCTTGGAAGAGATCTGGTCTCATGGTGAGACCAACTGTCCAATTCAGGTAATTGTGGTTGTTTTGTTTAAGATAGCTCATATTAGCTGCCCCCAGACAGTTCTTGTACCTTGTATCAACTAGTTCTGGTTATGTGTTTATTGCATATTCATGCTTATTCTTCTCTAGGAGCCAGTAGGAATAATTTTGACTTCGACAAAATTTTCTGCTTCACCAACTTTCATTTTCATCCTGGAAGAAGACTCCGTCAGTTACTCATGTACAAATTTCTTACTTTCAGTTTATGCCCGACATTTGGCGGGAGCTGTCCTGGAGTGCGAATGGAAGTTACCCATTCTGTGAAGGAAGCATTGAATCTTAGCTGTGGCTGTGCCCTTGTGACACATCCTTCTGCATTTGCATCAGTATCTGTAAGTTACTTCATTAGAAATTATCTTTGTTTTGTTATATATAATTGTGGAATTTCTTCTCCAAGAATGTGTGCCTGCAATCTCTTATTTTTCTTTAGCAACGAGTGCTTTTAATTATTATAAGCATATTTTTGAAAAATGGATAAAAATAGTATTTTCTTGCTTGTATATATATTATATTGATTCTCTGTCACTTTTGCAATTGAAAGCTGTTTCTCAGTTGAGGAAGGCCATCTGACCAGGTCTTTTAGCATGCAAAACAACTATACATGACTTGTTTTGTATGTTGAGTTTTGGATCATTTAATAGCTTTCTGAACAACATTTCTATAACCGAATCATATTAAATGTACTTTTTCAAAGGACTGGCTTATTTTTTTATATCCATGTGGTTTTTGACTTTTAAAACATCTGGTCAATCAGCAGCAGAGCATTCCTCTGAGCAAATTTATATTAACTACCAAATATGAACTGATTACTTTTCATTTTGGCTTTTCCTAAGATTGATAGAATAATTTCATCACCTAACGTTGATGTAGGTTGGGAGGTCCAAGTGGAATGGAAATGTGGGGAGCACAGGGGTAGTCGTAAAAGCTGAAACTCCTCTTGGCCATTTTGGCAGGCCTTCTTTCTCTGTTCAGTTGAACAGTGGTATTGAGTTTTAACTTCATCGTGCTCTCTCCCTCTCGACTGCCTGTTGCAGTTAAACTGTATATATAAAGACTGATCAGTGGCATTTATGGCTTAGTTTTGTGTAATTTGCCACTGATCAGTCTCATGGATTGATTCACCTTGTTCAACTGAAAAGATCGTGCACATTATCTAAGTAAGTATATATGTTTATATACTTGTGTCAGACAGATGTTATGCTACAAAAATCAAATAGACAGAGGGAAAATTAGCCTTTAAATTACATTTTTCTGTTGTGGTAGCCATTTTTATTGTTTGTAATTTTCGTTGTGTTTTTATTTCATTTTATATATTCGTGAACTGAAATGGCTCCATTTGGATGGATGGATTTGAAATTCATGTATTTCACACACAAATCATCACTCTCCAATGGATTTACAAATACTTAGATTTGAGAGTCTAGTTTAAAATGGAGGAATTTCAAATCCTCATCAAAACCTAATCATTTGTGAAATCCTTTCATCTCTACCCCTTCCCCCTCTCCCCTTTCACTCTCGATCTAAGTATTTGCAAATCTATTGGAGAGTATGATTTGTGTGTGAAATCTATGAATTTCCAAATTCATCCATCCCAATAGAGCCCATAACTCAAATTTTGCTTTATTACTCATAGAAATGTGATCAATGTCAAAAGGGGCAGGTTTCTTGTAATGTGCAATATGCATAGTGCAGTTGATGTGTATTTTTGGTAACTCAAGGGGATTTTTTATATTTGTGTACACTGAACACGCAACTTGTTCAGTAGTGTAACACAAATTGAATGATTCAAGGTATATAAATTGAGGGTTTGGATCCCTTGCAGTTAACTGTACGGTACAGTTAACTGCATGGCCGTTTGATCACACACACCGGGTGTGTATATGCGTGTCCGATCTAACGGTCATGCAGTTAACTGCACCGTGTAGTTACTGCAGTAGATCCAAATCCATAAATTGAAAGTTTTAGGAAAATAAAATATATGCCTACAAAATTTTGTCGTACAGAAGAATAGGTTTCGTCAATTGATCCAAAATGAAAGTCATGTCAATACACAATCTCCAATTAAAATTGGCGCCGTGAATTTGAATTCCGTGCACTAATTTTACAACCTAAAATTCCAAGTTATATAAAAAAAAACCTTATTCAAACATTATTCTCACCCAATTTCACATTTCACACCTTATTGCTCCCTCGCCCTCAATCCGCTTTATACCACGCAATTCTATCAGGCCAAGAAGAAGATTTCTTCTTCCCCACTAAATCCGCCGATCGAAAAACAACAGGCCTGCAGAAGATTAACATCACCAACACCTGAAACACAAAAATCGAAAACCCGATCCACACGAACACCGTTCTTCTCCAGATCGACACCATCCGTTTCAGCCGAGGAAGCTCCGACGCTATTTCGACCGATCCGCCGTAGATCTCGGGCACGCCGGACCCTGATTTCAACTCTGCTCTCTGCTCCAGAATTACCTTAAACGACGCCGTTGGTATGTCTCCTTCTCTGAATTCTCCCATCGCGATTTTTAGAGTTTGAATTTCTGATTCGAATCCCGCGATTAGAGGGAGGGCGTTTAGGAATGTGTGGATTAGGCGAAGTTGTTGGCTCTTGAAACGTAGCATTGTTGGGTGACTTGATTCCTGGATTCTGTCGCCGGTGTTCGAGTGGCTTTCTACTCTTACCTTTGGTTTCAAAATACGGATGATTACTCAAATTGGAGTGCGGGCGAGCTCGTAAAAGTGCTTAAATTAATCACTTTATTTTGGAAGCAGATTAGAACAAATTCAAACAATTAATCTGCATAAACATACTTTTCGATAAAAATAACTAATACCTTTCACTGAAAAACTTTAATACTAAAAATATCTTGAAAATACAATTGAAATTGAATTGCGCAATTCACCTATGCGTACACGTTTGTCTACTTTTGTGCTCATGCAATTGGTGCAATTGAATTCAATTTCAATTTGGATGAATCATCTACACCCAAAACATTAAATAATGAACCCTAAATCATGACTTATCGAGCCGGGTGAATCATGAACTACTCGGTTCAGGTCGGGCCAAAAAAAAAAACACGAACTGGTAAAAAAAAAAAATTAAATTGAAATTCAATAGCACCAAATCAAAATTGGTACAAATGGTGCATTTTAGAATTTGGCATAAACATACATTGTTGATCACTTTATAAGTTGTATTTGTAAATTCTATGACAATTTCCATATTCACTTTCTATTTAAATGTGTGAGGAGTAAAAATTATTCTTTTAAAAAAAAAAGTAATTTTGTCCCACTTTATAAAGTTTGCAAACAAGAAACGGTTTTAAACTGTTTTTTTGGTTAAATATTTTGTTGTTTTAGTAAATACTGTATGGTTTGATATTTTATCAGAAACATACTTTATTTTCATATACTAACTGCATTTGTCTTGTCTACATAAATACATTTTTTTTTGACAAACATCTACCTAAATATGAGCTTTTGATCTTTTTGACCTATACAAAAATGAATCACCATGCATAAAATGACAGTCTCAAAACACCTGGCAGAACAATGTCTCTTATGTAAATAAACATTTCTCATTAATTATATACCTTATAGTTCAAAATGACTATATTCAGACATTTTCTGTTCTATTCTATTAAAATAATGTATATAATTTTATCCTAATTCAAGAAATTCCTACCTAATTATGAAAAAAAAAATGGAAGCAGAAAACTAAAAAAACATACCTTCAAAATACCGAGTTTTGTATTGTATTCAGATTCAGGCAACGTCAACGAAACCGTAACACGCAAGTTATGATCGCACGGAACAGCGCGTTGGGCCGAACCCACGGGCCCGAACCCGACAAAAGTAACCGGGCTCGTTTTCGTGTAATCAAAATTGAGCGGTTGAGTGGTGTGAACCGATTCCTCCACCAATTTGGTCATCAAAATCCCGCTTAACACGAAGCCCGAAGCGAGCAAGAAAAAGACGTAGACGCTGCACAAAAGGGCCTTGGTGGATCTCAGGGCGATTTTGAGATTTAAGTCGGTTGCAAATGAAGGAAGTGAGGCCGAAACAGAGGGCGTTGCACGATTTAAGCAGCTTTTGCTTCGTGTGGTCCTTCACACGAGAGAGGGTTTGGAAGGGGAATAACACGAGCATGATGGAAAAGTTTAAGAACGAAATGGGAAATGTGACAGAAGCTTACGAATGAGCTTATTTGGAATGTCACGATTTTGATTGATAACATGATGAAGAAAGAGATGAAGTTTAGTGGGAAGTGATTGTGGTTTTTCACATCATCAGATGATGATGGAGAAGGATTGTAAGTTAATGGGTATTTTTTGGAACGGATTTTTTAAACTTTGATTTGATGATGATTATCATTTTGAGGGTCAAAATGATCTGAAAAGCCCAATTTTTTGGCAACGAGTAGTTTTTCAGTTGCAAGGAGTAGAGAATTTTTCATCATATTTGTGAAATATTGAGTACCTATTTCAATTTTGGGTTTGTGGTGGTGATGATCATCAATGTATTTTCATGAGTCATCCATTGATGATTTTTTTCTTGCAGGATTTGATGTGGTGATAAATATAGTGGGAAATGGAAAAAATGACAAGGGAATTTTTTATTTGGAATTACATGGGAGTGGGCCCTTATATTAATTGACCATTCCTTAATTTTTCAGGTTTTTAATTGCATGTCTTGGGATGCTAAAAGCAATTGGGCAATCCATATTGGCTTGATTAGTAGTAATTAATATATGGAAACAATTTTATGTACCAATTATTGTTGGAATTGAGTTGTACACTATAACGTTTTTAGATCAATATGGATTTTTTTTTTTAATTATTTGTTGTTGGGTCTTAATATTGTTTCTTAATTTTCTATCATTAGCCTCGTGTATGTACCTCAATATTAATGGTGTAAATGTACTACTATAAGACAGGTAGATTAGTGTGTTAAGAAATCGAAGGTGATGAGTTTAAAATTATATAATTGCTTACACTTCACAGACTCTCTTGTAAAACTTGTTTATAGTATAAAATGCATATTATTACACTTATAAACTGATATCATTACTCTTAAAAACTAGTACCTATAACATTTAATACTAGGATCTCAATTTATAAATATAATGATATCAGTTAATAAGTATAGTGATATTAATTTGTTAATGTAGTTGTATAAATTTCATAATATGAACGAGTTTCACTGGAGACCCACCCCACCAAACATTGCATGAAAGATAATAATTGTAGTATTCTGGTTATGCGAAGAGTAAAATTGAACTCTGTACAAAGAAAATGATGATAGGTTGATTTTTCTCATTTATTCATAAAAATTAGAAATGAAAGTGAAAATCAACTAATTATTGTTTAAATTACATATAATTTCTTGTCCAAACTTGAAAAATCAATTGTGTGCTACCATGTTTATTCATTCTGCCTAATTTTCTACTCCATATCGATATGTTATCATCTTTCATTTTATTAGAGCACATTTATAACGATAATTAATTTAAACGCAATAAATTTCGAAAGAAATACATCATTTTGTAATAAAAGTTGAATATTGTTTTGGCAAGATGTTTTATTACAAGTGTTGATTCATTTGACCACTATCAATATATATAGCTGGTGAACTGGTGATAATATTAAGGACGATATATGACACGCATCTCAACAAGTGTGAAATTGAATAAGTTGGTTGATACTTGATAATGGTAGTAGGGATGGCAATGAGGCGGGTTTTAATCCGAACCCGGCACGAATCCATCCCGGATGGGGCGGGTTAAATCCGGTCAAATGAAAATCCATCGGATGCGGGGCGGGTCGTAGTATTAGGCAAACCCGCCTCATAATCTGATCCATATATATATATATATATATATATATAATGTATTAAGTAATAATGTAATAGTAGTTTAATAAGATAACAATACTATAATAAGAAAAAAAACAATATAATAAGATGTTTATTTTGATGAGGTATGTTTGATTAATGAATAATGAGTAACTGTAGTCCCTTTTGTGCTCTTTTTAATGTGAGATTGATTATGATATTATGTATTTTTTGTTTGTTTTAATTTGATGATTCTAGTTTATGTTTTATTTTTTAGGAACGATATGTATTTAAAAATGACATGTATGAAATTAGGAGTACAAATTAAAAAATAAAGAAAAAATGAAATTAAATATGCGGGGTAGTTAAACCCGCCGGGTTCATGGGGCGGGGCGGGGCGGGTAGAGCGGATCCAAAAAAATCGGCGGGCGGGGCGGGTTTCGGGTTAGGGAAAAAATAGTGGGGCGGGTTACGGGTTTAGCCAAACCCGCCCCGTTACCATCGTAAATGATAGTAGGTTATTTTCAGGGATAGCCAATAATTAATATAGCAATAGGGGGCTTGATGTTGATGCTCAATCGGTAATTGGCACACAACCCACAACATAATGGATGTGGAGTAATTTGTTGGTGACAAAAATTTGTGTGACATTGTTTCACAAAATACAGCTCCACTTGATCAATATTGTTAAGGTAGAAAAATTAATTTATTTGATTTGGCCTTTATATAGATCAAATATAGACCAATCTCGTGAAATGATCTCGCGTAAAACCAACTCTTACCTGGAGGTAGGAGTGTAATTGTGTAAACGAGCTGAGTAATGCTGAGCTTAAACTCGGCTCGATTAAAATACTCGAAAACTCGACTAAAATTCGATCGAGCCCAAAATTTTAAGCTCGAGCTCAGCTTGTGAATCTCTCAAACTGAGTATTTATAAGTTCAAACTTGATAGCTACTATGCTCAAATCGATTTCGATCTTTTTAAGAGCCGACTTGACTCACTTACACCCCTACTTGGACACACTATCGAAAGGGGTCAATTTAATTCGAAAAACTAAAATTCTTTTATCAATCAAGACTGATGATGTCAACTAATCAAATACGTAGGTATATGAATGAAAAAATTTATTATTGATCTTGATTCATCTCTTCGTCGACCCAAAAGTAGAAAAGGGATAAAAGAGAACAGGACTAAACAAGAAAAGGTGAACAAGATGAAGAGAGAGATTGACAAAAGATACAATAACTGCATCATCACCATACATGAACTACAATTATAATGAGCTTCGCTATGGTTACAATTGGAACGTGATTAAATGTGTGCAAAAAATGGAGATGAACACTCAAGTCTTTGGAGTTACAAACGAGACGACGTATAAACAGCTGAAAAGGAAGCGAGTCCCTTCGAAGTCTAACCCTGCTTTGTTATCCTTTTGTCCCTGATAGGCAGGTTGGCGGGTTTTTGGGCCTCATGAGGGTGGTCAGGACCAGTGTACACCTTAAGATGGTTGAAAAGCGATCTCCCCAGCTGCAATAAACACAATAAACTGCTTATATACATGTGGGACACAACCTAGATAAGAAACACGCTCTTCATATTATTCTATTTTGCATAATATCTTGAATTTTAGATTTGCACTTGAACCAAAAATTCTAGACTAGAAACAGTTGTTCTTGCAGGAATCCACACCAATATTTTTTATATTATTCTAATCACTTTGCCAGGGACTGTGATTATGAGAAACGAAGGTTACACAACACAACACAATTAGCACCCGTTCAGACGACCTTTTATTCATCACAAACATTTTTCATTATGTTTTTCACATTTAACAAGTGGAAGGAGCTTACCCGCCCTTTAGGAAGCATCCCACGAACAGCATGCTCGATTATTCTTTCGGGGATTCTTTGCTGGAGCTGATCAAAAGTCTCCACTGTCATTCCACCTGGTCTCCCAGAGTGCCTCCTGTACAGTTTTTGCATCCTCTTTTTCCCGGACACAGCAACTTTGTCAGCATTAACCTATTTAATGCAATTATAGAATAAACAAAGTCAGAATACTATGACACTAATGTCGAACCAATCTGTTTGTTGAATAAAACTAGTTAGAAACAGACAAAATAAGAATGCTATGAGAAGCGTAGAAAAGACCAGAGTACATTCTCATAGTATCTCAGATCATGACTGAAAGCCTTATGACAGTTCAATCATAAGACCAACATATCAACCGATGCAAGTTCCACTTACAAACACATTCATAACAGGTACCAATTGAAACTTATAATTGACAAGTTACATTTGCAAATCTCGAATCATAGAGCATATGATTATATCTATTAGCACTAGAGTACGCATGAGATGGGATATAGCACGTGTCATCAATAAACAAATGAGTGCAAATTATAGGAAAAACTCAAGTCAAAATCCTCCCTGAATGCCGGTAACAAAAGAGAAAACCAGTTCTGCAAATTTAAATGGCATTGGAAAATGGGGTCTTCACTCTAAGGTACAAAAATCATGGGAAAATTACTCTAAGGTACAATGTGCAAAAAATGGTTTGCACTATAGTTCAAAGTTTGAACTATAGTGCAAACCATTTTTTGCACATTGTACCTTAGAGTAATTTTCCCCAGAATTTTGTACCTTAGAGTAATTTTCCCTTGGAAAATATCATATCTAGCTCATCTTTTATATTAGAAAATACTCTTCATATAATAGATGAAAATAGCCACATTTTGATTTGCAAAGATTCATCAATAAGATCAGTAGAAATATATGGGTACCAGAAGCTGCCAATATAGTCCAATATGAACAATAGAAGTAACTAAATTATACTTTAAATCAGTACTCAACAAGAAAAGCACATATTCTCAACTTCAATCTAGACTTGTGTTTCTTATTAGAATTTTAGTTTTTCTTTTCTGAGTCCAATATCAATGACATGCACGAAGAGGCTGCTTAGTTTAGGTTTCGTATTGAAATTAACTAACTCCTTATTATAGTTTAATTGTTTAGAATAACTAATAGCCAATGTAATAATTTCAGAATCCCAAACTAAAATTTAAGAATTCTGCATATACACAGTACTGATTCAATTTTTAAAACAAAGACGAGTCCTTCTTTTACAATTTGTAAATATTTGTGTGTGTGTGTATTTCCATTAAAATATTAGTCAGTCAAAAGCCATGTCTCAAAGTACTTATTGTAGCTTTAATATTTTCCCTTGAGTACCCATATAATCAATTGATTCTAAAAATAATCATGTCATTTGAATGAAGATTAAAAAGATAACTTAAGCTGAAGCTAGATTTTTGGTATATAGGGTTTAACATAACTGAAGTAACTAATTAATCTCAAGTGAATTAATAAACAACCCTTACAATTATAAGTGAAATAAATACTCCCTCCATACCACACTCGATTGCTACTTTGCCAAAAAAAGGTCCGACCCATATAAATTGCTACTTCCAAAATAGCAATAAAATATCTTTGTTTTTTACAACTATCTCCTCCCAAAATCTCAGAAATTATATCTCATGTCATTACTTTACCCACACAAAAGCATCTTTCTTTTGTCTTATTCTCTTTAATTTACTGAAATACCCTTAACCAAAAACAATTTTATACCTCAAATAGTAATAAACAACTCTTACATTAAAACTTGTGCCAACAGTAACGTAGCAAACGAATTTGGGACGGAGGGAGTACATATTAAAGAAAGGAGAAAAATAAAGAGATTAGAATATGCAAAGAATTACCACATCTAACTCTATAAAGGATTGTCATTAATGCTTTAATGGAGGAGCATAAGATTTTCCTAAAGTTCAGGTAACAGTGGAGATTAGACATAAAATTGTTGAAGGGACTCTACTGCCAAATATAGTACTTTGCAGTAAGCAGAAAAGTTGTGTTCTAGCTTACCACGATAACGAAGGCTCCCATATCCACACTTGGTGTATATGTTGCAAGATTCTTTCCCCTTATGTGAATGGCAATTGTGGAAGCCAATCGTCCAAGAATCTTGTCGGTTGCATCAACAATATACCAGGGTTTGCTCGTCTGCACATGGTCTGAAGCTTTGGGGTACCATGTCTTGTTCCAAACATCCTGAAATATGAAACAACTATTGAGTGATGTGATATGCTTAATAAGCAGCAAACAACTGTAAAGCACTTCAAAGGTTCTTGCTAAATATATAGAGTGAGACAAAGACTCGTTAGACAACGGTATCAGATGTGGTTTAATAAAAGAATGAATATTTGAGAAATAGGAGCTTTCATCGTAGTGATAAGGTTATGTATATATTGTTTCTATCCAATATGGAGTAAACACTCTCAGCTAACTCTTGATGAAGCACACTTTTTCTCCTTTCTTCTTTGTCATCAAAAAATCTCAGCAGAGTGAAGTTTTTGCTGCACTTAAAGTCAATTAAATATATGAGCCTGCTCCCACAGCAGGCAAACAGTGAAAGAAACCCAGCATTCTACATATGCATTATCTCATCTTTAGGGAGCGTGCTTTATTATTCCTAAAATTATTTTTACTAATACTATAGCCAAAAAGATAGAGAGCTTTTCACAAGCTTTCTTACTTAAAAAAATGCATTTGTTCCTGGCATTCTATGAGCTACTATAAGCTAATCTTCAAAAAATCAGTCAAAAGGTTCAATAATCACATTTTCTTTAACAAAAAGTCCCAAATTCATACATCTACTCTAGCTAACATATCCCTCTACTGATAAATTCAAGCAACATAAAAAACAATCTTATAATTTTATGCGTAGTCGTGCCATAAATCCTCAAAAACTAATCCAAATCAAAGCACACAAAAATCTTGATAACCAGCGTTCATATTGCGGAAGAAGAGCTCACATTATCACAAAATACGACAGAATAAAATCTTAAATCTCAAATAGCAAAAAAAATCCATAAAACAAAGAAGAAGAAAAAAATGGGGGAAAGCCTACAGGGCCATCGAGGTTATCAAACATCCACGTCTGGTTGGACGGCACAATAGCGGTTTTCTCTTGACAGCAGATTTTTGAAACCCTATTAGATTGCATCGCCTGTTTGGACGAAACGGCGACGCGAAACCCGAGAAACGGCGTTTTGTTGAGAGAGAAAGGGGAGGGGTTTTGAGATGGTTTCGAAATTAGTAATGAGGGTGGGGTAGAGCAGTTTACCGCCATTGCCATTGCTGTGATTTCTCTCTCTATTGCTCTTTCCCAGTGATGAAATTTGAAGTAGATAACTGAAAGAGGTATGAAGCGGATAAGATGGTGTGTTATTTTATCGTGGGGGTTGCAACACCTGATTATTCCCGCTTCTGTTTCCTTTTCCGAGTTAGTCGTGTTTTGGCTTCGCGCGCTTCTACGATGGAGAGCCTCCAGTGTTTCCAGAGCGTTTTTGGCCCTTTTTAACCAATAAATAAAGACATCCTAAAACAAATGATTTTAATGAAATTTTATCCGGGCGTTTATTTATAACATAAAACAGTAGCCTAAATGACTTTAAATTTTTATATATTTTCGAAAATTATTTGGACTAAACATCTTTATATTAACAGAAATCGAATATATTTATATGTATATTGAAAATGTGAATTATACATATTCTTTCTCTATTTTGTTACTCTTTTTCACCTAAAAAAATCAACATTTTATTTATAGAGTGTTGATTTTTACAAGGATTAGTAATAATAGTGGTGTACATTGAACATGATCTGCATATATAATTTTTTGTTTAAAGGAAGATGACGTTCGTATGAGATAGTTTTTTTATACATGATATAGGGTATAATCTATAACACAAATAATACTCATTCTTCCAAAAATATTAGGCGTTAATCTGTAATTTATCTTCATCTTACTTGTGAGGCCTCATACAAATACATGTTTTTAATTATAAGATATATATATAAGAAATTGAGTGGAATTGGGGCTCAAGTGACCCCAAGGTCAAAATAGGTCCGTCACTGATCCTAAACTATGTGTGCGCTTCCAAACTCAAGTAAATAAAGTTAGATTTTGAAAAGATAGATGATAAAAATAATATTATATAATTAAAAAAATGTAAAATTAATTAAATAATTGTGTAATGATTGATTAATGTATATTATATTATATATATATATATATATATATAATTATAATAAAGTAAAAAAAGATGAGGGAAAATATTGAGTTGAATAGATAATAATAATTAAAAAATATGTGATAGATAATTAATAATATATTAAAAATTGTGTTTGAAAAAAATAAGATATGTGTATTATGAGTATTATATTGTAGAATTTTGAAAGATTTAAAATTTTATATCAAAATCTTAATAAATAAACAGTGATTTGAGATTTGAAATTGAAATTCAGAAAGTGGCTTCCTACATTGTACACAAACAAACCCTTAATCTATTTAGATTCAATTAAGAATGTGTTGATTAATAGATTTTAAATTCATCTAATTATAACGTGATTTGCACATAGCGCAAAATCTGCACAAGAGGCTTACACTTTTATCCGTTGTTTATTGATCGGGAGTGGAACCAAAGCTGCAATGCGAATGAATATGTGTTGATTGTCGACTAAAGCTTATTAATACTAAAACCATGTTATTGAAATGACAAATTGCAAAATAAGATTTATCTTTGTCACTAATGTCATTTTAAGGATCAATTTTTTAACTTTTAAGTGCAGGTATTAAACTTTTAAATTGTTTCAATAAAAAAATATCGGACAAATTCAGACAAAATAAGGTGGTATACATCAATTCACATGTAACTATGTAAACCATAAATTGTTCCTATATTTTTTTTTCAACACAATTCGTAATTTCGATATCTACTACTATACAAATAAAAAAAATTAATTTAGAAAGTACAATTAATGGCAAAATCCTAAGTTTTATATGCAACATGTGCATAATACACTTTACAATGTATTTTAAAATCATGTAATTTATTGTAATAAAATAAACAACTTGTTTATACCACGATTCAACGTAAAGACGTTATGTATTTTTTAATGCGTATATACAAACTTTTTTTACACCATTTATTGGAAAGCTTAAACACGTTGCGTATTTCAATTTGTCATGTAGAATTTTAGATTAGATTATGTTTTTAGGTTTAAAAAGCGTATAGTTGACAGTTAAAAAAGATTCCTTCACACTGCAGCTTTCCAAGCAATAAATATGGCGAATTCAATTCCAAGATCAAAACCCCCTCCCCAAGATCCCTGCCTCTTTCTTCGATCCCAAAATCCAAAAACCCCTTTTACGATTTAAACCCCTGAAAAGCCCCATTATCAATCAAAAATGCCGCCCCAAATTACTGATCTCGCTCCAAATCTGCTTCAGCAGATCACTCAGGCGATCCAATCATCGCCGCCCACGTGGCAATCCGCCATTCTGAGCAACGCTTTGATCTTTGTGGTGGGCTCGCCGCTTCTGGTGACTGGTCTTTCCATCTCCGGCATTGCTGCTGCTTTCTTTCTCGGCGCTCTTACTTGGCGCGCTTTTGCCTCTAAAGGGTTTCTTCTTGTGTTTACATACTATGTCATTGTGAGTAAAAAATCGATACCTTTTTCCTTTTGTCTCTTGCTGTTTTGTTAGTGTTTCCATGTGTAAATTGACTTATGATCGCATCGAATTCAGGGGTTTTCCTGTTATTGAGATATGGCTAGAATTGAAAATTAAAGGAATCTGGATAATTGATTATCTGTTGCGTTTTTTTTTTCTTGACTCTCTTGCTGTTTTATTAGTGTTTCCATGTGTGTAAATTGGCTTATGATCGCATCGAATTCAGGGGTTTTCCTATTATTGAGATATGGCTAGAATTGAAAATTAAAGGAATCTGGATAATTGATTATCTGTTGCGTTTTTTTTTCTTGACTCTCTTGCTGTTTTATTAGTGTTTCCATGTGTGTAAATTGGCTTATGATCGCATCGAATTCAGGGGTTTTCCTGTTATTGAGATATGGCTAGAATTGAAAATCAAAGCAAGCTAGATAATTGATTATATGTTGAGTTTTGTTTCTTGACTCTCTTGCTGTTTTATAGTGTTTCCATGTGTGTAAATTGACTTATGATCGCATTGAATTCAGGGGTTTTCCTGTTATTGAGATATGGCTAGAATTGAAAATCAAAGGAATCTAGATAATTGATTATTTGTTGAGTTTTGTTTCTCGACTCTCTTGCTGTTTTATTAGTGTTTCCATGTGTGTAAATTGACTTATAATCGCATTGAATTCAGGGGTTTTCCTGTTATTGAGATATGGCTAGAATTGAAAATCCAAGCAAGCTAGATAATTGATTATTTGTTGAGTTTGGTTCAAAAAACGCATCAAACTTGTGTGATCATGAGATGGGATCTAAAGTTCTGCTGGATTAGAGGCACCTCAAGCTCAATTTGATTGAAAATCCTACAATTTTAAACCCGGATTTTAGAAGGATTACAACTTTCTTTTAATAAGCTTGACTAATATTATGATCTGCTCTATTGGGTTTGTTTACGGACCAAGAATTTGTTGGAAAGAACGCTTTTTGTTAATAGAGAAGGAATTGGTTCTTGAATTTTGTTTTGCAACTTTCTGATGATTTACAAATTTAGGATTTAAAAATGTATGGTTACTTCATGGATTCGGAAAAGTATGATTTTCTTTTTTTTATTTAAACTTTAGAGTAAATTGGTCTCTGCGTTGGCTATGCTGTATATATTTATGTTTGCAGTTTTATCATATTGGTTGAACATCTTAACGGAGTGGTGTGCTTTTAAATGTAACTTAATCGTATTGGAAAAAAATTTAGGGAACTGGAGTGACGAAAGTAAAGATGGCACAAAAGGAGGCACAAGGGGTTGCCGAGAAAAGGAAAGGAAGGAGGGGACCAGGGAGTGTAATTGGTTCGAGTGTTGCTGGCTGTGTCTGTGCTTTTCTCTCGATCCATGGTATTGGGGGCGAGGCATTTGCTCGTCTTTGGGAGCTTGGATTTGTTGCCAGTTTCTGCGCTAAACTCAATGATACTGTCTCAAGTGAGATAGGGAAAGCTTATGGGAAAAAAACGTAACTACTACTTCTCTTGTGCTCTAATTATCTCCTGCTACGTATTATGTCACATATGTTAACCTATGGGAAATTGGATCAACAATATTAAGTGTCAAAAATCTATGTCACATATGGAAAAAATCTACATAATGTGGGTACAACATTTCTGTGGGAATTTATATAGTTATATTAGTATGTAATTTTTTGTTTCGTGATTTCTGTAGTAATATCTAATAAGTCTTGGTTATTAATCAAAGAACAATTTTCTTACTGTAGTTATCTAATCACAACGTTGAAGACAGTCCCGAGGGGCGCAGAAGGTGGCATTAGCATTGAGGGAACTTTTGCTGGGCTTTTAGCTTCAATTCTTCTTGCTTCTGTTGCTTTTCTATTGGGTGAGGTAACAAAATATGTTAATGGGCCGACTTTTTCTCTTCTACCAAAAGAAAGAGCTATATCTGCCTATTACTATTAAACGAGATGATGATTTTATCCAACTTTAACCGTATAACTGATATTGAATTATGTCTGAACAGATAAATGTACCTGAAGCAATCATATGTGTGATTGCTTCCCAGATAGCTAATCTCGGAGAGAGTATTATAGGTGCTTCGTTTCAAGAGAAAGAAGGGTTTAGATGGGTTAGTGATTTGATTTCTTTTATTAACATGTTTTCAGTCGATTGATTGATTGCTTGTTTAACGCGTGTTTCTCTTTTATTGTTCAGCTCAACAACGATGTTGCCAATATCATCAACATATCACTGGGCAGCATTTTAGCCGTCCTCATGCAACGACTAATGCTCCCAAACTGGACATCATGAATTACGAAAATGCCCGTGAGTGGAAGCTTTCCAATGCTGCATAGTGTACTAATATTTGTTCTGTTCCCACGAGTTATGCTTTGCCACGCGGAATTTAGGTATTATTTCAGTTGGAATAGCAATGAAAATTTGTAGGGGCGATTTGGAAATGGATACGCCTTTTTCTCTCCATATTTAAGAGACAGTTATACAGAGGAAATGGAGACGATTCATATCTCGGGTACTTCAGAGTATCAATACCACCTTGAGTATCATAGTTCTTGTTGTTCTTGTTTGCTCACTTGATTCCTATGATATAGAACATAACATGACTAATTTATTTCATAGCTTTGAACAGTTTTGGTTTTACGGTCATTGTAAATGCTAATAGAACATCCAAGTTTTTAAGAACCCATTTTTTATTGCATTCCTCTGGGGCTTCATGTATTGGGAATTTTTGAAATGATTTTCCGGAAATGGAAACCATCAATTGATGGCTTTTAAATTATAATACCATGGTTTAGCTATGTTTATAGTTATAAAACATTCAGACATTCTTATGGTTGGTCAGTGATGGAACATAAATTTTACCAATCAAGATCACATATTCTATTTTGGTATTTCATCTTGAATATAATTTATATTATCCTACACGTGTCATTACTTATGATTTGTGATATCATTTCTTGCACACATTATTATATATTAAAAGCAATAAAATATGAGATGAAATACCAAAATTATATTATCCGACACGTGTCATTACTTATGATTTGTGATATCATTTCTTGCACACATTATTATATATTAAAAGCAATAAAAGATGAGATGAAATACCAAAATAGAATAGGATATACGTGGCTACAATGAGGATCTTATATTCCCATGAACTAATGCACATATATATTACATAATTTGTTCAAGGAAATAAAAAACTCGAGCAAAAAGATATTGAAAGTCAGCACCTTAAACCCATATATAGCCTTCAATTTGCAGAAAGCCAGAAACCCCTGCCTTCTTTTTTCCCTATTGCAAACAATCACAACTTTGATCCATCCATAAGCAGATTAAACTTCTCTCTGCACATGGACGAGCTTCCAACCTCGGATCGTGCTTTATTATACATCCTTGTTCAATTGATCGTATTCAAGTTAACAAGAAAGACAACTTTGAGAGTCTGGACACTAACGCTCTACGTACACATGAAACTAAACATCCAACCACCATGACTATCTTCACTAACAAAACAAACTTAAGGAAAGACGTGTTTTGACTTGTAACACAACCTATCCTAATCTTACAGACATCGTGTTACAAGAGAAGAAACAACCCTGGATACATCAGAAATTCCTTCTCCGTTTCGAGTTGGTAATACGCGACTGATCCTGATGGTGGAAAAATTGGGAAGTTATATCGGGCACAAAGGCAGCAGTGTCGGGTGGATTTTGGAAGTTTTTGGGCCAGTAAAGACCTGATGCTGTGGGTGGAGAAGTAATCTGTGGCACTGCCCAATATGTTTCGGGCACCTGACCGAGGCAATCATCGCTTTCGAATTCAGCATCGCCTGGACGCATCATTTGGGAGCAATCTGAATCTCCAAGCTTCCCACTATCTGCCTGGTGAAACACATTCAGATACAAAGTTAGATTGCAGAACGAGTTGGTCTTATGTAAAACAGTTCAACTGTACAATTGATTCGCAACCATCACTTTATAGTATTGCAACTAATACTTTTGAATGGAACAACTAATACTGACAAACTAATACAGTATAAAAATGCAAACCAGTTACATGGTTTACAGTAAGACTTTGCCATAATATTTCGACTGTACTCAAGAAGCAAATTTAACTCATGTGCATCTCCTACGTAGCAAAAGATATAATGTATTCGACGTCGACATAAGAACTCATATTACATTGGGGGTGGTGTTGGGGGGTGGGGGGGGACTGGTATGAGGATGAGTGACTCACATGCATGCACAGAATTAATACCTTAGAGGAGCCGTTGCTCATGAAATTATAATTCTGGGTGAAATCATCGAGCCCGATAAATTCATCTAACTGCCACATTGGAACACTTCCATTGGAGATGCCTCCCGTAGAAGGCAATTTCGACAATGGAACACTGGCTTGGATAGGTCCACTTTTACCGTATTGATTGGTCGATGATACAGGGGTGACCCTCTTTGGGGGTGAATGTGGTAACTTCTCAGCAGTATTAGGATTTGTATTACCTGAAAATGAAGGTGGATGGGCTTCATTAGCTTCGAGTCCCACTTTAACTCCTGTGAGTAAAAATCTCTGATGCACGGACACTAATGAATTTGCTGTGTGTATAGCAACATCGCATTTTCTGCAGAGTAAAGCTCGGTCCTCCAGGCAAAAGAAATAGCCTGCTGTCTCCTGCACAATTAGTAACAAGCATGAGATAACTACTCTTATGGTGAAACTGCCATTTGGGGTGCAAGTACGTGAGTCAAGCTCGAGCCATCTCACTAGCTACTTGTGCTCAACTCGCAAATAGCACGAAATCACTCGAATTTAATCGAGTAAAGATCAAACTACTCGAGTAGCTCTTGGGTTCGAGCTCAATAATACTAGGCTTGTGAGTCTAATCGAGCTCACATCAACTCGCAAATAGCTCGAAATCACTCGGATTTAATCGAGCTCAAGTATTGACATCGACAGTACTCAAATAGCTCGAAATCACTCGAATCTAACTTAGAGCTTCGAGTGTTTTAACCAAGTTGAGTTCAAGTTTGACAGTACTCAAATAGACTCGGCTCATTTTCACCTCTAACTGCCGTGCCGGGTCTAGAGTGCAGAAATCAGCAATTGAAGGATGTGAAAGGAGTTTTGATTTCATTAAGTGTATTGAAATAACGTAAAACATTGTAAGTTTCACCGTGTGATACAGTAGGACAGTGCCACAGTGGTATTTGATATCAATAAGGAAAATGATTTCACACTACAATCATAATTAAAGAATAGACCAAATACTCAAATAGCCAATTAAGCTTAGTGAGAGCTACACGCTAATTGACATCGACAGGACTAGAAAACCTAACGCCATCTAACTCTCTCATTGATATCCCATTAAAGAGCGTAGAGCATAGGCCACTTAAAAACTTGTTCACACTATTGTTTTCTAGTTAGATCTGGAAATTATTCAAATTAAGAACAGAAATAACGGGGAAGAGGTTGTGATTACGGTTGTGCAATTACCAATAACCTCATGGCATCCAGTAATGAGCAAAGACTCAAACTTGGCAATTTTAAGTTGTTCGTACTGAAAAGGGAAGCCATTAAGAATATTTTCCAACGAATTCAACTAGAACTGCCTTTTAAATGGGAGTATGGGATACAAATGGGACTTTTGCTAACAAATTCAACTAAATGAAGTCTGCAATATGGAAAAGGAAAGACTCGAGAGAGATGCACACCATTCACCAAGAGACAATTGTGTAATTTAATCTTGTTACTAATGGATAAAGGTTATCTTAAATCCATCGATACTTGCACATAATATTTTCTCCAAATAAATCCCAAATTCAAACAAAACAAAACAGAACAATCCAATTTTATCCACAAGTGGTAAATTGAAAACTTATCTTTATCCCTCTTCTTCATTTTATTTCTGAAGTAGAGTTCAATAGCTACAGTAAGGCGGTGTTTGGTTCACGGGACTAGATTGATTAGGTGTGATAGGATTGAGTGGGATTGAGTAAGATTGGATAAATTGGACTGGATTTGTTTGAATCAAGAAATGTGTTTGGATTGTAGGATTGGAGCAAGGAATTAGATGGGATACCTGTTGAAATATCATAAACACCCTGAAATTAAATTGAAACAACACACTTTATTCTTATGAATCTATTCAAATAATAGAAGGACAATTTGTAATATTGCACTTGGGATATGTTTTTCACATGGGATTCCCTTCCCACCTTTCACATGGGATTGACATATCCCTCAATGGAGGGATTTGATACATTTTGTATCCGGCTTGAAGCATATCATGGCCCTCATCCCACAAACCAAACAAACCAAACGGTAGATTAGTTGGGATTAAAATCCTAATCCCAACCTATCTCAATCAATCCAGCGAATCAAACAAACATGCCTAAAAGGATAACACAAATGTGAAATGCCACAATAATTTCTCTCTCACACACAAACCAATCCACAAAACCCCAAAATTATCAAGCCATAAACCACACATTAACTAACAAATTATAATTATCGGATCGAGATAAAGAGTAGGATGGAACCTGGCAAATATCACACTTGGGCATCTCGGAAGAGGAGCAGGAAATCGGGACTCTCTGGTGCTTACTAGCGAGCTTGTTAGCGGCGTGCACTTTCTGATCGCAATTCAAACAGAGGGCCGCCTCGTCGGCGCAGCAGAGAACCACCGCCTCCGCCGCCTCGCACGCGTTGCACTGAATCTTCATCCTGATTTTCGGAAGACTATCGGCTCAACAACTTGTTATCGAATTCGAAACAGTGGATATAAATTGAAGGATTGATGCAGCGTGGAAGAAGATACCCCCAGTTGGGAGAGCATTGAATAAAGTAAGAGAGAAATAAAAGCATGTGGGGAAGGGAAAGGGTGGCACTACAGTGTGTAGATTCTTGAACGGTTGATTTTTCATTTTGGTTTGTATTTATGAAGTTAGACAATTATCGATATAATTTCATTTTTAGTCCTATAAAGTTTTGACGATTTATTTTTAGTCCTATAACTTTTTATTTTTTCAATTTTAGTAATGAATGCTATCGATTTCATTTTTTTTTTTGGAAATATTAAAATTTAATAGGAATAAGCATGTGCACCTCACGTGACACTTCAAAATTGATCCTTTTTTTTTGTTACATGATAATCCACTCGTGTAGATCGCCGAAAAATTAAAAAAAATCTCAATTTTGAAGTGCCATATAAAGTACACATGCTTATTCCGGCGAGATTCCGACGAAATTTTAAATTTTTTTATAAAAAAATGACTTAAATTGATACATTCAGGATTAAAATTGAAAAAGTAAAAAGTTATAGGACTAAAAATAGAATCGTCCAAATTTACAGGATTAAAAATAATATTATCTCGACAATTATCTAATAGTAGGTGGGAAATTACCAAATTGCTCCGTTTTAGATAATTGACGATTTACCGAACGCGGAAAACGTCATGATGTATATTTATTTTTCACACCGCTTTGAAGGTGGCAAAATGTTGTAGGCTCAATTTGTTTTTAGACTCCCAAATATGCATTTAGGACTTTGCGTTTTTCATTTTATATGAGTTTGAGATTTAGAGTCTAATTTTTAAATTTCACATTTCATTCACACCTACAAATACCTATAAAATTTATTATTACTCTTCTCAATATATCACACTTTATACACTTTATTACTCTTCTCAATATAATATAGTAATACAATATCAATCATTATAAACATTGATTTGACATAAAGTTAAATCTCACCTTACTTAAATCTCAAAATAAACACGTACATTTACTATTCATCAAGGATTTTAAAACCTTGACTTGCTCTGCATACTTAAATCCCAAAACAAACGCAGACGTAATGATATATACTTCCTCAGTCTCAAATCAGTTGATTTTTACACATATTTTTACGAGCGAATTTATTATTAGTAATTGAAATGATAAAGTGACTTTTAAAGAGAGATGTGATAGATAAGCCCCTCATCTATCATACTCCTCCTTAAAAATCACTTTATCATTTCAATTATTAATACAAAGTTCGTTCGCAAAAACGCGTGTAAAAGTCAACTGTGAAAACTGATTTGAGACAGAGGTAGTATTTATTTTTCACACCGCTTTGAGGGTGGCAAAATTTTGTAAGCATTGGATGTAAAGTGTAATTCAAATGTATTTTTTAATAGTAAAGTATAAGTTGAATAAGTTTCACATAAAAATCTATGATACTGATTAAGGAGTTGACTCATATTATAGAAAAATAATAATTGTGATAATTGAAGGGTGTGTCTTTTTACTATAAAGGGTATTACTCATAATATTGAATTATGTGACTTATATTACAATAGAGGTATTGATAGTGATAATTGAAGGGTGTGACTTATATTACAAAATGTTATTAGTCGTGATAACGGAAGGGTTATGCCTGTAAAAAATGAATCAATTTCATGATGAACAAGTTTCACAGCATAATATCTCATTTTTAATTTATTTTTATAGAATATTTAATTTATTGACATTAAAACATATATCTTGTTAGAGTATAAAATAAATTAAATATTTCAGTATAAACAAGTTAAATGATTTTAATATAAATAAGTTGAATATTTTAAAAAAACAAATTGCACATTTTGAAAAATAATTAAATTTTTTGTAGTCCAATAATTAGCTTCGTTTTGAAATTGATTCCCATTATTTTGATTTTTTAATCTTAGTCCTGTAAATTTTCAAAATTTTTTAAATTAGTCATTAACCTACTGCAACAAGTAACCAAACAGATAACTGTTATATGTGTAATTATTTTTATTTTTAATTTTGAAATGTCACCGAGACTTTTTTAATCCTAATAATTTTAAATTACGATTTTTCTACGTATTTTCTTATGAATGAAGTGTGATTTCTACATATTCTAATTTAATTTTTTATTTTTAGGTCAATTTAAACCCGCTATTTTCGGGTCAATTTAGACCTTCCTCTTATTATTTGCTCTGCCTTGTTTTGATATCGTCTTCTATTATTCTACGGCTATTTGCCAATTTTTCCTTTTCTTTTTTTCAGTTATGCCATTTAAATCTTTTAAATTTTTATTTGATTGAAAAAAGGAAAATAAATATGCTTCTCGTATTAAATTAGGTGATGATCCTATTAGGTGATTTTAAACTTTTGTTTATTATATGCGATCATTTTGCCTTCTTTCCTTTTTCTTTTAGTTATTTGCCCTTTTTTCTTTTTCTTTTTTAATTATTTAAATTAGACAAAATATAACAATTAACCTATAAATTAAATTATAATTTTTATTTATGTTTAATTCATTTAATATATATATATATATATATATAAAAGGTATCAGAAAATGAACCCTTAAAATTTTGACATAATTTGATATTTGAATCGAATGATTTGTTGGCCTCAAAAAAGGACCGGTCCTGTACTTAATTCATTCATTAAGAATGATAGTCAAGTAAATTGTGAGCAATATAAATTGAAGTTCTGAGATTTTCTTATTTTACATATTTGTTGATGTTCATCACTATTCAAATACTTTCCTGTGTATAATTTCAATGTATTCGGACCGCTTCTCACTTAAATTGGACAAGGATGACTCAGGTTCCAAAACTCTAAACCCCAAATTTAATAATAACAAGAATATTAGCTAGGGAGTACACTAATTACACATTTTTATATTTATTATAAATAAGTTTGAAAATTGTATATTATAATTAAATTAGGAGTATAATTTATACTACATCTATACATATATAAAAAAAAATAGTCTCCAAAATACATGTTCCCGCCCATTCTCCCCACTCTCTCTCCACTTTTCCGCAACAAGACAAAAATTAATTTACAAGCCCAAATTTAATACATAAGTCCAAAATTAATTTATAAGCCCAAATTTAATATGTTAAATAATTACAACAAGCCCAAAACTAATTACAAGCCCAAATTTAATTATACATCTATAATCTATAAATATATAAAAACATGATAGCCTCTTACAAAATCTGTTCCCGTTCACTTTCAATAATTTTTCACTCTCATTTCTCTCCCTCCACATTAATGAACTAAACCACTATTTAATTCGAATGTATTGAATTAATTTTTTTAGTGGTCTTATTTAATTGTTTTGTATAAAATTAAATAAATAAATTCTAATTTTACAAAACTGGTATGATAAATTATTGAATTGGGAAAAATCTCAATATAATTTTTTTTAATTGACCTAATAAGTTTAAAATAGTGCATCTTTT
This sequence comes from Stenogyne calaminthoides, assembly GCA_037126765.1. NCBI lineage: Eukaryota > Viridiplantae > Streptophyta > Magnoliopsida > Lamiales > Lamiaceae > Stenogyne > Stenogyne calaminthoides. The sequence continues at coordinate 509,047 of JBBCBC010000030.1, read as the reverse complement.
TTTAATTTCATTGGTTTCATAATTGTTGATCTCATGACAGAGTATTATTTGATCAATGTAATGAGTATTTTGCTATCTATTTCATTAAATAATTAATTTTCAGATGAATTTTGTTTAAATAAATTTAAGACAAATAATTTTTTTTATTAAGCTTCAATTTTCTTTTCTTCTTCAAATATTCAAGTTACTTAATTATGTATGTATATATATATACATATTATATATTAATTTATTATATCATAAAATGTCTTACTACAAGCTAACAACCTATCGATGTTGACAAATATTACATATATTTTTTTTTAAATATATCTAATTAAAGTTTCAACGCATTAAACCTTATTTTATATATAATGAATTGACAATCTAATATTAATATACATAAATAAGAAAAATAAATTATATATATGATTATTATATTAAAAGAGAATTTTATGTGACATACGTGAGACAAACCTTCACTTGATATTTGGGTAATGAAAATACTTTTTAAAATAGGTTGGAGCTCTACAAATTCATAATTTATTACATAATAATGTAAATGAGACCGAGCAACGCTCGGGTGAAATACTAGTTAGGAGTATAATTTATACTACATGAATTAGCTTGCAAGCTTACGCACGAGTTTTTTTCACGGCCTAGCTAATAAAACATTATTAAGCATGAATAAAAATGTTCATTGTTTTTTTTTTTTTTTTTTTTTACAGGAAAGAAGATATATATATATTAGATAGCCAGAAGATCGGCATCAACAGTAGCAATAATGTCATTCGAATCTTGTTAAACGAGATAAAAAGAATATTTTTAAAATCAAAACTCGAACAAATCCTTATTTTTTTTCCAAAAAGTGTTTTGATTGAATCCTAGGCAGTGGCACTTACTAACATGCTAAACGTTGCTTACAATATGTAACATTAGCCAAATAAATGAGATGGCATATAAGCCTAAGAGCATCTCAAGTGTAAAACTTCAAAATGGAGATCTTTATACTCAAATGGAGAAATTAATTAATTGTTGTAACTTGTAAGTTAAAAGGTTCAATCGCTTTATATGGTACCCAAATTATATTAATCTAGAACACTCGTGATGATAACGTGTCGTAGGATATGTAGAAATAAATGACACAGATTTGGTGACCCAGTTCGTAAAGAATAACTATACCTGGGGGCATACCAAGTCAGGAGGTTTTCACTATTCTTCTCATCGGTTAATACACCACGATCCCTTTATATATAATATAATCTATGGTTACACATAATATAATGAAATACATAAACTACTCATCCACCAGTTACTTCTTGATGAAGGCATATAAATGTATTTTTCTTCAACAAGACCTAATATTTATAAAGGGATTTTCCAAAAAATTATTATCTTATTATCTTATCGAATTTGATGATTTTTTACAAAGGCCCAAGTCTCGGGACCGGAAGATTTTATTATTTTAGAGAGTTTATTAATTTATAGAGTATTAATTTATAGAGGTTTTATAGTATATACTTTAATTGGGGATGACTGTTAGGGTAATATTATAAAATGAATTAATTTCACACTTGCAAGTTTAGACTTGTAGATGAGATGTAATTTATAGAGGTTTTACCATATATACTTTAAATTAAGTTTGACTTTCTTCCACATATATTTGCTACCCAGGCACATGCACATCTCTCTATTTATAACTCATCTATTTGAGGGGCTAACTCTCTTCCCCACCAAAAAAGAAGCATGCAAACTTGAGGCTCTTCTTGATAAAAGAAAAGCATGCAAACTTGAGGACAAGTAAGACCTTCTAAAAGCGGAAAGAAGCGTGTGGCTTGTATCGCATGCACACAAAAATGGGCAAACAACAAGTGCAATTCTTTGAACGAGTCCTTGTCCTAAAACAATCATGGCAGGCTTTACAATAACTTGAAATCTCCATACCAAAAATCAAAGTTTGTACGATACCTTTGTAGAATTATAAACCACTGAACATGCAGTTTTCTCTTCATTAATTCTAGTGAAAGAAGTACAAAAATACCAACTTTGATAGAATTTTTTTTAAGTGATAACTATTAGGTACAATTTGGAATGATACTTTACAATTTATTACTAATCAAAATAAAAATTGCAACTCAATATAAAATTAAGTTTAGACTTGTAGATGAGATGTAATTTATAGAGGTTTTACCTGTCTTATTACTTTGGGTCCAAGTATTAAAAAATAAAAAACAAAGAATGTAAAATAAAATTATTCTCTAATTTAAAAATAGGATTAAATTTTTTGTAGTCTTGTTAACTTTGAATCGTTTTGAAATTGGTCCCGATTATTTTGACTTTTTGATTTTAGTCCTGTAAGTTTCCTAAATTTTTTAAATTGATCATTTTCACTTGCTGCAGCAGGTTACCAAGCAGGTAAACACCACATATATAATTATTTTATTATTCTCTTTAATTTCGAAGCGTCACTTGAACTTTTTTAATCCTAATAATTATGGTTGGGTTTTAGGTCGGGTTTAAAACAATTTGTATATCAAAAGACAAAGCGAATCGGGTCGATTTACTGGGTCTAAACTGACCAAAAAATAACAAAATTAAATCAATAAACGTAGAAAACCACTATTCTTTCCTAAAAAAATATGAAAAAAAAATCTCGACACAAATTATTTGGATTAAAAATGTTTAGGTGGCATTTCGAAATTAAAGAATAAAGCAAAATAATTATATAGGTGGTGGTTACCTGTTTGACGACCTGCTACAATAGGTTAAATGACCAATTTCAAAATTTTTGATAAGTTATAGGACCAAAATAAAAAAGTCAAAACAATCGGGACCAATTTCAAAACGAAGCAAAGTTACATGACTACAAAAAATTTAAAACCCTTAGAAAATACTAACAAAAAAAATGAGGGAAAGAATAGTTAGGAGGACAAATATTTACGAACAAATTTTAGAATCTTAAAAGACACAATCCAAAGTGAAGCTAGTGGTAAAAAAGTGATAAATTATTAGATGCGCCAATATAATGAAATGAAATAGCTCAAACGATTAGATTATCATTATCTATATCGTGAGATCATGAATTTGAGTCATCATTTGAAACAATCCAAACATTCTGCGAATCTGCACGATCATAAAATGTCCCAAATATTTGCGACATTTATGCAATCGATTTTTGCTCGTAGCAAGTCCCATCTTCAAATGTTGAATTTTGTATAACGACTCGTTATACAATTCTTAATTAATATTGTAATACTAGTATTCCCCGTCCCGAATTCGAAGACGGGGTTTAATGTTTGCACACATTTTTGTGAGCAAGTTTTGTATTAGTAATTGAAAAAGTAAATTGATTTTTAAGTCCTTAAAAATCAATTTATCATTTCAATTATTAATACAAACCTCGCTTGCAAAAACACGTATGAAAAGTAAATGTGACGTCGAATTCGGAACGAATGTACTATTAAATGTAGTTGCTTATATAGACATAATAATAAATAATTAATGACACTTTGTAGTTGCTTTGAATCTTAATGTGCACACGCCTACTTACAAATAAATAAGTGATTCCGCGAAATGCCATATAAATTTGTAGAGTACAAATTAAAACTTTTAGAAAAACTCTAATTTCCTAAAAAAATATATCATGTGTTATATATTAAACATGCATATGGGCAACAGGTCAACACGTTGTTTTGGGAACCACTGGACAACAATGTAGTGATCATTCCTGGTGCTTTTTCCAAACTAAATTTAAAGCAGGTTTCTTTCAAAAATAAAAAATAAAAAAATTTAAAGCAGGTTGATATTTTTCCCAACTTGAGAAACTTTGGGTGATATTTCTTGCTAGTTGGTGCCACTTCTAAAATATCATCTGACGAAATTGCCCTTCTCCCTTTTCATGTTATGCACATGTTTTGGATTTTAATCAACAAAATTAAGAAAAGAAAAACTCTATGGTAGTTATATTTAGATTTTTTATGAAACTTGTTCATATTATGAAATTTATATCATTACGCTTATAAATTAATATCACTACACTTATCAACTGATAAAATTACATTTATAAATTGAGATCATAGTATTAAATGTTATAAGTACTAATTTATAAGAGTGGTGATATCACTTTATAAGTGCAATGGTATGGATTTCATATTATGAACAAGTTTCACATGAGAGTTTGTGTTTTTTCAAATTATTACTCTAAAGTACAAACTTGTTTTATGCTCTAAAGTATAATTTTTTTGTTATTACCCTAAGGTACAATTACACTTGCACATATACATATACGTAAGTTGAATTTTCATATTCGACTACATAATATGCAAATTAGACTATGTACGTGCAAAGAGAAATTTGTATCTTAAAGTAATAGCAAAAATTATTTTGTACCTTAAAGTGATGCCCAATGTTGAGAAATTTAGAGTTTTGATGAAAGTTCTAAAACACATGTAATAGGACCAGTCAGACCTGTTAGCTGACTGATGTTTTTATTACCAGTTATAAGATGACCAGTTGATAATTATTATATAGAACAACAGATAGGTCACATATTGAGGGGGAACCTCAATATGTATAGGTCAGATCTAAAGATCAGAAGAACAAAAGATCAGCTGAAGTCCGACAGGCCAGAAGGCAAGGGAATGACAGAAGATCAGACGATCTTATAAAGTCAGATAATCAGGTGAAGTCATGAAACACAAATTCGTAAGACCAAGATCGGACGGAAAGACCTACATCGGTAAGTCTGCTAGTTGAGCTAAGACAACTGGCACCAGGGAGACTTATCGGTAGACCGATCGGTTATGGCCCGATCAAGTCACCACACCGTGGTAAATCGATGTTTCACCAAGTCATACGTTGTTGATCTGAACAAGAAGAATGTCAACTTTAGTTGGTAGAACAAACACTGAAAAGTGCTTTTGTTAACCAATAAGAACAAGACACGTATGAACGGAGCCGACAATACGGGATTTGGTGCTGCTTGGTCAAACGGCTATAAAAAAACGACATACACGCTTTATGCCGCATGCCGCAGAAGACGCCACATCAAATCCTACATATCTACCAAATATAGCCGGAAATTCAAATTGCTCTCCAACGGCTCTTTGATTTCGAGGTCTATAAATATGAGATTACTCTTCAGAGTGAAGACACGGAAATTATCAAGAAGCTCATACTATAGCCAAATTTCCGCACGAAGAACACAACCTTGAAGATTATTTTTCTAAGTGTTCATCCCATAGTTCTTAGCACAGAAATCTTATCATCTAGCTGTTAGGCTACTTAAATAATAGGAAATATTTCAAAATTGGAACAAACAACAAATCTTACCCAAAATCCAAAGTTAGGTTAAGTTTGTTTAGCAAGATTTCAGACTAGGGTTTCTAGTTCTGATTTCTGGGATCGGTTGAGTGAGAGCTCTATAAATATCTGTTGGTGTAATGTGTTGGACTAACACAATAATCTAAGTCCAGTTGGTTAAGTCGGTTAAGTTGGTGCCCCTTGTGATAGGGAAGAGTGGACGTAGGACTGGTTGTTCGAACCACTATAAATCTTGTGTGCATTTACCTGTTTGATTAACTGCTTCACACTATTGCACACAACTTGATTAAATCTGCATACATATTCTAAGGTTAGGACAACCTAGCACCAGCTACTGGATCGGACCGGATTGACTCCATAGTCATCGGATTGAAAACAACTTCGAATCTGATTTGTTATAAACTGGTTTTTCACACGGGTATAAACTAAACTTCCGCGACAATCGCTTAAACCGATAGATACCGAATCGACGGCCCTCAGCGACAAGAAGTTGGATATCGATCCAAACCGATTCACTTGCACTCGATCGAAAGTAAACCGCAATCACACCCGATCTGCAAGACGAAAAAGTTTTCGTCTATTCACCCTCACCTCTAGACTTCGCCCTCACAAAACCCGTTCGGGACCTACAAGTGGTATCAGAGCAGTGGTTCTACGGACCACTGGCTTTGAATATCATCGGTTCTTGAGGAAGAACCTTTGTGGTCACTTGAACTGATCTTGGAAAACCTTTTTCAAATCTCATTTGTTTTCAAACACACGATCAGCATGGATAATACTTCGGGTATGTATCATGATTTGCCTAAATTTTCCATTGATGAGTATGCAGACTGGACGATAAACATGAGCAACCATCTGGGATCAATAAGCAGCAGGATGATGGAAGTTCTTGAACGAGGACCCATCATCATCTATCATGACAACCCAGCTGTTGGAGGTGATCCAGATTTTGAGTTTGAAAGTCTTGTCAGAAAGAGTCCCGCCCTGATGGATGCTGAAGAGAGAAAGTTGTACACTCTGGATACGATAGCCAGGCACATAATCATGAAGACCATGGACAAGATAACCGGAGAAAAGATAAAGTATCTCAAGACAGCCAAACAGATGTGGGATACGCTTGCTGAAATGTGTGAACGAAATGATCTGATTAAAGATAGCAGACTGCAAGCTGGACTGGTGAAATTCGAGAAACTTAAGATGTTACCAAATGAAACCATCAATGAGCTCGATGGAAGAATCACCATGTCAGTTAACAAGCTTCGGGAACTTGGACGAGAAATGTCAGATAAAGACATCAATTACAAGATCTTGAGATCTCTGACTAAGAAGTGGGATATGAAAGTCACTGTAATAAAAGATTGTCAAGATATTGCTAAGATGAAGCCAAGCAACCTGTTCCTGAGTCTTAAAGCTCATGAGTTAGATCTGATCGAAAGAGGGCAAGAAGAAGAAGATGAGTCGCCTGCTAAAACCACACCTGCCACATCAAAATCAGTTGCATTCAAAGCAGCCAGCAACAACTCAAAGTCTACTGAACCAGTTGGAAATATTATAAGCCAAATCGAATGCATTGCTTTTGCTAACGAAAAAACTTGAAAAATCTAACATTCAACTTGGTAAGTATCGCAGATTTTACAGGGATTATCAAAACAGCAGAGGAAGAGATAGGAGGCCAGCTGACAGATCTCCAGAAAGGACCAGATCTGATGACCGAAGAGATGATCACAGAAAGGATCGCAGAGAAGATAAGAAAAGAGATGATCGGTCTGATGAAAGAAGAGACAACAGATCTGAGAGAAGAAATTTCGACATAATCGATTGTAAAGTCACCTAACAGATTCTATAGACGGATGACTCACCGGCGTAAGACGTTCCGTGGATCATGGAAACGTGTTTCAACTCAGGAGAAACCAGTCATTACAAATACATTGCCCGCCCTGACGACACCAAAAGAAAGAGAAGAGAAGCGGAACAGAAGAGAGCAACGCTATAGAGACAGGAAAGCCATGGTTGCTGATACATCAGAAATTGATGATTCTTATCTGCCTTCAGAGGATTCAGGCTACTCATCTGTAGAAGATTTCTGTTTGATAAGCAACGCTGATGATTTCTACCACTACGATGATCTGATATTCTCTTCTCGATGATGAAATCACCTCGATGGCTAAGGAGGAAGACCAACTGAGGTAACCTCTAAACCTTCGCTTTTTTCGGTTCCACATCGCCTATGATTAGCACACCTTTGGAGAGATTGACTTGCAAACTCTATTCGAGCAATTGCTTGAGGATCTCTAACGCAGAGACACTTTATACGATATAGTGGAAGTCGAAAATGATAAGCTAAGGATTAAAAATACTCAAATTTTGTTAAGGAAAATCTTTGTCAAGAAAACAAATGAACTAAAATCAGCTGAAGCTGCTCAGAAGATAACTGAAGAACTGAAAGTTCTGAAAGTTAATTCTTCTGATCAGGAGAAGCAGATTAAGGAATAGCTAGTTATCAATAAACAACAAGTCGATGATTTTAAAATCCTACAAGCCAAGTTTGATGATCTCTTCCGACTACATGAGAGTCCGAAATTAATCGAGGATAGTTTACGAAGAAAATACAAAGTTTTCACGAAATCTTCAAAAACCGCTTCGGGATATGAACAACTATTTTCGAACGACAACTAATAAGAAGGAATTGGGTATGAAAACCATTCTACATCCTCAAAAGCCCCGCCTCGTTCACTTCAAAAAGGTGTAATCAAACGAAGTTTACGATATAGATACACAAAAAAGCAAAATATGTATCCGATAAGGAAAAAGACTCACGAACAAGTAAGGCAAGTGCCCAATCGAAAAAAGGAACATAAATGGACCCCAACCGATTAAGCATCACCGAAATCAACAAAAGAACCCGGTTCTTCAAGAGACCTCAACTCGATCGCCAGATTAGGTATCGAAAAAGACAATCACAAAGGAAAATCTAATCAAACCTAATCGTGGTCATTTGTCTAACAAGCAAGCTAAAAGGTAAACCGCTAAGACCATTTATGCCAAAAAAGATATGAATCTTTTAATGGTAGTAGCGCGTACTACCCTTACAATCGAAACCTAGGGTCAACTGACCGAGCCCCCATTGGGTTAAAAAGAAGACAAAAACAACAAAGAAAAAATCCCAAGTCTTCGATTCACTCAAGGCCCGCATAAAATAATCATAATTGATCGAATGCATATGAAGAGATGTATGATTATGTAGATGTTTATGGGAGACAAATCGGGCCTTCGATCTATCCGACACAATAGAAGTGCCCTGCTTTGTATGGATCCCTAAAACCAACTCTAACCCTCATGACCCAATCCAAAAGGGTACCTAAAGCTTGATTTAATTGCGGTGTTCGCGTGGGTTTGGCCAACAAAGGAGGTGTACAAGAAACTATCCGGTACATCGATAGTGGATGCTCAAGGCACATGATCGAAGCAAACATCTCCTTAGCTCTTATACGTAACAAGAAGGCCCACGTGTACTCTTTGGTGATGATAACTTTGGTTTTACCAGAGGATTCGGAACCTTAGAGAATGATGATGTACAAAGTTACTAGAGTCTCAGATGTCAAGGTTTAAAGCATAACTCATTATCGGTTTCTACAATTCTGCAAATAACGGATTCATGTTGAGTTCTCGATCGATCGAACACTATCAAGAATCGAAACTACTCAACAGATCTTGTTAATCGGTTCAAGGAAAGGTACGATTTATCATGTGAGATTGGAACAATTGTCCAAGAAATGATGCCGATTGTTAAGAGTTCCAAAAGTAGCGTTGGCTCGCACAAAAAGAATGAGTCATCCTAACTTTAAAACTCTTAACAAGATAAAGAAGGATGTCTTTTGGTTGAGGGACTTCCGAATGAGGTATTCTCTAAGGATCGGACATGTGTCGATGTCGGAAGGAAAAACAAAGTTAAAGCCTCATTCAAGGGAATCCACTCGACCAAAGATCCAAATAGAATATTGCAAATCGCTCCATATGGACTTATTTGGACCCGATTACACCAATCGATCTCAACAACGACGAAATATACTCGTAATCGTGGATGATTATTCCAAGTTTACATGGGTTGTATTCTTGTATAAGAAGAATGGGACAACAACAAAGATACCTGAGCTGCTCAAGAAACTACAAAACGAAAAGGGTGTCAGTATAGTGAAAATCAGATCAAATAAAGGTACGCAATTTTTGAACTCTTTTATTACTAATTTTTTTGCTAAGTTTGGTATACTGAGATGAGACATCACCGCAAGAACGCCACAATAGAATGGTGTAGCGAATCGGAGAAACAGAACACTCAAAGAAGTTCGCCGACTATGTTAGTGAACATGCAACACCAAGCCGTTTCTGGGCAGAAGCCATCAATACTGCATGCTACACTCAGAACAGATGCTCTCTGACTAAGGCTCACTACAAAACACCATATGAACTGTGGAAGGGCAGAAAACCTCGTGTTTCTTACTTCCATGTTTTTTGGGTGCAAGTGTTTCATACACAACAATGGGAAGAGTCAGTTGAAGACTTTTGAGGCCAAGTCAGATGAGGGTATATTCTTAGGATATTCCTCATCCAGCAAGGCTTTTATGGTTTTCAACAGGCGAACCCTAGTTGTGGAAGAAACACCTCATGTGATCTTTGATGAAACATCTTCTGAACAAGAGAAATCTGCCTCAGAACAAGAAATACCAGATCAACCGGTACCTGATGCACATAAAATGGATCAGCTAAGTATCAAGGAAAAAGGATCAAAACACGTAACAGTTTATATACCAGATCCTGCTGATTCACCAGGTCAATCAGACCCTAAGGTACGTACAACTGTCAATAAAGAAGTTGGTACAGCTGAGACAGTATCAACTGAACCATCAGGTTCAAGGGGAACACCTGAAGTTCCTACGGACAGACATCAGCGCATGATGAGTCCAACATCAGCTGAGACTTGTCCATGTCAAGTGGATCATAATTCTACACCACTCACAATCACTAGTAATGAACTACTATCAGAAGATGATGATGTTCTCCAAACAGATGCAAATCAGAAAAGAAGGACCTGGGTAACCAGTCATCCAACTGATCTGATCATCGGAGACCCATCTGATAGAGTCAAAACTAGACATCAGATTGGTGAAAGTGACATGTATTGTTGTTATCATCTTTTTGAAGGAACCAACCAAGTAGAAAGAAGCTCTACAAGATGCAAACCGGATTCTAGCCATGCAAGAAGAATGGAATAGTTTGAAAGGAATCGGTTTGGAAATCGGTGGATGTACTCCAACCCATCAAGATGTGATTGGCACAAAGTGGGTATTCAAGAACAAGAGAGATGAGAATAATGTCATAACCAAAAATAAGGCAAGACTTGTTGCTAAGGGGGGTATTCACAATCGGAAGAATTGATTATGATGAGACCTTTGCACCGATCCGCCGCCTTTGAAGCCATTCGGTTGTTTTTGGCATATCTTTGCCTACGAGGGTTTATTTTGTATCAGATGGATGTAAAGAGTGCATTCTTAAAAGGGGTACTAGCTGAGGAAGTTTATGTTGAACAACCTCCATGTTGGGATTATACTGGAAAGTATGCTTTTTACTGTGTATAATCAAAACTGAATTTCGGACTTATTTACTGAAATAAATTGTTTATCACTGATGCTTTAAATATCATCGAATGTTACATATATTTACTGCATAACGGTTCATTAAATAGTATGTGTTACATTGTAGTTAATTTAGTGATACCAGATCACAGAAGATTAAATTAACAGTCCCTTGTAACTAAAAGTACATCATTCACGACCTAGATGGAAATGAACAATCCATCGTGAAAGGTTGAAGTGTAAGGCTCGGATTAGCTTGTCTTGACCAAGAGATTACACTAGTGCATGACTGATGCACTGAATAGGACCTCTGGGGAGGACAAATTCTTCGAATCGAACAAGGAAGAATTAGACCTCGGTGGTTCGTTATTTCTTAATCTTCGTTCCTTAAATAGGATCACGTGTGGTTGGTAACTATTACTTTGACTTATCATGGGCAGAGAATCAACGAGATTCAATACTTTTTATCTTGGACAATATTATTGGTCACATGTGATTGCTAAGATTTAATACGGAGAATCGCGGTGCAGCACGCTTTGTTCGATTTGCCCCTCGGGAGGTTCATAAGCTTTATCATATCAAATCTTGCAAGTGGAACTAGTTTCCAGATGGATAATAATGTTGAACCGCTCCTTGACCAAGGACAAAAGATATTAATTAACGGAAAGCTATTTCAAAGGGGCTTGAATTAATTAATGGGCTAGATAATCTTAAACACGGAAAATAATAACCGGGAGTCATATTGACTGTAATATGGGTTAAGATGGATAGTGCAATATTAATTATGTAGTGGGATTAATTAATATTTATGGGCTTGAATAATATTGTGGCTCAATATTGATAATTCAAGATCCATTGGAAGGTCCAATCTTAATTCTCCTAAAGGCCCCTAAGTAGCCCAACATATAGTCCAATAACCTGAAAAATGTGTTTAAAATAAAATAAATATTGTTGCTTATTTTTTTCCATTATTTTTAAATTTATGGATAAAAGGGAGAAAAATTTTCTTTGAATTTTGTTATGGAATGAGGATATGTATTCTTGGAATACAAGATTATCTCATTAAATTCAAGAAATCTCCCACTTGGTTATCCATAGAGAAAAATTGAAAATTTTGATAATTAAGGGAAAGAAAGATTTTCTTGATTTTCTTGAAAAGATATTATGGAAGATATGTATTTCTTGAAATATAAGAATATCTCATAAATTCAAGAAGATCCAAATCTTGGATTCTTGCCCTATAATTTTCGAAAATATCCCATAACAAAAGAAGGGTGAGATTTTGTGGAATATTATAATTATGGGAAAAAAATAATATAGGAGATATATTCAAGATTTCTTGGAGATCAAGAAAAAGATTTTCCCACATTGTTTTTTGCCCCAAAATTTTTCGACCACCTCTACTCTATAAATAGGGGATGATTCTTTCATTCCCAAGTACAATTCCATGTCTTTGAAAAAAATTAGTAAATCCACAAAAGTGTGGTGCAACAAAATTTATTTTTTTTTTTTAGTTAATTGTTCACAAAGTGTCCTTCCAATTTGGATAGTCGAACAAGGATTAAGGAATACTTGGGAAGTTCTTTTTGGTTAGTCTAATCAACAAGACCATTGCCATCCAAGAGGTATGTTCATGTAAACTCGTTGAAATTCGCATCGTAGGATTTACGTGAATTAATTATATGCATGATTTGTTGTTGGATTATTATTTGAATTAATATAGGATTAATTCATGCTAGTAATAATTATAAGAATTAAATTTTTATTTAAAAATTCATCCCGAATAGATCTGTGCAAATTATTCCCCAACACTCCAGGCTTTGAAAAAGGCGACCAGGTGTACCGTTTAAGAAAAGCTCTTTATGGCCTGAAACAAGCTCCTCGAGCTTGGTATGATACACTCTCTCAGTTCTTGATGAGCAGTGGTTTCACTAAAGGAATAATGGACAGAACCTTATTCAGAATAGAAGATGGAGAAGATATTATGATGGTTCAGATTTATGTGGACGACATCATCTTCTGATCTCCCAACAAGAGTTTATGTGAAAAAATTGACAGTTCGATGCAAGGGAAGTTCGAGATGTCCATGATGGGACCAGATGAGTTACTTTTACGGGTTTTACAAGTTAAGCAAAGTACGTAGGGATATTCATCTCGCCAAAGTGAAGTACACTAGGAGTTTATTGACTAAGTTTGAGTTCAAAAGCGTAAGAAAGCCGAATTCCTATGATGACCGGATTCAAGATGGATCCGGATGAGGATGGTCGAAAACTAATCGAGAAAGAATATAGGGCTCTCATTGATTTTACTATACCCGACCGCCAAAGACCGGATATCACTTTTGCATGAGGTGTATGTGCGATTTCAGCAAATCCAATGCAAAGCCACCTAGAAGCATTAAGCAGATTCTTAAGTATCCGAAGGACAATAAACCTTGGTTTATTTTACCCATCGATGATAATCTAGAGCTTAGTGGGTATTCGATTACGATTATGGGGGGTTGCGAATTGACATGAAGTCAACCTCGTGCACATGTCGGTTTTTTAGGTAGTAAACCGATCTCGTGGTTTTCAAAGAAGAAACATCGCCATCTGCGACATCTACTATCAAGGTAATATATGGTGGCTGCAGAAGTCGTTGCTCCCAACCGCTTCCGCTTAGTCGGCCACTGAGGATTATAATATTGTAGCTAAGAACGTGCCTATATTCTCGCGATGATAATAGTCTTTATTGCAATCACTCGTAATCTTGTTCTACATACAAGATGCAAGCATGTGGATGTCGATACACCATTTTATAAAAGATCATGTTGAAAGAAGAATATCGTAATGGAAAAGATCCATACCGATAAAAAGTAAAGTCGATATTTTAACCAAGCCACTAGCCGAGATCGATTCGAGAATTATGCAATGAGCTAAGGCTTCGGATCTTGGAGAAAAGCACCGTAAATGTTTGGTGGATCGATCTCGAGAACCAAATTGTTAAGAGACTAACCAAAGTTAAGAGGAATCAGTTGAGTTAGGTATCTCAATCGATCGTAAGATCGACCAAGGAACCGATATGAGAAGGCTTTATAAGATTAAAAATGAATCGATCGATTAAAGAATTATCGATTAAAGGAATCGATTTGGTTTGGTTGTTTCATACTTTGTAAGTTGATTAAGCTAATGTTCAACAAGCAAGTTACATAAGATTAAAGCTTCAATCGCATAAGAAAACAAAAAATACACAACAATGAAATAATAGAAATTTTCATTGATAAAGACCCGGAGGTCAGATTTACATTACAAGTTACAAGTACAAAAGGACCCGGAGGTCAGTACATAAGCCATAAACCGAAAACCCTAAGCCTAACCCTAGAAGGGGGGAGAGAGGCTTTAAATATTTTAAAGTCTGATGCTCCCATTTCCCCCCACTTAACCCTAAAAGGGGTGTGAGAGGCTTTGAAATAATCCTAAAGCCACCCTCAGAGCTTCGGAATGAGGAGCGAGAGCGGCATTGAAGGATTTCTAAGCCAGGAGCCCCTATTCCTAAAATCAATGGGCTCTCCAGCTGTTAAATGGGACACAAGTGTCAAAGATGTGGTCCAAAGACCATATGGCCACAAGTGTCACATGCAAATATTGAGTTTGATATACGATGATCAGCTGTTGTCTGATCAAGATCGAATACCAAACTCATGTTTTGTATCAGACTGAGTCTGTTGATGCTAATTTCGTCATCTCGATAGGCACACAAGGTGCATACAGTTAGGAGAAGTGTCTTCTCATTTGCGATAGCAGATCCGCCGCCTCGGTGGTAGAGAAGCTTGACAATAATTTTATGTGTAATCTTCGATGATGACGAAAGCAGTAATAAGGGACACACAGGGTTGATTTGAGAAGCTGAAATCATTTGAAAAGGGTTAAAGATTTTTGCCGGAAGTTTTACCGAAAATAAGGATTCACCGGAATACATGGTTTACAACACTTAAAGAAGATAAGTATGGTGAATGGGTTATGTTGTGTAAATCATTGGTCCAATTTATAGAGGCCAAGCAGGGGTGCAAATGCAAATTTAATTTATCAAAGCCTTTTAGAGAAATTGGCACCGCAAGGACAGCGCGTAGGAAACACGCGACTGATGATTGGATAAGCTTACGGCGATTGATATCCCAAAGTATCCAGACTATTATTACGAATGTCAAATCGTGCTGACTTAGGGAATCGAAACGACTATCCGATTTTCAAGACTAAGTTTTGGCGGCAACACTTATCCTAAGAATTGACTTGGTCTGAGTAGAATCAGATTAGGTCAACTGGAATCTGATTAGATAAGAGACTGATCAGATGAGAAAGATCAGTTGAGTATGATACCTCAACAAATCAGATAAATCAGTCAATAAGAAATCAGAAATAACAGTTGAAGGGGGAACTTCAACTGATCAGAGAGGATCAAAAAAGGGAATATCAGACGCAAAGTGGAGCGGATCAGTTGAAAGGGACAGTTGGGAAATTATAAGGATTAGGCAGAAAACTAAGATCAACAAGTGGTACAAACAGACTTCAAGTGGTATTGACTGATTACAATATCATTCAACCAGATACACATTTATGTTTCTTTGTCTACAGCTTACATATCTGAAATTATCTGATAATATTTGTCTTTACTGTACACATACTTTTGTGACGCATACCCTGCAAAATATTTAATGTGGATGTGGGATATATGTATTAAATGCTACTAAATGTGTTTTTAAATCCAAAAGATAATCGTGCGTGCATATCCTGACCACACGATCAAAATCGCTCAATCTGGATCGTTTATCCTTTTCAAACGTTTGATCTTCTAGTCTCGATTTTCCCTCCTTCCTTTTATAAGCTTCATCAAAAACCCTACCAGAGTATTTTTTTCTCAAAATTCTTGCGATTTATTCTCTGAAAACTCACAATTACCTTTCTGCGATTCAAAGTGTTTCTTGCGATTCAACCTGTTTCAAAATCGAAAAGCAGAATCTGGTAATTTCTAGTTATTTGATGAATTACTTTCCTAAAATCCATTGAACATATAGATTACGTCTATTTATGTTATCTTGTGTTATGCCTTATCATTTCTTGATATCCATATATATTCATCGATTACTAGGTCTGAGAAAAGGTCTGATAATCAATATATGATATCTTTATGGTTATGCACAAATTTTAATCGAGTCTATTTTATTGTAGATGGCTACTCATGGAATGGGCAAAATTATGTGTAACTATGCGGATTTGGCAACCAAAATTGTTGAAGACAAATTTGTAAGGTTTGGTGTTACACTGGATCCAGAATCAATGGAGGTGGAACAAATTCTGAGGAAGGGTGGTCTCGAAAAATAATTGCTTTTCTCGCAATCCAAAGAATGCAAAGATGAGGCACTAGAATTCTTGAGGAATTTGAAGGTGGACACGGAAAATCCTTGAGACGAACTGATTTCTTCAGTAAATGGAGAGGATATCAGACTTACAAATGCTGATATAACTCGACTGTTCAACCTGCCTAAAGGAAAAATCTCCCCTGCTCACTACAGGGAGAATGAAGACGAACTGACCAGGAATGAACTCTTCAGAGAGGCAAATAAACACCAGACCGTAGGTTTTGTCAGGCCTATGTTGAAAAGGAAATATCGTTTGTTGTTTGACATTCCACAAAAAACAATCATGGGTATCTCGTTCAAATTTATGGATTAATAAATTTGTAAAAATGTATAGTATGACTGCTATCATCGATGAAGCCAAAAATATTAATTGGCATGGTTTCCTAAAGGTTATTCTGCTCCAAGAACATGACAAGTTTGGAGTTAGTGAACAGAGACAAGTCTATCTGAAGAAGAGAATCAACAATCTCAACAAGGTTGCGGTTATTCTCGAAGGACAAGATGCCCAATCTTTGAATGGGATCGAATCGGATCAAGTCCTACAAGGCCTTTCTCTCAACCACAATCGCCATCTATGGGCCATCGATGATGATATATGCCCCACCCCCTAAGACTAAGAAAGGGAAAACAAGGAGGCAGCCACGCGCTCGCAAATCGATGCTCCTCAAAAAGAAGAGAAAAATGGGTAAAGGCTCGCGAGAAGAGGCCAAAGAAGGTAAAACAGCCACCATGACTTTTTTTTCCGAAGACGAGTCGATGAAGAAGGAGTGCCAGACGGCTTAACGCGCCATACGTAGATCAATCAAAAAAATCAAAGGCAAAGCTTCCCAAGTTGAGAGCTCGCCAACATTCTGGAGGGAAGAGCAAGGACGAACGATTTCCTTCACCTCAATCTCGCAACCGATTCACCACTCACTTTTTAGTCACCGAGCATATCTCTCTATTCTCCTTCACCGCCGCGAACTCGAAAAGTTCACCACCAGGAACCAAGAAGATCACCCATCGCAGAATCCGACGACGACTTATCGCCACAAAGAGAACCTCTGCAGATTCAAACAATCACCAACATCCAAATACTCGTGACACCACCGTAACCCTCACATCTCATCAACCTAACTCCGGTCGATCCGAACAGATGATTCTCGAGTCCAGATCATCCAAGACCATCACCGAGAAAATGGTCAGAATGAGAATTGAACGTGATATTGATGAGTTGTATCCAGAGTTGGTATCCCATCCTGTTATTCGAGAGGAAGTAATGGAGATCCTCACCGAAAGATCTCCGCTTAAAGAAACTTCTCGATTTCATGATCATTATTGAATGATGGGAGGTGCCGATGCATTCGCAGATTTTGATTTCGACATGAAGAAATCGCTCAGTATGATCACCACCGAACCGATAATCGGGCGAAGCGATCAAAGCTCGATCCACGTAAAAGTTGAATAATTGAACAAGTCGAACTGGAGACTGCTGAAGAAACTCATAAGGAAGATGATCCTATAAAGGATGTGGGAGTTGCCGATGATAGTGGAACTGGTCCTGCAGTTCATGACCAGCCACTGGAGGCGCAAACAACTGAAAATGATCAGGTGATGCAAAATATTCCTCGCAACACACATCATCACCACCGATCAACTTCGCGAGATCGATCTTGTTTTAAAGATCTTCCGAAAGAAGAAGTTGAGGGAGTGTTGGCAAATGAACTTAGCAACACAATAGTCGATCGAGAGGCGATTGGCCTCAAAGAGATAACGGATCAACGGGAATTGGCTATTTCCCATATTGAAGCAATCAAAGATAAGTTCTCTCAAACCGTGACCAACGACTGCTGAATTTAAGAAGACAGTTGGCGACAAGCTAGTCCAGGTAGATCAACAACAAGTTTCTCTTCTAATGGTCACTGAAAAGCTTGAAATGATCAAGAAAAAACTTGATAAACTCATTCTACCCTCTCTATCGCCGTTGAATCTGGCCAAGATCGAGCTAATCTCAAAGATTCAAAATCTATCTACTCAAGCTCAAGGTTTATCTGTTGAAGATCTTAACAAGGCCATATCGGGCGACTTTGGATCTCGACTTCCCACCTCAATGCTCTCTTTTGATCAAACCAAAAGGGAGAAAGACAGATTGAGAAACCAACTCGACTTTTATCGTAACAACATAAGAACCGATTCGGATAGCTTGAATCCTATGGCCGAGACTGTACCATCCGGATCTGCTTTGCTAATGAAATTTCGAATATGGAGAAGTCAAAGGCAAGAAAGTTAGTCAAGGGGTGCCGGGACATCAAAACTTGTACCAAATGCACTCGCATTTCAAAGAGAGTCACGAGAAACACAAATTAGTCGACATGGCCGATAAGGAATCGGGCCGAGAAACTGCTCTAAGGAGCAGATTGTTGAAGAAGCTCAATTAGGTGAAGAAGAAAGAAGAGCGTAAAAATTAAGCGAGGCGTAAGATCCAAAAAGAAATACAGACGAGGGCGAAGAAAGGCAAAGCCGGAAAAATCCGGGCGAACCTCGGTTGCAAAGAAGAGTTGATGAAATCATTCCGAAAAACCGCCGCATATGCCGATAGTTCGAGGAATGGAATAAGATCGGAAGAAATGGCTTTTGGATGCTTTTGTTCTGGATCTAGTGCCACAAGAAGAATCACCAGATGCATAATTTCTCAACTGATTGGAGAACAAGCACCCAGATTTTCTGAAATATCTGGAATATGAGGCCAGAGTAATCAATGTGAGAATATCTCGTCAAGAGTATGAAGTGATGGACTACTCGAAGAAGGCGGATGGCTCATTTGACAGACTGGCATTTCGAAGGTTCTATTTTGACATCCTGAACAAAGCTCGCATAACTGATCCTCAGCAGATCAATGATGTCAAATGGAAGCTATACCGAATATTCAACATTCCTCAGGATCAACGAGAAATGCCAGAGGGATATAAGTCAAGAGATTGAAGATCATAAGATTGTTTAGGATCAGCTGAATTTAAACCCAAACTTTTCTGATGTAATATGTAATCGATAAATCTGATGAATGAAAAGTTTATTCTTTTTCTGATCCTAAGACAAAATCTCATTGTCTTCTGATTATGTGTTCTTTATTGTTTTATATTTATCAACTGTGTTGGTTTCTCAAGTGTTTTGGTTTCATCAAAAATGGGGAAATTGTTGGAAAATTTAGAGTTTTGATGAAAGTTCTAAAACACATGTAATAGGACCAATCGGACACATTAAGTGATCGATGTTTTTATTACCGGTTATAAGATGACCGATTGATAATTATTATATGTAACAACCGATGTATAAGATAGGTCACATATTGAGGGGAACCTCAATATGTATAGGTCGATCTAAAGATCGGAAGAACAAAAGATCACCAAGTCCGAAGCCGTAAGGAAAGAAGAAGGACGAAAGATCGACGATCTTATAAAGTCATATAATCAGGTGAAGTTATGAAACACAAATTCAGAAGACCTGAAGATCAGATGATTACCAGAAGATCAGACCAGAAGACCTACATCAGCCGAGTCTGCTAGTTGAGCTACGACAACCGGCACCGAAGACTCTATCGGTGTAGACCGATCGGTTAATCGGTCGTCACCACATCAGTGGTAATCGATGTTTCACCAAATCATACGTTGTTGATCTGAACAAGAAGAATGTCAACTTTAGTTGGTAGAACAAACACTGAAAAGTGCTTTTATTAACCAATAAGAACAAGACACGTATGAACGGAGCCGACAATATGGGATTTGGTGTTGCTTGGTCAAACGGCTATAAAAAACGACATACACGCTTTTTTTACGCCGCACTCTAGAAGACGTCACATCAAATCCTATATATCTACCAAATATAGCCGGAAATTCAAATTGCTCTCCAACGGCTCTTTGATTTTGAGGTCTATAAATATGGGATTACTCTTCAGAGTGAAGACACGGAAATCATCAAAAAGCTCATACTATAGCCAAATTTCCGCACGAAGAACACAACCTTGAAGATTATTTTTCTAAGTGTTCATCTCATAGTTCTTAGCACAGAAATCTTATCCTCTAGCTGTTAGGCTACTTAAATACTAGGAAAGATTTCAAAGTTGGAACAAACAACAAATCTTACCCAAAACCCAAAGTTATGTTAAGTTTGTTTAGCAAGATTTCAGACTAGGGTTTCTAGTTCTGATTTCTGGGATCGGTTGAGTGAGAGCTCTATAAATATATGTTGGTGTAATGTGTTTGACTAACACAATAATCTAAGTTCAGTTGGTTAAGTCGGTTAAGTTGGTGCCCCTTGTGATAGGGAAGAGTGGACGTAGGACTGGTTGTTCGAACCACTATAAATCTTGTGTGCATTTACCTGTTTGATTAACTGCTTCACACTATTGCACACAACTTGATTAAATCTGCATACATATTCTGAGTTAGGATCAGCTAGCACCAAACTACTGATCTGATCAGATTGACTCCATAGTCATCTGATTGAAAACAACTTCAGAATCTGATTTGTTATAAAATAGTTTTTCACACGGGTATAAACTAGCTTCCGCACAATCAGTTAAACTGATAGATACCGAACTGATCTGCCCTCAGGCGATCAGTAAGTTGTATATCAGTCCAAACTGATTCACTTGCACTCTGATCAGGCAAACTGCAATCACACCTGATCTGCACGAAAAAAAATTCAGAAGTCTATTCACCCCTCCCCTCTAGACTTCTGCCCTCACGAAACTCGTTCGGGACCTACACCCAAATATTTAATTCAAAGTTAATATATTACTCTTGATTATGAAAACATAAAAATTCACAAATTATTTTAAGTAATGACCTCAAATAAGTATTTTAACTCTTGAAATGGCGATCTGGTCTGTGTGATTTAACTGTACTTTTACTAGTTAAGAGGCTTGAGGGATATTTTTTTGATTTAGCTGCAACTCTCTTTAGTTTTAATTAATACTATACCTTCTTACAATATTTTTAGTATATTAAAATATTGAGCACTGTCACTGTGGTTGTAATCATGGATGGATCTATGGGATGGCGCCGGTGGCGGTCGCTCTTCTTGAAATTTAAAAATTTTGTACTATATACATAGAAAATTTTATACTTATGCTTTAAAATCGTAATATTTTGTCATTTCGTCTTTCTTGGGATATTAAAATTTTGACGCTCTTACTTAGTGAAAAATTTCGTCCCCTCGAAATTTTGAATCCGTCCCTGGTTGTAATGTCATTGTAAATTTAACCAAGTTTTTGAGATGTGACTTATAATTTTACATTATATGCACAACGTATCATATTCTCAAAATTTTTTTTTTATTTTTTATTTTTATTTTAAATTATGCAATTGATATAAATACAAGCTCATACAGTAAAACGTAATTTCCAAAAATATAAAAAAATCAATTAGCGACTTGCGAATCAAAAAGTACATTTTCCCACCATTTTAACCGGACTCATCTCTCTGAAGTCTGAACTCTACTCCAGGTTTCGTATGAAACTTATTCGGGTGAAAATTGCATGATTTTATTACACATTTATTTTTTATTTTTCATTTAATTTCGTAATTTTATTACCTAATTTTAGCTAACTACACTTGATTTGCAAAAAGGTCGTGTTTTGTTATTTTTTAGAAAAATTGAGTATTTTTTAGTACAAATCACGTGCCTAATTTTCTGTAAAGTCAAATGAAGGAAGTAATTCAGAAGAGATGATTTGGGCCGAAAGAAGAATTAATTTCAGTAGTTGAAGCCCATCTTTCAACTTATTCCCAAATGATAATTATTTTCAGACCATTTTCCTTGTCCATTTGATTGATGCAGCAACTATTATCCTGGAGTCCACTTAGAGTCAACTTCATTTTTTTAATATTTTTTCTACAAATTGAAAAATTAACCCTTCTTTTAAATTGAACTCTTGTCACAAAAATAATTTAAAAATAAACTCACCAAACACATTAAATATTCATTAAATTCGAGATAATCTTACATTATTATCTACATAAGTTTGAAGGATACATGCAACACTGAAGCAGTATTACAAACAAAACGTGACAATATTACATGTAAAAATATAAAAGCTTATATCCAAATATAAAAAAAAATTAAAACTTTGAAGTGTATTAAATGCATAGCTGAAGCAGTATTAAAATTCATTATTCAACAATTATTAATGGCTTCGATTTTGATTTTAAATAAGAAACTGAAGCAGTATTACAAACAAAACATAACAGTATTACATGAAAAATATAATAGTGTTACAAGAAAAAACATAACGATATTAGAATCTAAACATAAGAAAAATTAGGTAAGTTATGAAGATTACATAATCAAAACGAAACAGTATTACATGCAAAACGTAACAATATTATAATTAAAAAAAATACGATTTTAAATACATTATACGTACAATTTGCAAATAAAAGCAGTAATAAAAAAAGATTTCTTCATATATTTGAATCCACTAGATAACAAGAGTTACCTTTGTTTTTTATTTATCAATCGATTGTGAATTATAATATATCAATAATTAAATATACATATTTAATTTAAATAAATAAAGATGATATATTATATATAAAGCCTCAATTTTGAACACTAAATTGTTAAGTATAGTCGTTAATATTCCTACATGTTATGTATGTTCACTTCAGTTCAAATCTCAATAGTTGCAGTAAGTTTTTATGACCCATATGTAATCATGCCAATTCACTACTTAATTAAATGAACAAACAAGATTGATTAAGTAGAATGCAGTAGTTTTTTTCGGCCCATATGTAATCATGTCAACTCAATACTTAATTAAAATGAACAAACAAGATTGATTAAGTAGAAAACCTCAACTTTAGAATATAACTTTGTGTAGCATAGTTTGTTGGATATCTTTCTTTCTCCTCCAGAAAACTGAGTTTAAGTCTTGTAGGCAGCACTGCTTGTGCTTATTTTTTTAACAAGACAATTTTAACATTTTTCACAATTTTTTACATGTTCTTTTTTAGATATTTTGAGGGCAGAGAGTTTAAAGTAATGTTGTTATTTTTTTTACTTTTTAAAAAGTATGTCAACAAATACGGAATGAATATTTTATGCAAATGTGTTATTAAATTCGAAACGGAGGGAGTGATAAATAATAGATATATACGTGTATATATATAACATTCTTCTTATTACAAAAGCAAAAGAGATAAGAGTTGGAGAAATCTATAGAAAAAGAAAGAGTTTTTTTGCACTTTTGGTCCCACCAACCACGCCATGTTTTCAATTTGGTACCACCTCTATCAATGTAGTCCTGTAAGATTATTTTCGTCAATTTTAGTCCCACTGTTTAACTAAACTTGCAAATGTCGTCCCAAAAATTGACGGCCTCTAACGGGCAGACGTTAAGTGGAAAACGGAGGCAGTTTAGAACATAATTAAAATGTATTAAACTTTAATCTGTGTTAACGAATTAATTAAAAACTAAACCAAAACTAACCTAAAACTAAACTTAAAACAAACTAACACACACACACAAAACACATAGTAAAAGGTGTTCGTCGGTGTTCGTCGTTTTGAGAGAAAAAAAGAGGAAAAATCACCAGAAAAAAAATCCTAAAATCCCCAAAAAATCGATCGAGTTGGTCACAATCCAGTGCGCCCTCAATGTTGCGAAGGAAGAATCTTGTTAAATATGGAGTTGTGGACTATGGTAAGTATCTATATTTTTTATTCGTATTCAATTTTTTGGGACTTTGTGTTGTTGGGTGTTCGGGTATAGTGATAAAAGTTCTTGGGCTTTCGATTTTCATTATTTATTAGGGTTTAGGGTTCGATTTTCAGTGCTCGGTGTTCGATTATAGTGATATTAGAGTTTAGTGTTCGATTTCTGTATTTTTTTGCGGTTTTCTGGGTGTTTGATGCTCGAGTTTAGTGCTCGAGCGCCTGGGTGTTGGGTGTTTGATTTTGGTCAAGTGGTTTCGCTCGACCTCACTTGGTCGAGCGCTTCTTGATGCCTGTATTTCAGGGCGCTCGAGCCGCATTGGTCGAGCGCACCTCTCTCTACTAGCACCTCTCTTCACTCCAACTAATACTTTTCAGTATTTCCTTCATATTGTTACTGATTTGAATTATTCTTATTATTTCAGCACAAAAGCCATTCTTATTAGGCTTTTACACCCTCAAAGTGTACCATGGTGGAAAGACAAAAGATGAAGAACCATTTGAGTACATTGGAGGCACTGTGAGTGTGTTTGACTTTGTGGAGAAATTTAAATGCAATATTGATTATCTAGATAAACTGTGTGAACAATTAGGATATCTAGGTAAGAAGGTTTATTATGGGAGGTGGAAGGATGATAGAGTTCATTTAGTTGTGAGTCAAGCTGATATACATAAGTGTTTTAATGCCAATGTGAAGAAAGAAGTAACATTGTGGTTGGAGACAGATAAACCACAAGAGATCACAACTGTAAATGAAGATGAGGTATGGTGGGAGGTAGAGTTTTACACTGAGGGTGAGGTACTGAAATTGAAAACTGTGGATGTAAAAATACATAAACCACCAGGAATGCTATTAGCTATTGAGAAGGATGTTAGTCAGTTTACTGAAATTCAAGTGGAGGTGATGAAGGATGGTGAACTATTTACTGAAGTTATGGGTGAAAATGATGTTGAGGATGTAGATAAATTGTTTGAGAAGGATGATGTGTGTCAAACTGATGTTGAAGAGGAGAATGAGTATGAGGAGGGAGCAAATATGTTTGAAACTGAGGATGAAGAGGACAATCACACTGAGGGAGCGAAGTTGATTGAGAATGATGAATTTTGGGAGATGAATGCATGGAAGCCTCAACCTGAAGAACCTAAAGTGGCTCCAAATGAAGATATGATAGTCACTGAAGTAGCTCCAAATGAAAATGATGAATCTGAAATTGGTCTAAATCAAGATCAATTCATGGAAGATGATGATGATTTTTGGATGCCTCAAGAGGAAGAGCCTGAAGATGACTTAGTTCTTCAGAACCTAAAGAGGAAGAGGCAGGGCAAGGAAGTAGTTGTTACTGAAGAGGACATGGTCTCTGATATTGGTACTGATTCTGATTTCAGTGGTTCAGAATCAAGTGGAGAAAGACTACTAGATGATATTATATTTGATGAAAACATAGATGGTGAAGTTGAGTGGGCAAGTTTGAAGTTAGGTCAGAATGAAGATGTTGAACAATCTGAACATGGCAGCACAGAAGAAGAAGAGTTGGATAGTGTGGATGAAGATGAAGATGAAGAGGGGGTAATACAGACTGCGGATAGATCCTAAATTAATAAACTTGTACATGTACAGGAGGTTCCTCTGCCCAAAAGGGCCACCACAAGGAAAGGAAGGGCAAAATTAGCTATTGTCTCAAAGAAGAAGAAGAATAATTCAGCCTCAATTGGAGATTCTTCAAGGAGTGCAGCAGAGGATGTATGATTATGTCAACTTTTTATATGTTTTTCATTGTATTTCTTTTTATGTTCATTACTAATCCATTGGGTATATAGGGGTCAGCTACATTATTTGCTCTCAACAGCTTTATTGGAGGAGGACCATCACAGAGGGTTGACAATGTAAGAGTGTTTTTCTTGCTTTTTAGGTATCATAGATTCATATGTTCATATAATATCATGTTCTTATTGTTCTTGTTTCAATTATAGGTTAAGAGTTCTGCTACTTTTACTCCCAATAGTTACATTGGAGGAGATGTGGAGGGTCCATCTGTGGGAGGTTCAACAGTGGCTGATGGGGATGGAATGAGTGTCACAACAATTGGGGGTAAGAAGTTTGTCACACAGACCAGTCTCACAAAAGTTGTCATGTCAAACAAAGGAAAAGGTAAAAAGAAGTAGATGAGGGTTGGGATAGGTTAGGACAGTTTTTTGTCTTTTAAGCCACTACAATTTCATTGTCTTTTATAATATACTTAAAAAACTCAACTTTTGTGCTTATAATGGATTCAGATTGTGGTGACTTAAGATTGGTGGTATGTTTGGCTTATATTTTGCTACTGCTTGGTGATTTGCTATTAATGGGGTGGAAGTGATGTATATTTTGCTGCAGATTCATGGTATATTTGGCTTTTAATGATCTTAGTTTTTGCTATTCATGGTATATTTTGTATTTTGTATTGATGGTATCTTGGTTTGAATTGTTTGTATGTATTGGTGTGCCATGGATGTTGGTTGATCAGTAGGTTTGAATTAGATATCATTAGAACATTACTAATGGGACATTACATTAGACAGCTTTAGGACATTACATAAGATAGGATATTAGTCCTAGAACATTACAAAAGACAACCAAATAGGAATCACATTCAGATGCAAGAAACTAAGCAAACCACTGTAAGGCCCTAGATGCAAGAATGAGAAGTAGTACAACCAAAAACAGTTTAATGTGTTGTGCTTATTTTTTCATGAATGTGTTGTGTTGAATGTGTGAATATATGTGGATGTATATATAGCAGAGGGGAAAATCTAGGTTTTGGTGGGAAAAACTTGATTTTTCCACCTATTTTTGATAAATTTTAGTCTTATGGGACTGAAAGTGGCAGTAATTTGGCGCCCAAATTTTGTTATTGGCTGAATTTTAGCGCAAAAAATAATGGAGGGAAGAAATGGAACATATGAGACCAATGAGCAAGTGGGCCCGGACAAGTTAATTGGTTAATTTTGTGTTAATTATGTTTCATAACGTATGAGACTAAAATTGCAAATGGTTGAAAGGTGGTTAAGCCTTAATTGAGTATTAATTATGTCCCATAACTTATGGGACCACATTTGCAAGCTGATTTAATAGAAATCGTAACGGCGGGACCACATTTGAAAATTATAATTCTTGTGGGACTACATTGACAGAGGTGGTACCAAATTGAAAACATGGCATGATTGTTGGGACCAAAAGTGTAAAAACCTCGAAAAAGAAAGGAAAAGAGATAAAAGGGGGAAGAGAGGACGAGGAAAGATGGTAGGGTTTGCACATAAAATAAAGGTATATAATTCGTCCTCTTGTAAACCTTTATTTGGAGGCACATTTGAATGAAATTGCCTCACGGTGAGACAAAGCATATTTGAGCATTAACGTTAACGCTTTAACATTCTAAAAAAAATAAGTGTTAATTTATACTAATTTATATCATTTATCATGTATAAAACTGTCTCGTGCCAATTTTTATAGATAAAATAATAATACTAGTAAAATAAGTGCACTCCACCTACCTCTCTATTCCCACCAAATCATTTTTATGCCCTTAATAACCAACAGCCCGCGTGTTCCCAATCCCAAATTACCATCCCGTCAAAGGTCAACTTCGTCATTTTCATTCTTCACCTTCCTCCCACCGTCACACGTTCTACGAATTATTAATTTAAGACAAAGTTTATTACGAAAATTTTCGTACATGAAAAAACTTTAATTTACAATTGAATTCTGTAATTGGTGAAGGTAAAATAAAATTGAGTGGTTCATATTTTACTCGGCCCAAGTGATTCATGGTTCACCCGGCCCGAATAGATCATAATTTAAGGTTCACTATTAGTATTTAGAGTGTAGATAATTAATTTAGGACAATTTTATAGATTTTCATACATAAAAATTTTCACACTAGACATACTCTTAATTTAAATAATATGGATTCATCTATATAATTGTTTATTAATGAATAATTAGGCCCAAAATTATTATTGGTAAGTGTGGAAAATTGCATGAACCGCGTGTTTATATATAGATAGAGATTTGCGCGTATGTATTGTATGTATTTATAAAAGAGAGGACACTCCTCGCTTCTCGCTGTCTCATTTTCTCTCTGATTTCTACCCTCTTTCATTTTCTCGCTCTTTGAATTATTTCCCTGTTTCTTAGCGCGCTGCTGGATCCTGATCTGGATAATCGAAACTAAATGTAAGTATTTTACGAGATCCTATTCGTTTAGTGTTTATTATGTGCATGAATTTGATGTTTTGATCTCGATTTGGTTTAATTGTGTTAGATCTGTTGTTAATTGTTGCGTAATGCATCGATTTATTCGTATCTGTAGTTGCGGCCATGTGTTGATGATCAATGCGTTTAAAGTGATTGTTTGTGTGCCTATTCGTGTGGATTGCTTTCGCGTTTGTGTAATTGGATCTGTAAAGGTTAATTAGTTGATCCGTGTTGATGATTTGATTGCGGTTGTCGTCCATGCTGTTTTTTATTGACACTTGTTTTTAATTGATGATTAAAAGAATTGATGATGTATTAATGATAATGTTTTCGATGATTGAGTAAGGATTAATTGAGTTAGGATAATGCTTTAACGATAATGTTTTCAATGATCGAGTAAGGATTAATTGAGTTGGAATATTTTTTCAACGATACTGTTTTTAATGATTTAGGATTAATTGCAAATCTGCAATTGCTAATTTCCTTATCTGCTTAAAAATGATGGGATCTATGGTCTAAATGAAAGTAAAGGGGAATAAAACTCTGATTGCAGAAGTTGATCTTTGACAATATTGTATGTACATTCGGCAGATACCTCTCTTGATTAAGTTCATTCTCTCTTTAATTACGTATAATGCAGAGTTGAAACTAATTTTTTTAAAACAAATACTCAAATGTGTTGAATCTTTTGTAATGTTTAGATCTATGTGGCTCTATTCATCTAATGTAACTCGGTTTTTTTTTGTAGATACTAATCGACAATGTCGACATTCACCCCCAAGAATATCCTCATTACTGGGGCAGCTGGATTCATTGCATCTCATGTAGCTAACAGGCTTATTAGAAACTACCCTGAATACAAGATTGTTGTTCTTGACAAACTTGATTACTGTTC
This sequence comes from Stenogyne calaminthoides, assembly GCA_037126765.1. NCBI lineage: Eukaryota > Viridiplantae > Streptophyta > Magnoliopsida > Lamiales > Lamiaceae > Stenogyne > Stenogyne calaminthoides. The sequence continues at coordinate 479,900 of JBBCBC010000030.1, read as the reverse complement.
AAATCTCAAAAACCTTCTTCCTTCTAAAGCTTCTCCCAACTTCAAATTTGTCAAGGGAGATATTGCTAGTGCTGATCTTGTCAACTACCTCCTTATTACCGAGAACATCGACACTATAATGCATTTTGCAGCCCAAACCCATGTTGATAATTCATTCGGTAACAGCTTTGAGTTCACCAAGAACAACATTTACGGGACCCATGTTCTGTTAGAGGCCTGTAAAGTTACTGGGCAGATCAAAAGGTTTATCCATGTCAGCACAGATGAGGTGTATGGAGAGACTGAGGAAGATGCTGTTGTAGGGAATCACGAGGCCTCACAGCTCCTTCCTACGAACCCTTACTCAGCTACGAAAGCTGGGGCGGAAATGCTTGTTATGGCTTATGGTAGATCTTATGGATTGCCTGTTATTACCACTCGTGGAAATAACGTTTACGGTCCTAATCAATTTCCAGAAAAGTTAATTCCCAAGTTTATCCTTTTAGCCATGAGAGGGAAAGTTCTGCCAATTCACGGTGATGGTGCCAATGTGCGGAGTTACCTTTACTGCGAGGATGTTGCAGAGGCGTTCGAATGCGTTCTGCATAAGGGAGAAGTTGGTCATGTTTACAACATAGGAACCAAGAAAGAAAGGAGAGTGATTGATGTTGCTAGAGATATATGCAAACTGTTTAACATGGATCCTGATAAGAACATTCAGTTTGTGGTGGATAGACCGTTTAACGATCAGAGGTATTTCCTCGATGACCAAAAGCTGACGCACTTGGGTTGGTCTGAAAAGACCACATGGGAAGACGGTCTGAGAAAGACGATGGAGTGGTATACGAGCAATCCCGAGTGGTGGGGGGATGTATCTGGTGCTTTGCTCCCTCATCCTAGGATGCTCATGATGCCAGGTGGAATCGAGAGGAATTTTGATGGTGCTGAGAAGTATGAATCGGGGAAGTCGGAATTCGATGGTAATTCTAGCCAAACAAAAATGGTTGTTCCGCCTGCCAAAACAGAGCAATCACCCCACAAACCAGGCTTCAAGTTCTTGATCTATGGCAGGACTGGGTGGCTGGGTGGTTTGCTTGGAAAATTGTGCGAGAAACAGGGAATCCCGTATGAATATGGCAATGGGCGTCTTGAGTACCGTTCGCAGCTTGTGGCGGACATTCTCGCTGTTAAGCCTACTCATGTTTTCAACGCTGCTGGTGTAACGGGTCGACCCAATGTTGATTGGTGTGAGAGTCACAAGGCTGAAACAATTCGTGCTAATGTTGTTGGCACGTTGACTTTGGCGGATGTGTGCAGAGAGCATGGCCTCATTGTGATGAACTTCGCCACGGGGTGCATTTTTGAATATGACGAAAAACACCCTGAAGGCTCGGGCATTGGGTTTAAGGAAGAAGACACACCCAATTTCCATGGTTCTTTCTATTCCAAGACCAAGGCCATGGTATCTTCCCATCCCAAGAATTTCTTTTAAAGTTTTATCTATGCACTTTCTTTAGTAATAATACGTCTTACACTGAACAACATTACCTAAAATATTGTTTCCAACTATCACGTAGGAAGTAATATTACGTCTTACACTGAACAACATTACTTAAAATATTGTTTCCAACTAATATTTTATCATGTAGAAAGTAATATTATGTAATACTATACCATGTAAAGGGTAATACTGTTTCATTCATTTGATAATACCTTTCTTGAAATCTTTAGTAATAACAATTCCCATAAGTCGAGCATTTCTTTCCTTCTCTTATTTAATTTTTTTGGTGTACATTGATTCAATCAGGTGGAAGAACTCTTGAAAGAATTTGACAATGTCTGCACTCTGAGAGTTCGTATGCCGATATCTTCAGATCTGAGCAACCCACGAAACTTCATCACCAAGATTTCAAGGTACAGTAAGGTGGTTAACATCCCCAACAGCATGACAATCTTGGATGAGCTTCTCCCGATTTCAATTGAGATGGCGAAGAGGAATCTTACGGGCATATGGAACTTCACTAACCCAGGGGTCATCAGTCACAATGAAATATTAGAGATGTACAAGAAATATATCGACCCAGCTTACAAATGGTCCAACTTCACTCTTGAAGAGCAAGCAAAGGTGATTGTTGCTGCTAGAAGTAACAACGAAATGGACGCATCTAAGTTGAAGAAGGAGTTTCCTGAGTTGCTGTCGATCCAGGAATCGTTGATCAAGTATGTATTTGAACCCAACAAAAAAAACCGATGCTAAATAAGGTGCCCCCCGTTGCCTACCTATAAAGATGATTCTGCATGGCCTGTTGTTGCCTCTGTATGTTTATTTAGTGTATACGAGAATCCGTTTAGGTCTTATATCGGGTGATCGATCTTTCTCTGTTTTAAATTTGTTAGAATATGTTACACGTAGAGGGAGGTGGGGTTTTGCAATTGCAAGAGGTGCTGATTTAGTTCTGAATGAATTAGATTGTTAGTTTTGCAAAATTCTGTTGTGCGTGTATTGATTCTCCATGGATGTGACATCTTTGGATTCTATGGAATTAAGTATTTGGATTTGATATTCCTTTACATATGCATGAAACACTTTTGTCTTTGTTTTTCTTCTGTCTCTCTCTCTCTCTGCAACAAATACTATCTATGGAATTTGTCGTGTGTTTTGAGTTTTGTGTCTCTATCAAATTCTTTGTAGCAAAAAAAAATGAAGCTCATTTCCAGGCCCTCACCCCCTACCGACAGAATGGTGGAGCCAGAATCATCGTAGTAAATTCGGCCGTTGTTTTGGGAGGACCAGTGTTGGTGGTCTCTATCAAATTCTTGCAATAATTGATTGTACATTCACAGAGATGAGAGAGTTGGTATTCCTGGTGGTTGTGTTTTACTAAATTATCTAAATGCCTTACCGATTACAACTATTAATCGAAGCTCAATCCTCTTTTTATTTTCCCTTTTTTTTTTTTTGACAGAATTATTTTCCCTTTTTATTGGAATCGCCAAGATTGGTGATAAATGAGATAAAAAGAATATTGGTTTAGAATTTCTCAGCTAGCTACCTCGTCGCTCAAAAAGAAAACAAGTTGTGTATAGATGCTTAATTCGTTCCTTATTCATATAAAAAGATAAAGGAAATGAAATAAGTGATGTTTCTGTTTTTCTTATAAGAAACGGAGCAAACTCGATCATTGCGGGGCGGGGGACGTCTCTCTCACATTAGACTTGCTCATAAATCTTATTCTTCAGGGAGTAACCTTTTACGCAGCGAAGCGAACTTAATGATGAATTAAGTAGCAGTAGATGTGATTCTGATATCGTAGGATTTTTTTCACAGATTGTCCAATTCAAAGTCTCAATCATTGGATTTCAATGTTACAAATCCAATGCTTGTAATATACCAAGAGCAGTATCCACAAAGTTTGTGGTATGACATTTGAAAAAACTAGTTGGAATGGACTGGACTGGACTTTCAAGTACATGAACAGTTTTCGAGAAGAAGCATATATACATTGACCTACATTTCAAATCTTATACTACTATTTCAGATATTGTGGGATAACAAGTGCGGTGGCAAATACACCTTCAATGCAGGTGCCCTGGAAGACAGATGGATTGTGTCTCGATGTTGAATAGAATGAACCACATGAGAACCATCAATATACACGAGCCCCTCGCTACAATACCACGTAACATCCATCGTTTCATCGGCCTTCAAGAATCCATGCATCAAGTGTGAGGCTGGACCCACAGAAATGGGCTCTCGTACCATATACTGGAGATCCTTGGACAGGATCGGCATTGCTGATCCACCAGCCGAAAGCATTGCAGCAGTCGATCCAGCAGCTGTCGACACTCTGAAGCCACTCGATCGGGAGTGTAGCAAATATGAACTTGGCCTCCCATTTTGTGTGATCCTATTAAGAAAATAATTTAAGTAATAAAGTTAAGTAACTCTAACATCCTGTTTTAACAACAGAAAGCCAAGTTTTCCTACCAGAATGAAAATCGAGAAACTATTGAAGGGCATGGATGAGCCAGCAGGACATCGTTTAGAGCTGAGGTCAAGATTGGCTTTGAATTTAGACTGACGGCCATTCTTGCTACTTCGGAAGGTTCATAGAGATTCTCAAGGATGTCATCTAGTATCTATGAAAGAAAATTACGAGTCAGTCCCTTTGACATGCAATATCTTTTTATCACAAGAACGAATAAAATCCTATGAGATATACATACATGGTTATTGGATTATCTCCTACTACAACATCCATGAGCACAAGAAAGTTGTCGCAAAAATTGAATATCATGCTAGCTTGGAAGATCTGTGTAAAAGAGTACCCTACCAATATTACCTCTTGTTATATTAAAAGCAAAAGGAATTGTGCACTTGATAAAGTCTGAAAGGCAGAAGAGAGATTTTGTTGCCCAGATTTGGAAAAAACTAGTAAATACTATCTTATAGACAAAATGCAGTTGAAAAGTATTAGTTCATGTATAATGAAAGGTATTAGTTGTATATTGGAAAAATAAGTTTGTCTTTACTCTTTAGTGGGATTAAAAAGGAAGTACCCAAGGACTACAAAATAACATGATATATATAAAAGGAAAATGGTTGAAGCCACAACTGCAGACCCAAGGACTACTTCTAGTCAATTAATTATATAAAATACATGAACCAAAACCAACAGCAATGAACCAAGACTTCTTAGTTACCTATGTACGGATTTGAAATGTCTCAATAAAGGGTGGATATCAAATCCATCAGAAGTTCAAAATCGGAGTCATGGATCAAATCCATAAAGAAAGCTCCCATCCAAACAGCAACATTAAATATGTTATTACAAATTTCAAATTTATCCTCTAACTCCTTCAATCCAGATTCAACCTCATCGAATTTTTACATATTTCAACAAATCTGACAAGAATCGATTTCAAGATGGACATAAATGAAGTAGCATTAAAATCAAACTGACAAACATATATACATGACGAAAAACTCTATAATATACATATATACATATATATATTATACACACATAAACTCTCTCTCTCTATACATATATACATGACGAAAAACTCTATAATATACATATATACATATATATATTATACACACATAAACTCTCTCTCTCTATACATATATACATGACAGATATATATATACACACACATAAACTCTATCTCTATATATACATGATGCCGTCGACGAGGGGCAGCAGCAGCGAAGGCGTCGATGAGGGCGTCGAAGAGGGCCCTCGCCGGAGGCAACGAGGGTGAGGGAGGCAGAGACGAGGGCGAGCGGCGGACGGTGGATGACTCGAAGACCGTGGTGGTTTGTGGCGGCAGTTTTGGTGGTGGATCCGTTGGTGGGGGTGATTTTGGTGGCGGCGGATCTAGCTTGGAGAGTGGCGTCAGGCAGCGAGCGCGGGCGACGGCGGACGACGGCCTTTTTTTTTGTTGAAAACCGGCGGTTCACCGGTTCCCGGTTTTCACCGGTTTTCGAACGATTTTTCCGGTTTTGAGGGGGGCGGTCCAATAGCGATTCTATACACCTCTATTGGGCCTCGGTCGGACCCAATTTTTAAAACAGAGTTTAATAGACTTAAGACATATCCAACTTTAATCCTGCCGACCCGGACCGTATTACTGTCATTTTAATGTAGCTACGTTAAGTATTTAATGTCTTCCCCCCATGGTAATCGACGAAGACGGCGTCTACAATATTATCTTCTGTTCCATTTTGCTCCTCCCCACAATCCTCAATAGCATATTTCTCGCTCCCCCACATGCGTTCATTCTCTCTCTCCCATGTCTCTCCATCGCGATGAAATCTGCCGAGCTCGATGAAATCGCGATGAAGAAGAAGGCGGACTCCACTGTAGAGTCGGAATTAGGGTTTTATAAAGTGGGCGATGGCGAGGGCCAGTCTTTCTTGCTGGTTCATATAATTTGGCTGATTTTCAGAGAAGAAGAAGAAGAGAGAGGCCAAAAGCAAACACCGATGAAGTAAATCACAAATATTTCTCTACATTTTTGGTTCTATTCGTTTCAGGTATGTCGTCGCTCGATTTCCTTGTTTAAGTTTTGGGTTTACAATTGTTTTACCGTTTGTATAAGCAATTTTGGTCGAAATAGATCAAAAATGTGAAATCATTTGTTAGGATTAGTGTTTTTTCCTCTTTCTTTAATTGCTATGAAGATGGGTTGACATTTGCTTGTGCAATTTGAACACTAGAACATGAATCTTGTGGTTAAATCTTTTAGCTCTTTTTGGGGGTTTGCTCTAATGAATTTGTATAGGGTATTGATTTATTTTTCTTGAATTTAGACGATAAAAGGGGTGGAATTATAGTTATTGAAACTCCAAATCCCAATTTTTTTCCTGGTGCTATTTATTTATTTTAATTATAGAGTATTGTTAGGGCTTTGAGTTTGTGGGTTGAGGACAATCACAACTGTTGTTAGTTGAGCAATAGATCAGTCTCAGTTAGTGGGTTGATTTCCAGTTCAAGCTTTAGGTGTTAAGCTAGTCTCAACTCATGTACTCCGACTAAATATGTTGTGATCTTTGTGTTTGGGGTATTTCTTAATGAGAGTGATTGTGTTTTAGTTTGATTCTCTGATTGTTATTGTGGTGGGAATTTATTGACTGATTTGAGGGGATCAAGAAAATGAGTTGCAGGGGCAAGCTTGTGGTTAATGAATGGTTACCTGCAAGTGTTTGAATTCTATATTCTTAGCTCTGTAATGGTTAAATACTCGTTGATTTCTGTTTGTGTAATACTGTGGACTTGGATTATTTTGATTATCTGTTTTTGAGCACTGGTAGTGTTGTTTGTTGTGGTTATCTGGAAGTTAGTTGCCTTTGGTTATGAGCAAGATCTATCTTGCTTTGTTTCATCTGATAGTGTCCATATTAAGTTGTTTGCTATTGTGGATTGCATTTGTCGAAGTTGTGAATGAGATATTGGATTAATGGCAAATCTGATTTCTATGTATACATTATTTCAATTTTGCTTTTATAGTGTTCATAACTCATTTTGTTCCAATAAAACCTTGAGTTTATCCTCTTTTTGTTAGTTTAGAACTTGGACAGCAATATATCCCAAGCATAATGTGTTTTTTATTGTGTTGTTACTTGTTACAGGTTCATGGTAATGTTTGTATGGCTAGTGTTGTTGTCACTCAAACTTTAGATTGGAAACTCCATGCATTTGATGTTTTATCTGAGTATGTTGGAAATAATGAAGCTGCAAGTGGACCAATGCTTTCTCATCCCTTACCATCTCTGCCTTCTTAATAAAATTATGTTTCTTATCACAAAAAGGAAAAAAAAAACATTTTTGTTTTGTCGAAAACCCATTGCTGCTGGTTTTATTGCTTTTTATATGGTGTTGTATTACATAGTCAATTGACTGAGTTGATTATATTGTTTTTGCTTCATCTTTGACGCAACAATATGAATGGCTTATTGGTACCCAAACACCCAGTGCAAACCAATGGAGTTGTCAAAAGCTGACTAGTCAGCTCTCAGAAAATGGGATCGGGTTGTGTTGGGCTTGTATCAAATGAAGAAAAGAGGAAGAAATCAAGGGGTGAATAATAAGTTAGGTAAAAGCAAGAAATCGAAGGAAAACGAGCTTCGAGCTTCTCCATCTTCATGTTCGAGTGAGATCACCGAGGTTTTTTGTAGTGACAAAGTAGATCAGGAAGCGAGTAGTCGTATCTTAACCTTTTCAGGAGAGTTGGTACATGACTTGTTCAACTAGAGAATTTGTTTGTATTCGGTTCTTTCTTACATGATTATCCTAATTTGTTGAAGGGGTTGAATTTAGGAAAACGAGGATATGAGTGACCTAATAAGATCGACTCACTTATTACGTGTTGGTCCGGATATTGTCCCGATAAAGTAAAACTTTCAACGAAAATAATGTGTTCTTGTGTTCTACATATTTATCTTCTTTACTATAGTCTTTCGTTGTTGCCTACATCAATTTTAATGAAATAACTAATATTATTTTGAAATACCAAAAAAATGTGAACCAGTTGTACTATAAAATTAATTTACATATGACTTACAATTTTATTCAATTTCATCTCGTGTATTAATTGAGATGGAAGACTGTTATTACCAAATGAACATGATCACTATTAATACTACATGTTATAGCCCATAATTAAAAAAAACAAGGTTTTTATATTTTGGAACAAGGGGTAAATTGGTATTTTTCAGGAAATTTTTTATTTTATACAAGTTTATTACCTCCTACCAAGTGTCATACTAATTTTATACAAATTTATTACCCCCTACCAAGTGAAATACTAATTTTATGCCGTCACCCATATTACGTCGTACCAAACGACATAATACTACCAACCCGTATTATATTATACGAATTTTCTTTATCTCATACTAATTTCATACCCCCTACTAAGTGGAGCGTCAATATAGAAGTCTTTAACGATGATATAGATTGCTTAAAAAAATTATGCATATCTTTAAAAATATTAATTGTTTTGCATAATATTATTAATTGCTTAATCTTGATTATTTTTATTAAAAACATTATTAATTAATTGTGAATGATTTTTTTTATACATATTGAAAAAAGTTCAGATTTTTTTTTAAAAAAATCAGATTAAATAGGCACACCCTGATAAAAGTAGATAAATAAAATTAATATAAATAATGAATTGATAACTGCAATGTGATTGCTGTTAAATAATGAATTGATAAAAACCAATACTGCAATGTGATTTTTTTTTGTTAACTTACTAATTTGCATACCTTAAAACAAAAAAAAAAAAAAATCACATTCTTCACCCTACAATCTCCTTTATCCAAACAATTTTTTCTTAACAAAAAAAAAAAACTATATTTTGGGTTGAATATATTTGGGTAACCCTTACCTAACCCTTAACCAGACCCGGTCCGAAAACAGTGTTCTTTCCCGTAACCAAACCATAGTCAAGCGGATCCAAATTCCGGGTATATCACAAAACCGGTTCATTTCAATATTCAAAATCTGAAATCCAAACCCTAACCCTTTTCCACATTTCGGGTCTCCGATCGGGCTCTCTCCGTAATTCAACCACAAATTTTTCACTTTGCAGGTTCGATTTTTTTTCCTTCGTATACATGTTGGATCCGACCCGTTTCAGGGGATCCAACGTGGTTTCCGATGTTAAATTATATTTGTATTTGGTGATCTGTTATGGAATTGCTGTGAATTTGTTTTTTCCGTTTGCGATTTGAGTTTGGATATGAATTTTATGTGTTTCGAGTAGGATTATATGCGATATGTTGTGGGTTTTCGTGTAATTGTTTGGTTTCTCGATATTCCGGTTTAAAGAGAACTCCGATATCAGAATCAAAATTTTGTAAAAGAATGCATGCGAGGAAGGTGAATGAACTAGTGGTGTTAAGTGTTTGTGCTACAACTTGTTTTTTTCTGCCTTTGAAGGTGATTGAATTTTGATCTGCTTAGTTCATGTGTGTACGAGCGTTCAGAAATACTCATCTCGCTTATGAATATTTTGCTGAACTTTATAGTGTAGGTAAATTAATTGGCTGCTATTATCTCATCAAGTGCTCCATCCGAAAATGAAAAAGTATGTCTTTGAAACACATGTGGAAAACATGAGAATCAAATGTGTTATGGGATCAAGTGTCTTGCTTGGAAAGTGAAATATGGATCCGTCAACCCTATCTCGAAATATCATATTTGACAATTTAGTACATGATAAGCAGACAAAAGCACCTCTGCGTGAAAACTTGGTTACCTAAAAGTACTTTTCTCTCTTGCTATTGTTGTATAGGCTATTTTTATTGATGTTAATTGGCTTACTACTGGCTGCTGTATTTACCTTACCATTCATGTTCTTTGCAATATATCCTGTTTACGAACATGACGTTCACTATCAGCTGTTCTCTATGCCTCTTGTCAGCCTGTTATTTAATTCTCTGTATCAGAAAAATCTCATCTTGATTCTTATTTGTATATGTATTTGTTCAAGTATTCATAGTATTCAGAACCCACTTTGTGTGTGTGTGTGTGTGTTTCTTTGTTTAATCTGTTGTTATCAAATTATCGAATTATGATTTTCTTAATTGCTACACTGTAGTTGTCAAACACATAAAAGTTAATTGATACTGCTGCCCTGTCTAGAAGGAGCTCTGTTATGACGGCAGTTACGTATATTTCATGCAGATTAGGCAATTATTAATTTTTCCATGTTATGGAAGTAATAACTGAGGTCCCTGCCAAGAAAACGAAGAGATTGACTTCCGTTGTGTGGAATCATTTTGAAAGAGTCAGAAAGGCGGACGCACAATATGCTGTTTGTATCCATTGCAAAAAGAAACTAAGTGGGTCCAGTAATAGTGGTACGACTCATTTAAGAAATCATTTGTTAAGGTGTCTGAAGAGATCCAATTATGATGTTTCTCAAATACTTTCTGCAAAGAGGAAGAGAAAAGAAACTAGCCAGAGTCCACTTCGTCAAAGTAATCTAACTATGGCAACCATTAACTATGAAGAAGGGAAACTGAAAGATGAAATACTCTGTCCCATGCCTCTTAAGTTTGAGCCCGAGCAAAAGAAAGAAGAATTTAACCAGACTATCAATCTTGGAAGTGTTAGATTTGATCAAGAACGCAGTCGGTTGGATCTCGCTCGAATGATCATGTTTCATGGTTATCCACTTTCAATGGTGGACCATGTTGGATTCAAAGTATTCGTTAAGAATCTGCAGCCTTTGTTTGAGGTTAACAATAATGGAACCACTGAATCAGACTGTCTGACCCTTTTTAGGAGAGAGAAACAGAAGTTATATGAAACCATTCGTCATTTGCATAGTAGAATAAGCCTTGCTGTTGACATGTGGATTTCACCCGAGAGTGGTGAGTATATGTGTCTTACAGCTAATTATATAGATGAGGATTGGAGGCTACATAAGATGATGCTTAATTTCGTATCATTGGATCCATCTTACACTGATGACATATTTTCTGAAGCAATTATCAAGAGTTTAACAGACTGGGGTATTGATCGTAAGCTGTTCTCCATGACATTTGATGATTGTTCTGCATCAGAAATTATGGTGTTTAGGGTTAAGGATTGGTTATTCCAAAATAGATCTCTTTTAATGGGTGGTGACTTATTTGACGTACGATGTTTTACCCATCTTTTGAAGTCCATCGTTCAAGAAGTCATGGAAGCTTGTCGGGATGTGATACATAAAATACGAGAGAGCATAAGGCACGTTAAAAGTACACAGGCATCACTCGGGAAATTTAATGAAATCGCTCAAGAAGTAGGAATCACTAATGGGGGGCGTCTAGTTCTTGACTGCCCGATGAATTGGAATTCAACACACTTGATGCTTGTTTCAACTCTAGAGTACAGAGGTGCCTTTTCTCTTTTGCAGGACCAAGATCCATCAGACTCAAAGGCTTTATCAGAAACAGAGTGGGAATGGGCCAATTCTGCTGCAGGTTTTATAAAATTTCTTCTTGAACTCACAAATAGCATCACAGGAAACAAAAATCCTACTTCAAACATATTCTTCTCAGAGATATGTGACATGAACATTCAACTAATCGATTGGTGCAAGAGCCCAGATGAATTTCTTAGTTCTGTAGCCTTGAAGATGAAGCTCAAGTTTGACGTCTATTGGAGCAAGTGCAGCTTGGCTTTAGCTATAGCAGCAATTTTAGACCCTCGTTTCAAAATGAAATTGGTCGAGTACTATTTTAGGCAGATTTATGGTAGCGGTGCTCCTGATCGCATCAAAGAAGTTTTGGATGGACTCAGGGAACTCTTCAATGATTACTTAATGGGCGGATCATCTTCTCTGGATCAAGATTCTGCCCTACCCGGTAGCTCCTTACCCAGTTCCAGCACCAGCTCCCGAGATAAACTAAAGGGTTTTGATAAATTCCTATATGAAACCTGTCAAAGTCAGAGCATGTCGTCTGATCTAGAAAAGTATTTAGAGGAGCCCGTTTTTCCCCGTAATTGTGATTTCAGCGTACTGAATTGGTGGAAAGTCCACACTCCAAGGTATCCAGTATTGTCTATGATGGCCCGTGATATACTTGCTATTCCCGTTTCTACCCTTGGACCGGAGGTTGCGTTCAGCAACTGTGGTAGAGTGCTCGATAGGCATCATAGTTCGCTAAGTCCAGATACTAGAGAAGCTTTGATTTGTGGTCAAGACTGGTTGAAAATGGGACCAGAAGGTAGGAACAGATTCTTGTTTATAGTGAGATAAGGAAAATAGGTTTTTTTTTAGTCCAGTAAGTTTTTCCAATTTCGTTTCCAGTCCTGTCGAAACTTCTAATTTTTTCCATTTTGGTCCGATAACTGGCTGTATGAGGTGAAACATTGGTTGACATTTATGTGGCAAAGTCTGATTGGTCAACCAGATGTTTCAACTCTGAAAGCCAGTCACTTGACCAAAATGTCGAAAAATTAGAAGTTATTGGACTATTTCAATTCGTGAAAGTCGATAGGATTGAAACCGAAATAGGGATAACATACAGCCACATGACTAACAATACTATTTCCCTAGTGAGACCATTATTTTCTTTAGAATGAATATTAAAATCACAATTTCTTGTTTTTACAGCAACCACCCTGCCTCTAAGCGGCTCTCCCTTGCCGCTTTCTGTGGAAACAAATTGACTTGCTATGTGGTATGGTTTTTTTTTTTTTCTCTGAAATAATATATGGGATGGTCTTTATCATTCAATATCTTTGCTATTTAAATTCTGGAGTTGTACTGATTCACATTCAATTATTTCTCATGAAGGTGAGTTGATAGTGAAAAGCAGATCTTCCTGACTCGTCCGGATTTTATTTTTTCCCCTTTTTTCGCCCGTCTCGCTGCTGTAGATCTTGAGAATTGGATTAACAATTGTGAAGCCTTCCCTATTTATACTTTGCGCGTTTGCTTTGTGAATCTTGATTTAGTAAGCTTAATTTATGATTGTATTTACAAATTTCTTATATTAATCACTAGATCCTGAGATGTACCTTTAGGCAAAATACATTTACATTTTTGGGCTCAAGGTGAACACAAACATAAGTTTGAGGACTCATTTAAACAATATAAGCATACAATGAACTGCTAAGGACTCATTGTAAACAAAACTAAGTTGAAGAGTTCAATAAAATACTTAATACAATAAAAAGTACTGAGGGCTCTGTAAAACCAGCTATGAAAGTTTATGGGTTCAAAAATTTATTTATCTTGTACATCATGCTTTTATGTTACCTTTTTGTATTTGTTCTGCACATGTTGGTTGTTTTTCTCCAATTTTGTATTGTACATTTGTACTACTGGGGCCCTAAGCTGAGTTAAGCATTTAGGCAATGACTATTTGGGGAAAAGCAGAATTTGCTAGGGTTTTTAAGAGGTAGTTTTGGCACCCCTTTTGTTGGGTTTTTAAAAAAAAATTTTTTTACCCAATTAATGTATATATAAATGAGATGGTTTCAGGAAATTGGATCTCTTACACTTTTTGTAACCTGATTTTAATACATGAGGTAGAACTTCAATTTTGTATTTGAGTCGTGATTTTCTTAAAATTTGATTGGAATAAGCCATAAATAGTAGATGAGATTTGTCTCATATAAATTTCTGTTAAATGATTGACATGACTAAGGGTGTGTTTTGAAACACTTAAAATAGCTTTTAAAAACACTTATTTTCAAAAGCTGTGAGAGGAAACTTTGAAAATAAGTGTTTCTAGAAGCTGTTTTAAAAGTTTTAAAACACACCTTAAACTCAAAAAATGAACATAAAAGTTACAAACGAACTTACTTGCAAAAAAAATATACTGCATAAACATTTTTTTTAAATGTTAGTATATAAATTGAAGGGAAAAGTAAATCTGAAGAGAAACTCTGTTATACTCGTATAAAATATAAACTTTATGAGTTTATTGTATTTTGTCATTATTATTATTATTATTATAGTAGACAATAAAAATATAATAAGTTCTCAAGTGGAAACCAGGTGTGCTTTTAAATTTCATTTTGACGACCTCACCTCACCTCCCACTGAAATGAGATCCGCGCTCGATTCTCTCCTAACAATTGGAGTTATGGGAGTTATAAGGTGGATTGACGATTTCGTAGAGTATTTGAGTGCTTGGTGTACTAACTAATAACATTTAACTTTGTCCGATAAAAAAAAAAAAAAGTTCTCAAGTGGAGCATCCTCACCGCCACCATAATACGCAAGGAGTTTTTCCATTTCAACCCAACTAATTATTTTAGAGTGGGTCTCATGTGCACCCGGGTGCACCGTGTACTTCATAGTATATTTTAGAAGCATGCAACTATACAAGACAGAAACATGCAACTATTCCAAACATAAACATGCAACTATGTTCACATATTAACAGATGCACTTTTCTGTGTATATAAGTAGCACTTTTCAACATAATAAGTTGCATGCTTCTGAAATGCACTATGAGTGCACTCTGCACCCGTGCATACAAGACCTAGCCATTATTTTATGCAAATAAGAGTTGGATTTCGAATTCAAGACACGCAATTGTTGATAAAATCCAATTGAATTTGGAACACCAATATTCAAATAACACAAAATCAAAAGGTTTATTGTTGGACAAATCACCACATTTCTTCGACTACATTAATACAAGGGTAAGTCTTACATAGATCAGGAACACCATGCACTTCGTAGTGTATTTTAAAATTATTAAACTTATTGTATCGAAATATACAATTTATTTACATTGAACCATACAATTATCCATATAAAAAATAGGTTGCATATTTCAGTGCAAATGAGAGCCACCCTTAATTAATCCAAACATTTGAGAAATAAATGAGCCATATTCTCCCCTAAAAATATATACAGAATCAATATAAACTTAAACACATATGTATACATATATAATTGCAATTTAGCATGCGGACAAACTAACATTTGATTTGCTATTTCCCCAAAATTTGGATTTAACTGCCATTCAAGCAAAAGATGGTGATTTAATTTTCCGACAATTAAGCAAACTTAAAAAATATTCAGGACAGACAATTTTGTCGACAAGATTTCTGCATGCAATTAAAGATAAGTGAACAATCATTTTGTCACCAAAGAGGGGCCATAATCCATATTGCAATTCATGCACATTCATTAGGCTAATTTTTCAAACCACGTGCTTTCAATCATCTTGCTTAATAAGGAGCCTAATTCTATCTTCCTAAGACCAATTGACTCATTAATTATTTTATATATAGAGTAGGTCTTACTTGAATATGAAAATTTTGCCATTGTTTAGAAAATGTTGAACTTTTAAATAAGATTGGGTCTCCTGTGCAACACATGCATTTCATAGTATATTTTAGAAATATACAACTTGTTACACTGAAATGTGTAATTTTCTTTTCATGTTAATAGTTTCATGTTTCAGTGTAAACAAGTTGCATATTTTAGTACAACAAGTTGTATGTTTCTAAAAATACATTAGGGAATGCACGGTGCACTTGCCGCGCAAGCAAGACTTTATTAACATTTTGTCATTTTGTATGCACAACAACAATAGTGTATATGCATAACAATGATATTTGAAAAAAATAGTTTTCGTGAATTACTCAGGTTCACACAAGTTTTTTGTCATATATAATTAGTTCATCCCATTACTATTCTTTTTTTTATAATTCGGTATTTGGTCCAAGGAGTGACTAATCCAGGGAACCAAACTCACCGTTTATTAGCGGAAGCCCCACTTCAAGCCAGAGCTAAGTTTTGTTTGAATTGCCCATCTCAAGTATCATTACTATTCATTTATTTTATATATTCCCTTAATATTTTATTTTAGGGCTAAAGACAAAGAAATTCTACCACATGTTTTCAAAAAGTAGTTACTCTACATTTTAGGGTGTGTTACCTTCAAACATTTTAGAGTAAATCTAAAAGTTACTCTACATTTTAGGGTGTGTTACCTTCATACATTTTAGAGTAAATCTAAAAGTAGTTACTCAACATTTTAGAGTAAATTTTATATATTCCCTTAATTATATTTTAATTCGAACAAATTTTGTATGAGATCGACCAACCTCATTTATCCTTATAATATATGACTTTTAGATTTATGAAGCTCTTGCCTAATCATGTTTCAAAAGAAAATATAACTTAATTATTAAAATTGAACTTTGTTTCATATATATTTCATGTATGCGAATATCTTGGGTAATATCCCCTCTTTAATTTGTGATTCGGAATGTTAGGACTTAAGTTGAAGTTTTGGTAACAATTGTCTTGACAAATAAAAGAACAATTGACCAAAAATTAAATATCAGAAGAATAATATTATAGTACGCATAATTTAAAATTTAAAGCAATTTTTAAAGTGCAAATTGATACGTTTAGCCTATGTGAAGGACCAACCCTAGAATTAAAATACGTATACTTTAAAAATTAAATGTTGTTTCTTTATAAAGAATTATACTAAGAATCTATACTAGGTAGACAACATGCAAAGTTTAGGTGCGATTTCAAGACGAATCTTGTTCTCAACCTCACCACCCCTTTTGCAAAATAAACCCATTTTATATTGTATTAATTGTTATCTTTCATTTTAATTCTTTTGTATAAGTTTCAGAATTTTAACATTGATGTGTGTTACCTTCACTAACGTGTTAAATATAATTTTAAAAATTCATGTGGTTGTAACTTAACTATGGTTTTAGAGTGTGGGACTCCAATGCATTAGATGCATTGTGCACTCCGTAATATATTTTAGAAACTTATAACTTGTTGTACATATTGAAATTTACGATTTGTTACATTAAAATATACATGTGATCGTAAAACTTAATTGCACATTTTACTATAATAAATCGTAAATTTTAATGCAATAAATTGCAAAATTCTAAAATATAATATGAAATGTTCGGTGCACCTAATACATTCAAAACTTAGTCATGACTTTACTTAAAATATAAGAACCCTTTAATGTTATCCACACTCAGCTCAGCGATTTTTTTCTTAAATATTGTTGCGCCTTTGTTTAATGTAGTATTTCGAACATAAAAAAAAAAAATTACATCGTGCAATTAAAATAAATTATTAAATAGTACTAATTTTTATATTTTAAAAAATAATTTACTTCTATCAATTAATATTTTTATTATTATTAAGTCTTGTATGCATCCAAATGCACCGGACACTCATAATATATTTTAAAAATATGCAACTTGTTATATTGAAAGATGCAACTTTATTTACATCGAATCGTGTAATTATTAATATAAAAAAATAGTTAAACGGTTCATTATAAATAAATTACATCTTTCAATATAATAAATTATATATTTTAAAATGCATTATAAATATACGATGCACCCGAATACCTATCAGACCTACCCTTTAATTATATACAGTTACTACGTCACTCGATAGTTTATTGATTAAAAAGATGGTAGGAGTATAAAAATGGGGAATCTATAAATCTTGCAAAGTTGATCGTGACAGTGGCAAAAGCTAAAATATATGCTTTTGGGAAAGGCATATAAATCTACCTCTTTTTCTCATACACATTAAAAAAGCTCACGTGGACACAAAACTCGAATTAAATAGAAAAATAACTACGTACCATCCCATAACACACGTCATTACACTAAAATTTTTAGATAAAAACGCCTATGACGTTCTTATACATCACATTTATTTCTTTATGCCACTTTTTTATATTTCAATTATATTTCATCTTTTAATTTTTTATTTTTTTTATCGGGCAAAGTTAGATGTTAGTTGTTAGTAATTAGTACATCAAACGCCCAAATACTCCACGAAATCGTCAATCCACCTTATAACTCTCATAACTCCAATTCGTTCCCAGAGGAAATCAAACCTGAGTCTCCTACTTAAATGAGGAGCCCAGTGGTCAGGTGGGCTAAGACACCTGATTTCATCTTCTGAATTTTAACACATGCATTCAGAATTATGGTGGTTTGTTGATTTTTTTTTAATATTATATGTGTCATTTATAAATTATCATATAGTGGAACATATAGTGGAAACAATATAGTGGAACAAAAAAATGTGGAACAAGTGATATCATTCACTTACAAATTATCACAAATCAATTTTTATCTCTTTCAAAGTGTTAAAGAGTCCAACCAAAATTATACTTTTTTCATTTGTGAAACTGTCTTATGCAAGTATGCCTCAAAATTTTGCTATTATTGACAGCCCTTATTTAACTGACAAAATTTCATGTGAGCTCAAATTCACAATAAATTTTATCTTTTTAATATTATTATTTTGTAAAAAAATTATTATTATTAAAAAAAATATTATTTTGTAAAAAAATTAAACAATAATATTTTTTGTGCATAATGTTAATTGAGTTTATATATAAATTTAGTTCACAAAAATATCTCTATTTGGCTCACAATAAATTTTATCTTTTTAATATCATTATTTTGTACAAAAATTATTATTATATAAAAAATATTTTTTTAAATAATAATAATTTTTGTGCATAATATTGATTGAGTTTATATAAATTTGATTCAAAAAAATATCTCTATCAATAATCATTCTCTCATAAAATAATAATACGAAAATACTTTAAATAATGGAAAATGTCAAATCTCACTGGTTATAAAAGTTCAGACACCTAAAATCGCAGTAAAAAAAACCAAGTCATAGTTAGGCATGCTAAAAAAAAGCCGGAACCGTCGGTTTCGCGGTTCCGGAATCGAAACCGAAACCGTAAAATACACTGTTCGATTCCGATTTCATAATTTCTAGAACCGCGAATCCGCCGGTTCCGGTTCCATAATTTCTAGAACCGCGAACCGCCGGTTCTCGTGTTTTTTTTAAATTTTTTTTTATTTAAATTTTAATGGTTTAAATCTCCTTCAACTCAATCCAATGACTATAATAATTTGTAGTGTACTACTAACCTTCTACTAATTTTACTAATTTACTATTATTGCATTTTAATATTGTTCTAATGTAGAATTGTTTGATGATGTATCAATTAGACAATTATTATGTATTTATAATTATCTAATTATAAAATTATGTATGTTTTAACTATTGTAATCTTCCATTTAAATTCTCATAACAATAATTTGTCATCTACATGTACATTTCTTCAAATTTTAGATCCAAAAATTAAAAAACTTAAAAAAAAAAAAGAGGAACAACCTGAATCCGCGGTTGAACAGAACCGAAATCGCTTTTGACATGGTTCGGTTCCGGTTCCACCCTCAAAAATTTTGGAACCGCCGATTCCGGAACCGTGAGCATCTCTAGTCATAGTTACTTTCTCCATCTCAGCGCTTCATTTCTCATTTAGTAAGTATTTGTACTGTATATAATGTAAGAGCTATTTATTAATATTTACAGAAGTAAAGTGGTTTTTTTATAGATAGTATCATGGACTTTAATTTCTACTTTATTAAATATTAAAGTAAATGAGATGATAAAATAAAATGTAATTACTGAGATGTTTAGAGAATATAATTACAAAAAAACAACATTGATTTATTATCATATATAGAAGGGGAAAATAAACATTAAACTGACTAAAATGGAAAGTGAAAAATTGAGTATGAGAGGTGTTAGGAAAATTAAATAAGCTATTTAATTCCACAACACTCTACAAATTCGAACTTTTATATGAAATGTAATTCTTTTATTGTATCAGAGTGTTCAGGCTAATGCCCATATCATGAGTTCGATTTCCGCTGAAAGCAACTCCATCTATATTAAATTGTCTATTCGATGGGTCATTCCCAATGATGGAGTAAGAGAATTCAGCTCACGAGTGAGGGAGTGTTAGGATAATTAAATAAAGGGATTAAATTTTTTGTAGTCCTATAACTTTTTTTTCGTTTTGAAATTGATCATGATTGTTTTTATTTTTTTATTTTGGTCCTGTAAGTTTCCTAAAATTTTGAAATTGGTCATTTTCACCTGCTGCAATAGGTTACCAAGCAGGTAAACACCACATATGTAATTATTTTATTGTTCTCTTTAATTTCGAAGCGTCACTTGAATTTTTTTAATCCTAATAATTTTAGTCAGGTTTTAGGTCGGGTTTAAAACAATTTATATATCAAATACAAAGTGAATCGGGTTGATTTACTGGGTCTAAACTGATCCAAAAAAAATAATTAAATCAATAAATGCAGAAAACCAATCTCCCTTCCTTAAAAAAATACGAAAATAAATCCCGACACAAATTATTTGGATTAAAAAAGTTTAGGTGGAATTTTGAAATTAAAGGAAAAAAAAAAATAATTATATAGGTGGTGGTTACCTGTTTGGTGACCTGCTACAATAGGTTAAAGGAACAATTTCAAAAAATTTGATAACTTATAGGACCAAAATCAAAAAGTCAAAACAATCGGGAGTAATTTCAAAACGAAGTAAAGTTATAGGACTACAAAAATTTAAACCCTTAAATAAATAAATTAATTCAATAACTCTCCCAATGATGGAGTAAGATAATTCAACCACGAGCAAAGGAGAGTGTTATGAGAAACGAGTAAGGGGGAGTGTTATGAGAATTAAATAAGCGAATTAATTCAATAACTCTCTACAAGTTTAAATTTTTAGATGAGATGAAATTCATTCAGGAGAAAGGTATTGTATTTGTTATGCGAGTGAATCTCATGTGCACCGAGTGCACTCTATATTGTATTTTAGAACCATACAACTTATTGCACTGAAATATGCAACTTGTTTACAGTGAAACATGTAATTATTCAATATCAACTATCAACTAATATATCTAATAAGAGAAAGTCTTGTGCGAGACATGTTTATATCCATTAGACTAAATTTTACTTTAATATTTAGACCTCACTAAAACACATTAAGGGGGTGTTTTGAAACACTTAAAACAGCTTTCAGAAGCACTTATTTTCAAAGCTCCCTCTTACAGCTTTTGAAAATAAGTGCTTCTGAAAGCTGTTTTAAGTGTTTCAAAACACATTCTAAGTAGGATAATAACTTCACATATTAGTGGGTGCCCTGATATATCATATATGAAATCATTTTGTATAAATATTTGTTATTTAATTATTGTTCCATTATTTGAAGTAATTAATGATTTCTTGAAATTTTTATTTTAAGTTTGATAATTCACATTTTATTGATTAAGTTTCTCATTAACAACTATATGCTATCATTTATGTTTCTCATTTTATCGTCCTGACACATTTATGGAATTGTGATCCGTTAGTTTATTGTCCGTCTAAATTGTAATCTAGTTTGTCAGACCTTTGTATGGTCGATGTTTCGGGTTTTTGAGTACCTCTTGTACTCAATTATTAATATTTTATCTTTATCTTTAAAAAAAATTAAACGTTAAAGTGCCAACTGACAAATATAAAAAAATAATGGCTTTATTGCAAATTAAGGCATCGCTTTTTGTTTAATTGCAATATAATTAAATTAAAACTTTGAATAACTGTGATAAATCATTAAATTTTAAATATGATTGTAAATTAGAGTCTCATCAATTCTTTTTTGTGCTCTTTTGTGATGTGGTTTGCCATCGTGACACCCTTTGTACGAATTAGTCATTTGGATAGCTTCTTCGTGACAAATCTGCAAGCCACGTCACAAATGCGAAAAAAATTATTCATAAACCTACAGATTTGATTATATGTCATTTTATTTGACACAAAACTTATATCTTGATTTTTACATGTGGCGCACATATATATGCAAAAGTTACTATCATTTAATTAATTTTTTTTAATTAATTCAATCTTCTCATTAATTATATAAACTTAAACCATAAACTATGAACACTAAACCATGAGTCATTCGCGACGGGTAAACCATTAACCACTCGGGCCGGGTTTGGGTTCTGATCGGGTTGGGTCCGGGTCGGGAATTTGTTTTTAATATAATTAATAAAATTAATTATATAAACCTAAACCCTAAACTATGAACCCTAAACCATGTACCATTTGGGCCCGGTGAAACCATGAACCACTCGGGCCGGGTTCGAGTTCGGGCCGGATTGAGTCCGGGACGGGTAAAAGAAATTTAATATAATTAATTAAATTGGGTAAAATATGGAATATATATAAATGAAAAGATTAAATTAATTAAATAAACTAATTAAATGATGGTGGGACCTTGCATATGTGGCAAGCCATGTTTATATAGATATAAAGTTTGTCTTTACTCATGGGCATATGATCAAATTCGCATAAACTTATTTTGCAAAAATATTTAAATTTAGTGATTATTCACAATTATCTAAAATTTTAGATTAAATTGTAATTAAGCAAAAAGCAGTGGTTTAATTGAAAAATAATTAAACCAAAATTAATTGCATTTGGATTGAAAAGTTTGAAATTTAAAATGAAATAATCATTTTTTTTTTTTTTTAGATTTAGTAGCATTATTAGAATTAGGATTAAGAATACATTACACCTTCAAATGTTATGTTCAAAATATATTAAAAGAATAATAATTCTTTGATAATCACTCAGTTCTTTTTTAAGTGTCCTCTTAGCCTCAAATTTGTGTTCTTTTTGTCCATTCATTTATTTTTACCTATGTGTTTCCCAATTTAGTAATTTACCCCATCACAATATTCTTAAAAAAAAATAGTTAAGGAAAATCTTATAAGCATCTCTCGTGTCTCCTCTAATTATTCTTTTCAAATTCGAATTAAGGAGTGAAAATAATTATAAATGGGGAAATATAAAATTGAATAGTTTAATTGATTAACAACAAAATTGTCAAATATTTTAGTTCCTTATTTTTTCCTAAAAATCTTCCAAATGGACACTTAAAAGGAAAGTGGGAGTATTTAATTTTAATATTAATTATTTTAATTCTTAAATTAGGCAATATTAAATTTTGAAAAAAGAGGGGGAACAAATTCCCTCCAAATGATTGGGCAGCAAAGAGCAAGCTGGCTCCTGACTCGTACATATACTTGGCCACTAATTTAACGCACACAATTCCCTCCTCTCTCTCTCTCTCTACATATACATACATAAAAAATATATATATATCTACACACGCTTTTTATCAGGCATATATATATATATATGGTCTATATCTATAGATACGCAATATGCACCGCACCAACACCATTTTACTATAAAGCTAAGCGCAACTGCTTTTGCTTCCAGCTTTATCACCTTTTTTTTTTTTATCCGACTTGTTAGTTGTTAAGTAGTTAGTACACCAAAAACCTCAAATACTCCACAAATTCACCAAATCACCTTATAACTCTTATACTCCAATTCGTTCCAAAGGAAATCGAACCTGGGTCTCCCACTCAATTGAGGAGCCCAGTGGCCAGTTGGGCTAAGCCACCTGGTTTCCGGCTTTATCACTTTCTTCTCGAGAAATCTTCGTCTTCTTCGCATTCCCAAAGGCCACGAATCATTCGCTGCCATGTTTTAATGGAACCTGACGTCAACATTTTCATATCCATTTCCAGGTTAGTTTTTCGAATTTCGATTTATGGATTCATCGATTGATTTTACGCGTGAATTGATTATTGATTGAATTGTGATTTGTGAGTCGTTAAGCTTGAATCTGCATAGTGCATATATACCGATTTGCAGATTTGATTTCTGTTTGGTTTCGGTTTTGATCCGTTTTCACGAGATTGGTCACTCGTGTTTTTGTTTTTCATAGTCGTGTATTTTGTGTGTGTGTGTGAGATTTTTTTTTTAAATAGTGTTTTGAATTTTTGATTGATCTATGAAATATTTTTTCCGTGTTTATGATCATAGACGTTAAGGCTTAAATATTTTTTCCGTGTTTATGATTCCAACCCACATTTACTTAACTTTTATTTTTATTTTCAAGGTTTTAAAAATTAATGATGCCATTCCTTAGGTCTAGAATCTTCATTTAATTCAAAATGAAACACTCATCATTAATACTTGGCGTGATTCTCCGGTAACAATTTAAATTTAATATGCTCTGGTAATCAATAAACTTAAATGTTCATTTCGGGCTTACACTCGGTGTGGGAAATTCCGATTTTGAAGTCCTAGAATTTTAAAATCTTGATAAATAATTAAGATGTATGTTTGTTATGAAATTTTGTAGGGTAGGGTGTAGAAAATATGATTTATGTGATATTATTATATTATTTTGAGTGTATTATGAAAATAAAAAAGTGGATGATATGAGTGTATTGAGAGAATAAAAGATAGAGTAGTAGTAGATGATGATGTATAGTAGAATTAATAGGATTTTAAAATCTTTATTTTAAGTCTCAAACAATTAGAGGTTTGAGATTGTAATGTCCAAAGTTCGCCGGTATAGTCGCGAAACGAATATATATGAAAAAAATCTAAGCAACAAATTTTGAACTTTGGTGGAAAAAATCATCTGAAAACTTAAGTTACACTTAAATTTGAAGATTTACTAATAAATAATCAAACAAAAAAGAAAATATATATTAGTAAGATGTCCAAATGAATTTTGTACCAATTTGATGTTGTTTTTAGACGAAATAAGAATATTTTGAGAAAAGTACAAAATCGACATCGTTGATCCTAAACTTATGTTGAGAAAAAAATTATATTCCATACAATAAATTTAATAGAAGTAATAGTATTTATTTAATTGAATCATAATTAATCTGCGATATGACTAAATATTAACCATTTATTTAAGATTTAAAATTATGATTTGGCTAGGTATTGTATGTACTTGGATGCATCGTGCACTAATAGTGCATTTTAGAAATGTGTAATTTGTTATGTTGAAAAATGCAACTTATTTATGAATGCACGGTGTACCCGGGTGCACATGAGACCCACTCATGATTTTGACGTTCAGTTTCACTCTATCTGCTTTCATGTCCACCTATAAATGTCAGTTCTTGTATGTCACCAAATGCATTGTACATTTGAGATGCATTTTTTAAACATACAATTTGTTGTGTTGAAATATATAATTTGCTTGTGTAATTTGTGTTCGTAAAATAAATTGTAAATTTCAGTGTAAATAAATTATATATTTTAATATAATAAATTAAATATTTAAAAAATGCGCTATAAAATGTACTGTGCTCGTACGTTCACATGAAATCGACTCACCGATAGAATATTTCTCATAAAATCGTTAAAATGGTTTAGATAAAAGCAGAATATAATTAGAATGAACTCAAAACGGCCCAAAGCTCTTTATTTAAGTGCCTTTTTTTTATATAGTTAGCAGTTGCTTTTGTTTGGCCCAATTTGGAGATTTGGGGGCATATATATATTCTTGATGAATAGCAATTTGTACATATTAGAGATGACCATAAGACGAAATAAAAGTAAACTTAGTCAATTACGCATTTGCATGCGAAGAAAAATATAGACTTGAGAAACAACTCACATGTTTTTAAAAAAAAACATCCATCAACATAGTCCAAATAGGAAATATCTTTGTGATTTCTTTTATATAAATTAAAATTCAATTAATAAATAAAAAGATATACTATTAATTTTAACACCTCAAACAACCAATTTAATATGATACTGTTTCACATGCTGCAATGAATGTGAAAAATTTAGGTTTCTAGTTTCTACCAAGTGCAGTGAACTGTATTGAGTTTTTTTTACTTTTGGTCTCACCAACCACGCTATGTTTTCAATTTGGTATTCATCTGTCAGACTAATTCTGTAAGATTTTTTTCGTCAATTTTGGTCCCACTGTTTAACTAAACTGACAATTTTGGTCCTAAAAATAGACGGCGCTTGACGGAAGCCCGTTAACCGCCAAACAACATTGTTAAACCCATAATTAATATGTTTTAACTAATTAATCTTGCACTTAAATAAAATTAAAAAAAAATGATTAAAACAAAGACACCACACACACAAACACACACTAGCACGTTTTCTGAGGGAGAAAGAAAACCCCCGCCGCGGCGCCGCTCTTCTTCGCCGCCGCGGCACCCCAAAACACAGGGCATCACCGTCACCCTACGCGACCCTCGCGGCCGGAGAGTCGCCGAAAAATGGAAACCCTTATCGGACCACTCATTCAGAACCCACCGCCGCAGCGCCGCTCTCCTCCGCCGCCTCAATCGGTTGAGCCCCACATTCCTCTGAAACTCTAGGTAAATCAACGCCCAAATTCTCCTTCGTCGATTTTGCGTTCGACATCGAATTCCCCAATTCTCCGTTCTAAATTTCCTCCACCTTTTTCTTTTTCTTCTTCTCCGCAGAAATTCTGGCAATCTTCAGATTAGGCCTTTTTCGAGGGGTTCTAGGTTTTCGTGTGGAGATTGCTAGAGGGCAGTTGCTTGATTCATTCAACATTCTTTCACATTTTACAAGATTAATTGCTATTAGCTGATCTTCATCAACCCCAATTCAGTGGACAATAGCATCCGGTAACTCCATTTTCCTTCAAATGTTATGTCTTTGTTTCTGGTTTGAGCTGAGATTAGATGTTCGTGTTCCAATCTTCGTTTGTATTCTGCATTTGTTTGAATATTGTGGAAAGTGAGAGTTAGAAACATGAACACAAAGTGTTTGTGAATTTATTTCAGCCAAATTAGAAATCTGTTTAGTTGCTCCGTTGATTCTTAGTAATTATTCTGTAGATTTTTTTTTCTTGGCAACAAAGATGGCAAGGGTTTCTCCGAATTCCTTGCTACGAGTCAAAATATGGAAAAAGAGAAAGTTGTATGCTTGCATTACTTTGCTAAAATTGTACACCTCCTTAATTTGGAAAAAGAAACTCCTGATGTGCATTTTGATAGGTTCACTGAGGTATTTTTCTTGTGTAAAACCCTGGTACTGTAACTGTTTAATTAAAAATATGTGTTGTGGTGGAGTTTATAGCTTCTTGTTTCACTGAGTAAAAACCTGTGCTCTGTTTTATGTGTGTTGGCATAATGGCATTATCATGACTAGAATATTTAGGATTATTGGCGTGTGAATTGTTGATGTTACTACTCTTGATGCATATTTGTGTATATCTGTTTGATCTTTTTAGTCATGGATCTCATAGGGAATTGAATGGATGGCATTATTTGATAGTAGCTGCACGTTACGATGTTCTTTAATGGATTCTATATTTCTTAATTTATATCTTGTGTGCATAAGGCTTTGTATGAGTCACTCTATCTCCCGAATTGATGTAAATCTTACCATATGTCTCTTGGTATCAACTATGAGTTGTGTGTTTCTTGTGTTTGTGCTACTTGCCTGTTTGTTGTAAAAGATAGTGGTCTTTCTTGAGGATAGAAGCCCAATTTTGAGGGAATTGCCTAATAATCGTTGCATGAATTGAAAACTAATTTGACCCTATTCAACACTAGAAAATTGCTTAGGTTGTTGAGCTTATGACATAAGAAGATTACTGGAGCTGGCTTGTAAAATATAGTGGTCCCTCTTGAGGATTGGAGCTCAATTTTGCGAAGATTGCTTAGTAATCTTTTGCATGAACGAAGAACTATTTTTACCATATTCTCAACAGTGGAAAACTCAAAACTGTCTAGGTTGTTGAGCTTATGACATAAGAAGATTACTGTTAACATCGGAATGGAACAGATATTGCATTTAACATCAGTTCAAGACTTAGTTATGAGTCAAAATATTTGTTTATACTTTGTAGGAAATCATGAAAATAGAAGAGAATTATAATGTTCATGATTACCTTTATATATTATTCTGCTTAAAAAGTGTATAATTCAGCAAGAAGGGGTGAAATCAATGATTTCAATTTTCACCTTGAGTCATGGCATTGATGAGAAGGAATCAATTATTTCTCGAGGAGTTTATTTTTCAAATCTAATATTCTTTTGTTATCTGTCCAACCATAGATTTGCATTTTAGTCTAGACAACAATATGAAGAAGTTCATGGGGTAGATGAACACGTGTTTTCATTCTTGACTCTTGAAGATCTGAAGAAATGGGGATTGTTAAAGTTGGAAGTAGGAGGAAAATGTTTTCTTCAATCCAGAAACTCAGAAAAGGGTTGCTCTGAATTTGGGATGAAGATGGTTGTGTATATGTGTTTTGGGTATGTTTTGAATTCTTATCATACGTGGTGAGGTGCATTTTTGCTCTAACTGTGGTGACAATGTTGGTATTGGAGTCCTTTTGTGGTTTGATAGAGTATTATAGAGATGACAAAGTCTTGTGTAACCAATTTTACCGTAAACTTGTTTGCATTTTGTGTGCAATTTTGAACATTATTAGTTGTAATTTTGAACAGTATTAGTCTTTTCAATATAAGGTATTAGTTTGATAGTTTTAGTTGTTTTATTAAAAAGTATTAGTTGTTCTACTATAAAGTATTAGTTGCAAAACAGGTGCACAGTAAAAAATTGGAGGCAATAATTTTGAGTTTTTTTAACCTATGGGACCATATGTGCAATTGGTTGAGGTAGGTTAAGTGGGTCCATGTAATTTAATTGATTAATTTTGTGTTAATTATGTTTCATAACTTGTGGGACTAAAACTGCAAATGGTTGAAAGGTGGTTAAACCTTAATTGAGTATTAGTTATGTCCCATAACTTATGAGATCACATTCTGGTTCGATTTAATGTAAAACCGTGAATTCAAGGACCACATTTGCAAATTAAAATTCTTGTGGAACAACATTGACAGAGGTGGTACCAAATTAAAAATATAACGTGATTGGTGGGACCAAAAGTCAAAAAAAACTCGAAAAACTAGTTAATGCTATTGTTAGTGAATGAATGAGTGAGTTTGGAACTTGAACCTTCGTTTGTTTCCCGAGTAAATTAGAGGTGTAGAAGTATTCAATTGTTATAGAATCAATTTATTGATAGTTTCAAGACTTGAGAGGACACACATGTACGGTCAATACGGATTTTTTCTGACTATATTCTGGATGTTGGTATTAAAAATAAATTATTTTTCTAATTTGGTACTTCGATCCTGATTTCAGCCTGCTTTTTAAGTATAGTATGTGACCTAATTTCTGTTAAAAAAAAAGCGCATTTGGAGCTCAAGTTGAAATTCAAAACAACCCTTAAACAATTGTTGTTTTAAGAGGGATAAATCGTAAAACTTTTACATAATATGAAATTTATGTCATTATATTTATAAGTTAATATTACTATGTTTATTAACTGATATTATTATATTAAAAATAATAAAACTATAGTATTAAATGATATTGATATTAATTTATAAAAATAGTGATATCAATTTATAACTGTAATGGTATCAGTTTTATACTGCGAATAAGTTTCACAGCAAATTTTTTGTTTTGGGAAAGGAAATTTGTTTTTAATTAAGTGTTATTTAAATATTTTTCTCTATTTTTTCTTTTCCACCCCAACACAAATCCCACCAATCTTTCTTATAGCTAAAAAATTAAGTAATATGAATTCGGTAAATAATTACTCTATTGAGATTATATTTATCAATCTATAGCATTTCTTAATTTCTGCCCTCAATCGTAAAACAATCGTTAGCTAGGATTTGAGGGAATAGATTTTTATGAGTACGTTTGAAACATGTTTGAGTGAGTTTGAATATATGTGGCTCTTTAAAGTGTTGGGTTTAAAATGGAATGAATAGTAAAAATATATGTTTATTTAGAAATTTTGTAGGTTATAAAATTTATTGAGATATTACATCAATAATACATAATTAATAATTGATTAAGTACTGCATTATGATATGATAAAATGTTAGGTGCAATTGTAATGATGAGATCAATAGGATTGAAAAATGAAAAAAATTGGGTCTAATAGGTAAAGAATTAATTTTTTTACTAAAAATAAATATAATTTCTTAAATAAAAAAAATTAATGTTATTCTTATAATTTAATATTAGTAGATATTCTGAGATCAACTCATAGTGTAAATTTAAAGAATGTAATAAGAGATATTACAAGAGATCTTGACCGGTAGTATTAGGATAGAATATCATTCCATTAAAAATCAATTTCTAAATTTGACTCATGCCAAAATTACCTAACGCGATTCATATACATGTGTTGACAGAAAATATTTTACGATTCTGATGTGGCTTGTTGAATTTGACCACCAAACAAATAATTAATCGAACAAGAACACTGCGGGAAGAACCGTAGTTCTTCCCTAAAATATGGTTGTTGGTATATAAGAGGAATGAGGGAAACATTCCAGAGTTTTTTTTACAATGAAAGGTGAGGTCCTTTATACAAAGAGGACCAGCACGACAAATCATAAGCATGACAAATCATGTGCATAAAGCATGACAAAATATATGCGTAAGCACGACAAATCATATTATGTGTGACTCTTGACCTCACATCCGGGTCAATTCAATTCAGGTCTTTAGGGCCTCACGACGGGCGATAATTAAATCTTGGTGACGTGTGATAATTGTGGGCCCTGCTGACGGGTTGTTGACGTGTGATAAATCTAGTGACAACAATAGCCCCCAAGATCGGGCTGTGACGTTGTTCATAGTTCGATCTTGAATCATGTCTTGGCCAGATTTTATCTTTTGTTGCATCTGCAGTCACACTGTTTGCCTCCGAGCCTGCTCGGATATCGTATGAGATCTTGATCGTTCAGAATGAGCCCCTGCATAGAGGATCTTATCTTTTCTCATCGTCGATCTTGTTTGTGCTCGTACTTTGGGGCGAGCCCCGTCAGACGAAGTTTTTTTCGTACTTTCGTACCCGGGGAAACCACATTATCTGAGAAGTTTTTTTGTGCTTTTTGTACTTGTGCCAGCGAGCCGGATTATCTGAGTCTTTTTTACGTACTTTCGTGCTTTGAGGAAACCACTTTGTATGAGTCATTTACGTGCTTTCGTGCTTATGATCCCGTTATGCGAGTCTTTTACGTTCGTACTTGAGGAGCCTCTTTGTCTAGTCTTTTTCTAACAAATGCTTGGCGAGCCCCGTTGTCTGAGAATCTTTTACGTGCTTTCGTTCGCCCGAGGGAGCCTCTTTGTCTTGAGTCTTTTACTGTCTTTCGTACTTTGAGGGAGCCCGTTGTCTTCGTCTTCTCGTCTTAATTACTTGAGGCCTCTTTTCTGATATTTTACGTCTTTCGTGCCGAGGGCCCTAGTCGTCTGAGTCTTTTAAATCTTTCGTGCTTGAGGAGCCTCTTTGTACAAGTCTTTTACGTACTTTCGTGCTTGAGGGAGCCCATCTTACGAGTCTTTTTACGTGCTTTCGTGCCCGGCGAGCCTCGTTTAAGAGGTCTTTTACGTGCTTTCGTGCTTTAAGGAGAGCCTCTTTTAATGCGAGTCTTTTCGTGCTGTGCTTGGCGAGCCCGGGTGTGCGAGTCTTTTTCGTGCTTTCGCGCCGAGGGGAGCCGGGTCGTCGAGTCTTTTACGTGCTTTCGTGCCGGGGGAACCTCTTTGTCTGATCACCCCAAATGCTTTCGTGCCGAGGGGAACCCGTCGATGCAGGTCTTTCGTGCCAGTAACCCGGCTGTTGTCACCGGAGTGCTTTTACGTTCTTCGTGCCCAAGGGCACTCTTTATGCCGAGAGATCTTTCATGTGCTTCGTCTTCATGAGCCCGTTAATCTGGAGTCTTTTACGTGCTCGTCGTCACGACCCGTATATGGCGGTATGATGCGACTTTCTTTTCCTCTCTTTAGATCTTTATGGGATTCCAGGAGGTTTCGCGCTCGTCGTCGACCACTTACGGCCGAGCGGTTTCGCGGCTTTCCCGTCGAGATCGTCTTACTAGTTGTGCGATCTATAGGAGTAGGTTTTGGCGCCGTCGTCGACCACTTTCGTCGAAAAGCTTTGCCATTTACCGCAGATAAATCGCCCCGACCGATTGCGGCGGTATTACAAGAGGGCCAAAGTCGATGAAGGCAAGCAGGTTGATGCCGTAACGACGGATAAACGCCATAAGGACGGTTGTTCTCGTCGTTGGGATGGCGATGAATACTTAGCTCGGCGGAATACGACGCCGAAAATGGAAGGCCGCCTAAAAGGCGGGCAGATCAACGCCGTAAAGGGGAATGATCTCGTCGCCAAGATGGCGAGGAGAATACTTCGCTAAAACGGCGGACTGGACATCGCCGGGGTAGCGGAAAGCCGACGCCGGTAAGGGATCGTCGCTGCCAGAAGGCCGACGATCTCATCGCCGGAAGCGCGGAGAATACTTTGCTAAAATGGCGGACTGGACATCGCCGAGGTAGCGGAAAGCCGATGCCGAGAAGGCGGGCTGGTCGTTGCCATAAAGATCGACGATCTCATCGCCGAGAAGACGGAGAATACATCGCTAAAACGGCGGACTGGACATCGCCGAGGTAGCGGAAATCCGACGCCGGAAGGCGGGCTGGTCATCGCCATAAAGGCTGACGATCTCATCGCCATAAAGGCCGACGATCTCATCGCCGAAAAGCGCAGAGAATACTTCGCTAAAATCGCCGATCGATATTGCCGGAAAATGCCGACGCCGACGCCGGTTGGCTGGTCGTCGCCAGAAGGCCGACGATCTCATCGCCAGAAGGAGAATACTTTGCTAAAATGGCGGATCGACATCGCCGGTAGGTAGCAAAAAATCCGACAATCGGTAGCGCGGGCCGGTCGTCGCCGTAAAGGCCGGCGATCTCATCGCAGCAGAAGCGCGGAGAATAATTTTTGCTAAAATGACGGATCGACATCACCGAGGTAGCGAAAAGTTAACGCCGGTAAGCGCGAGAATACTTTGCTAAAACGGGCGGACCGACATCGCCGAGGTAATGGAAAGCCGATGCGAGAGGGCGGGCCGGTCGCCGCCAGAAGGCCGACGATCTCTTTTCGAGAAGAAGGAGAATATCGCTAAAATGGCAGATCGACATCGCCGAGGTAAATGGGAAAGCCGACGCCGGTAGGGCGGCCGGTCGTCAGAAGGCCGACGATCTCATTCGCCGAGAAGCGGAGAGAATACTTCGCTAAAACGGGCGATTGTACATCACCGAGGTAGCAGAAAGCCGATGCCGAAGGCTGGCTGGTCCGCCAGAAAGGCCGACGATCTCATCGCCGGAAGCGCAGAATATTTCGCTAAATGGCGAATCGACATCGCCGAGGTAACGGAAAGCCGACGCCGAGAAGCGGGCCGGTCGCCGCCAGAAAGGCCGACGATATCTATCGCCGGTAGCCGGAGAATACTTCGCTAAAACGCATTGGATCGACATCACCGAGGTAATGAAAATGACCGGTGGTTGCTGGCCGGTCGCCGCCATAAAGGCCGACGATCTCATTCGGCCGAAAAGGAGAATAATTTCCTAAACGGCGGATCGATATCGCCGAGGTAGCGGAAAGCCGACGCCGAAAAGAAGGCCGGTTATCGCCAGAACGCCGACGATCTCATCTCGGTAAGGCGAGAATACTTCGCTAAAACGGCGATCGACATCGCCAAGGTAGCGGAAAAGCGACGCCGGTAGCGAGGGCCGGTTATCGCCGTAAAGGCCGAGGATCTCATCGGGCGAAATGCGGAGAATACTTCGCTAAAACGGGCGAATCGATATCGCCGAGGTAATGAAAAATGACGCCGGTAAGCGGCCGGTTCGCCGCCAGAAGGCCGATGATCTCATTTGCCGAGAAGGCGGAGAATATTTTCGCTAAAATGGCGACCGACATCGCCGAGGTAGCAGTAAAGCCGACGCCGGTAGCGCAGGGGCCGGTCGTCGCCAGAAGGCCGACGATCTCATAAAATGAAGCGCA
Organism: Stenogyne calaminthoides; assembly: GCA_037126765.1. Classification (NCBI taxonomy): domain Eukaryota; kingdom Viridiplantae; phylum Streptophyta; class Magnoliopsida; order Lamiales; family Lamiaceae; genus Stenogyne; species Stenogyne calaminthoides. The sequence goes on along the minus strand of JBBCBC010000030.1, from coordinate 446,294 downwards.
GAGAATACTTTCGCTAAAATGGGCGATCGACATCGCCGAGGTAGCGGAAAGCCGACGCCGGAAGGCGGGTTGGTCGCCGCCAGAAGGCCAACGATCTCATCGCCGAGAAAGCCGGAGAATACTTCGCTAAAATGGCGGATCGATATTGCCGAGGTAGCGAAAAGTCGGCCGAGAAGGCGGGCTAGTCGTCGCTTAAAGGTCGACGATCTCATCGCCGGAAGACGGAGAATACTTCGCTAAAATGGCTGGATCGATATCGCCGAGGTAGCGAAAGCCGACGCCGAGAAGCGAGGGGGTTGGTCGTCGCCAGATAGGCCGACGCATCTCATTCGCTTTAGAAGCGGAGAATACTCGCTAAAACGGGCGGACTAGACATCGCCGAGGTAATGAAAAGCCGACGCCGGTAGGGCGGGGCCGGTCGCCGCCATAAAGGCCAACGATCTCATCGCCGAGAAGCGCGGAGAATACATCGCTAAAAGCGCGACCGACATCGCCGAGGTAGCGAAAGTCGACGCCGGAAGGCGGGCCGGTCATCGCCAGAAGGCCGACGATCTCATCGCCGGTAGGCCGCGTAGAATACTTCGCTAAAAAAAGGGATCGACATCGCCGAGGTAGCGGAAAGTTCGACGCCGGTATATGGGCCGGGTTGCCGCCAGAAGGCCGACGATCTCTATTCTCGCGAAGCGCCAAGAATACTTTGCTAAAACGGCGATCGACATCGCCGGGTAGCGGAAAGCCGACGCCGGTGCCGCGGCCGATTGCCGGCCAGAAGGCCGATGATCTCATCACCGAAGAAGGGAGAATATTTTCGCTAAAACGGCGAATCGACATCGCCGAGGTAGCGAAAGCCGACGCCGGAAGGAAGGCCGGGTCATCGCCAGAAGGCCGACGATCTCATCAATGGTAGCGCGAGAATACTTTCGCTAAAATGGCGGATCGACATTGCCGAGGTAAGGAAAAAGTCGACGCCGGTAGGCGCCGGGTCATCGCCGTAAAGGCCGACGATCTCATTCGCCGGGAAGGCGGAGAATACTTCGCTAAAACGGATCGACATCGCCGGGTAGCGGAAAGCCAACGCCGAGAAGGCGGGCTGGTCGTCGCCTTAAAGGACGACGATCTCATCGCCGAGAAGGTGGAGAATACTTCACTAAAACGGCGGACTGGACATCGCCGAGGTAGCGGAAAGCCAACGCCGAGAAGGCGGGCTGATCGACGCCGTAAAGGCCGACAATCTCATCGCCGGTAGCGGCGCCAGGAAGTCTCCGCCATATAGGTGGTTACCGCCTAGCAGGTGGCTTGTCTTCGTGTTGAGCGAGTCACGCTCGCCTTCTTCATTTGTGTGGATGTTCGTCTCTTGATGGTCGACTATGTACCGGTCCATGGCTCTAGGTCTATCACTTCTTGTGCTTTTTGGTGCTTTCGCTAGCTAAAGCGAAAGCACAATCACATGGCTCCCGAGCGAGCACACTATTGAACTCTCGTGTGTTCGTCTGATGGTGTGGTGCGTGCTCGCCTGATGTGACGAGCACGTAGGTTACTTCCGTGGTTGCCCCGTATGCTCGTCTGCCTGGTGAGCCCTTTTCTTGATCTGCTTGCTATCAAGGTTGTGCTCGACACCACCCTGCCGGAGACTTCAGATAAATAGCCCAAGTGGCTTTTTTGTAATTTAGCCGGTAGTGCCGTTTTCTTCTGAATGAAATCGAACATGATATATGCCTATGTTTCAACCTGACTTCTTTGGTTTTTCAATCGTCTTATTTAGTTGCGATTGGATTGGTTGTCTAATTTTGCTGCAACCAGATGGGTTAACTTATGTGCAACCCCCCTTTTTTCTTTCGTGATCGTCTTATGTTTGCTGCGATCACTATTCTGCTCGGGTCGTCTTATTTAGCCGCGACCCCGTACCCATTGCTTGTTTTGTTGCGGGCATCTGTAAGTACGATTTGTTTCATCAGGCGAACATAAACCTCTGCTCGTTCGTCTTTGTTTTGGTCGTCCGGCTTAGGTGCGACCATTCATAGGCATGGCCAAAATAAATAAAAATAAACGAATGAATGAAAAACCACGAGGACATAAGCATAATAAACCTGGTGGGTTGGGTAAAAGGACTACCCGTAGATTCTTTGAGTCGGTCTCTAGAGTCCGGGTGCTTGTCTAATTTTCTTTTACCGCTGCTGTCCACTATTTTTTTTTCTTTTTTTTTTAACTGGGCCAAAAATCTGGGCCCACAGAATTTAAATGAAGAGCCGGCCCAACCCTTTTTTCTGCCAAAAAAGAACTGGGCTCAATAATGCAAGGGAAACCGGCCCAACTCTTAAAACCTGTTATTTGTTGTAAAAGCCCAACAGGAAATATTCGTGGCCCACTTCATACAGTTGGGTCGAAAATATACCTTAGTAAATGCAGAAAGGCCCAAACTTTTATTCTGGCCCAACTAATAGATATCAGATCGAGCCCAAACCCCATGTCACATCTCATGAAAATAGGCCCAGCCCCACACTTAAGAAACCACGCCCAAATGACAGGATTAGATCAAACCTGTGACTCGTGCAAAGCAGCAGACGGATTCACCTCCCATCGCCACGAAGCCTTCCACGCGGTGCCATGAAATCTAGTTTCATGTGGAATGGCGGTGCGATTTCGGCAAAAATCGGAGATTGGCGATAAGTTCGAAAAAACTGGTGGTGGAGTTTTGGGGATTCGATGGCATAGATCGAGGCGGTTAACTATGAGCAACACCGGCGTCGACTCTGTTTTGGGCGGAGTCCGGGATGGATGCAGCGGTAGCGGTTAATGATTCTAGAGAGGCGGCGACTTGGTGAGGCAGCGGAGGCGCGCGTCGCGGCGCCTTTATTTTCTTCAAATCGTCCCAACTTGGGGATTTAGAAGCCTCAATTGGCGCCAAAACCGCCGCCGCCGCCGTGGTTTATGGATGGGCGGCAACGCCTTTGAACGGGCGACTTTCGGTGATGCGTTACGGGGTCAAGACGGCGGAGGTGAGGCGATCTTGCCGGGCGCGTCGCACCGGGAAGCCTCCTTCTTCTTCGTTTGTTTTGTATGTTGTTGTGTATGTATACCTCTGGATTTGGTGTAGTAGAGGAATTGACAAAATAGTCCAGCAACTTTCATCTTCCCTCCTTTCTTTTTTTGCTTTCCCTCGTATGTATATGTGTATGTATATCTGAGTTTATGTGTTGTTTGTATTTGTTGGATTTTTGGCTTGAGAAAGATGATACTGGATGTCCTTCTAATTTGTGGGGTTTTCGTGAATATCTGGATGGGATTCGAATACTATTCTGGGTTGTGTTCTTGTTTTTGGATTTGGAGGTTCGTCCCTGTTCTTGATGATCTTTCAAACGAATAGACCCTCCTTCTAGCGCCAATTGTTGACAATCAAATATTTTACGATTCTGATATGGTTTGTTTAATTTGACCACCAAACAAATAATTAATCGAACAAGAACACTGCGGGAAGAACCGTAGTTCTTCCCTGAAATATGGTTGTTGGTATATAAGAGGAATGAGAGAAACATTCCAGAGTTTTTTTTACAATGAAAGGTGAGGTCCTTTATATAAAAGAGGATCAAGACGACAAATCATAAGATGACAAATCATATGCGTAAAAGATGACAAAACATATGCGTAAGCACGACAAATCATATTCTGTGTGACTCTTGACCTCCTGTCGGGTCGGGTCAATTCAGGTCTTTGTGGGCCCTGCTGACGGGTGATAATTCGTCATGCTGATGTGTGATAATTGTGGGCCCTACTGACGGGTTGCTGACGTGTGATAAATCTGGTGACAACAACATGTATAGTCAATTTTTTGGCCCAATACAGATGCTAAACCCAACGTCTTCAATGCACAAAAATATCCAAAATATTTTCCAAATTACCAATTTCAACGTACATTGCACTTGATCCACATAACAAAACTATCAACCGGACGGTCATTATTTTCCCTTCATGTCCATATCAAGCCCCAATAACTTTAGTTACAGGGCAATTTTAACAATAAATTTTAAAACTAATAACGTACATTATTTTAACTATATTAGTAGAATATTTTTATTTTATTAAATTTTAATATTATTGAAATGTTTGTAATTGTGATGAGTTTAGTGTTTAATTAAAATTTTATATATTTAATTTTTTTTATTGTGAGATAATCATATATATATATATATATTCCTCCCTCCGTCCCAATCTTGATTACTTAGTTACTGTGTGCTCGAAGTTTAAGAAAAAATTGTTTATTACTCTCTCCGTCCCGATATAATTTTTTTGTTTTTTTTTTATTGTTTTGTTTAAGAAATAATAATAAAATAATAAAAATAAAGGGTAGTTGTGGGTATTGGGAGAGAAAAAAAAGGTATGTGGAGTAATGAGTGTAGTAGTGAATGACATTCTTTGTAATATTGTGTGAAAAGTGAGGATAAAAATTATGAATAGTGGAGTTACTTTTTTCATTTATAGAAACATGAAACTTATTGTGGGACGGATGAAAAATGAAAGAGATAAACTTATAGTAGGACAAATGGAGTAGTATTTTATGTGATAAAGTGTTGGAGGTACAAATAATTGTCTATTAGTATTTTATGTAATAAAGTGATAAAATGATAAAGTGTTGGAGATAGAAAGAGTTGTTTATTAGTATTTTATGTGATAAAATGAATATTTTCATTTAAGGAAATGTGTAGTTAAGATTGAGATATCCAAAACGAAAATAGTGTAGTTAAGATTGAGACAGATGAGTAGTTTATAAAATTTATGTATTAATAAGAAGAATAGATATAGATTAATATGTACATGTACATAATAAATTTAATTTAATTTTTTATTATAATACATTTGGCATTAAATTTTATTATACAAATCGTATAGTAAATCAAAACATTACAAAAGGTTAGGTATTTTTTTTCACCTCGAGGTTCATTTGAAGATCAATTTGGATTTTGGACCCGGATAATTGCAGGCAACTTTATTGCAGAGAGTCTGACTAATTTCCATGAATATGAAAACAAACAAACATTGACCATATGTTTCTTCTCCCCACTTGCTTCCCTACAAAATCGTACGAGAGTACATGTGTGTCTATTTGTTCCCTACATTTTTTTCCCCTACCTACATCCTTCAAAATTCTCATCATCTTTATTAATGCATCAAGATCTTTTTTGGATCTACCTTTATAGTTTTTCTTCATCTGCATGAATCCCATATCTCTGTTTTTAGCCTTATCTTCAAATCCATTATTATGAATTACTATGAAAAATACTAGAGTGGTGGATATATTTGATTAGTATCTAAGGTCAATTTTCACTTTATATATATATTTATTCATTTTCTATGCTTGTTCAAGAAAATGTTAATTTTAAGTCGATTTGGAGTGTGTAATTAGACTCATAATGGTAATGGTAATAGATAATCTTATCTATTTGGCGTGATAAAAGAGTCATTTTAATAAGTAATCTTTCTGTCAACCAAATTTATGCTTGATTTTGTGGGCACAAGTATTAAAAAAAAAGATAGATAAAATTGATAAAATAAGGATATTATTGAAAAAAAGTAGATAAAATAAGGGTATTATAGGGTATTGTATGATATATTTATAAATAAAGTGATTGTTTTTATGTAAAGTATAATGATATTTGAAATAATTAAGTGATTATTGAGCGATAAAAATAAAATGATTTTTTTTTCATAAAGGAATAACGCGATAAAAATTTTGTGAATGAAACGAATAAAACAAATTGTTTTTGGTGGAGGAGAATATGAGTATTCAGTGGAAAAACGAGAATATTTGAAATATTTTTTTTTCTTTTTTTTTTTTATATGGCACTTTTAGACTTTCTAATGTGTTGCCTATAATTGGCCTTTTACCCTTGTAGTCTATTGCATAACTTTTTTTAAAATTAAATTGGCCGAATGACCCATAAATGAATACTTCTTGATATATATATATATCAATTAAATGAAAAATATTATTGTAAAATCATGTGACAAATTTTAAAATTCTCATTTTATTGAAAATAAAAATGGATTGGATTAATAGATAAATGAGTATATAAATAAAAAAATACAGTTAATTTAAATTTATACACTTAAGTATAAAATCAAAAATCGAGTTTCTATTTTCCATTTTGGCCTAGCTAGCTAGTGGCTTCTCCATCATCAAATCCCTTAGATAAGATCTTGTTTGATATCCACCTTTCTCGTTTTTCTTGATTTATTTCCTTTGCTTTTGGATAGGGATAGATGGAACCCCAAAAAAAAGAGATAATTGGCATGCATTATATATGGCTCAAGTATAAGTATAATCCAATACCTAATTCCTATTTTTTATGTATCTGTATATTTTTATGGCGTAAATTAATAGAATCATATTTGTCATGTTTCTTTGAACACGACACTAAAGTCCATGAATATGTAAAACAAATAATCAAATCAGATATTATTGCAGTTGACTATAACAAGAGAACGTTTGATGATGTATTTGTTGGAAGTATTCAATTAATATTATAAAATTTACATGTGTGGAATTTATGTTGTGGGCTTAAAAGGTAGTATAATAATTGTGTTATGTGTAGACATCACAATCAATTTGTTAATAAGATTAAAGATATTATATTGGGATAAATAACATAAAAGTTGGTATGTTATAAAAAATTTTCACGTGAAATTAATTTTTTTATAGGTGCCTTTCTTTAAGAATATAAATTTACACACCCTTTAAGAATATAAATCACATCATTCGGTTTTCACTACGATGTAGATGAATAATATAAATCACAAATTACTATTATTTATTATAAGAATATTTTATAATAAAAATTACACCCTTTATATTAAAAAGTCACACTCTTTAGTAATATAAGTCACACTTTTTAACCAGTTTAATCGAAACTTGTTCACCCTATATTTTGCAATAACAATAATTAGCTTATGATGTGGATGAATGGATTTGTCACAAATTATAGGTGCCTCTGTTTTAATGTGGATTTGACACAAATTAAAGCCACACCCTTTATATTTTTTACATTTGGCTTGGCTTTTTGCTAATATATAAATATTGGCTTTCTTTACGGGAATTGAGGCTGATTTAATGTCGTGTAGTTTATGGTAACCCAAATCTGAGCTAACACTAATTCTCATGTTTGACGTGACCTTTTTATTTAGTTTATATTAACTTTTGTAGTTTAAAATTTTATTCATTATACCTAATCATGTTTTCTTCACGCTTTATTTAATTAGTTTCAAAATTGAAAAAAAAAAATTGTGTGAGCTCAAGTTTACGGGAAACTCGATCTCTTCAAATATCAATTTATATATATATATACTATTTATCATTTAATTTTTTTTTTTAAATAGATTGTTGTTTAAAAAATAAATTATTTTTTAAATATTGATAATGCATAAACATATTAACTATAATGTTTATGAATAATAGTGATAAAATTTAATGTGAATTAGAGTTCACGAGAGATCTAATAAAATTTAAACTTATGAAACCTAGCTAATTCTATTATCACTCACATTAGGTAACACTAAAAACAAAACAACAAAAAAAAGGTATTTCTGAATGTTCTAATTGAGCTTCAAAACAAAATAGGCACACTTAGTAAATCGATAGAAGCATATGGTTAGAATTTAAATATTGAGTCAATTATTGATAGAGAAAAACTGGTATAAGACGGTCTTATACATGAGACGTAATATAAACTAATACAAATCAACACACTTCATTTAAAGTTTTAAAACGTCATGCTCAAATTATATTATGTTTTATCTTGATAATAGGAATTATTACTAGTTTTTATTTGTTTAGGATAGTACTAATTACTATAGTTAAAAAGGAAGAAAATTAATGATTTATAATTACATAGATAATTATGTAAAACACATTTAATTCAAATTTATCTTCCCCTACTTATTTCACACCAGAATTTATCTTCTATATTTTGTTTTAAAGGCACACATCACAACGGATTTGATCATATTAATCATTTTTTTCTCATAATCAACTTATTTTAATCACCGCCATTAAAATCATAAGTATTTGTAAACACCCCCACCATCATTTAATTAGTTTTTTTTAATTAATTTCTTCTTATTAATTATATAAACCTAAACCCTAAACTATGAACCCCGAATCATGAATCATTCGGGATTGTGAACCAAAACCACTAGTAAATTTGGGTTCGGGCATATGGTTAGAATTTTTTTTAATATAATTAATAAAATTAATTATATAAAACTAAACTCTAAATTATGAACTATTCTATATATAAACAAGAAAAACTATTAACTAAATCGGGCGGTTCGGGTTTAAAATGGTTGAGTCCGGGACGGGTAAAAGAAATTTAATATAATTAATAAAATTGAATAAAATATGGAATATATATAAATGAGAAGATTGAATTAATTAAAAAGTTTAATTAAATGATAATGGAGACCTTGCAGCGCGTCACATAAGCGGTGGACATATATAAGTTTATGCGCAGATGCGACATGTGATCAAATTCGCGCATCACAAATTCACAATCAAAAAGATTTTTTGATTTATCAATTAACATCCTCTCTGATTGGGCACACTCTCAATCTTTTAGTACGTGAGAAATTGTAAATTCTGAGCACCTAAAAATCCATTCTGTTTCACCTGCATGGATGTGCGTTTCTTCATACTCGCTGAGCCTTACACGAAGATTCGTCGTCTTCGATTTCTCCCTCTCTCCGTCTTTGCTGTTTCTCTTCCACCGGAGACTCTCTCCACCGCCACTCTTTCTCTCTCTCCGAGCTCAGCAGGGAGGGTTTTGGGATCGAATTGAGTAAACCCCATCGCTTTCGCGGCATTGCCCTTCTTTTTTCCGAAATCTTCTTGTTTTTGGATTGGTGATGGTGCTCGCCCGATCAGCTATTTTGTAAGGGTTTGTTTGGATTGGTATTGTGCTGTGTCGTTTTAGGGTGGATTTTTTTTTTTTTTTTGTGTGTGTGCGCTTGAAATTGATGCTGAATTCTGTGAAATAAAATGAAATTGTGTGTTGATCCGTGTTTGGTTCGTTCCGACTCGGAACTGTGGTGAATTTCGTGCATGCAGTGTGTTGGTGCTTTGAGTGTGGTGATTTCATTGACACTTGATTTTTGCTCTGTTTCTCACATTTAATGTGAGCATGTTATGCGTGACTGTGATTTCTTCGTGTTTGGAAACATAGCAATTCGTACAGCATGAGTAATACTAAAATTTTTGGGTATCATGTTGGGAACAGGGTAGACCCCATTTCTCACCCTTGTGATAATTATGTGGATCCGGGTTTATTTGTTATCACTTATTCTGTGGTGACCCTCTGTCATTGTCTAGTTTTAGTCTTATGGTAAATGTGCAAAATTCCCATATATTCAAGACAAAAAACCCATATTTGATGGTATAAATTTCCATTGTTTTTGCTTCTCTGTAACAACTGTGGAATTACGAATAGTCCTCAATAGTTGTGTATTTATGTCAATCACAATGCAGGGCAATTGCTCTCTGGCGTACTTGAACTGTATTGAAGCCCATTTGGGAGGTCCTACACCGAACCTTCCCATATGCCGGGGAATAAGTGCAACGACAACCCACAAGGTCTCGATAGAATAGGACGGCTCTTGAGAGAACGAGCACTGAGAAGGAACAACAGAATTACTTCTCTTGCTGACGATAATGATGGCAATCAAGGGATTGAGATCCCCGACAATGATAACTTAGGAAATTCATATGTAGAACAATATTTGGAAGGAGCACAAGCAGCACAAGCTAATCGCGAAGGGTGGGAAAGGCCTGATGGGAGACCTATTAGACAAAGATTGCTAGTGGTTGCTAATAGGCTACCTGTATCTGCTGTAAGAAGAGGTGAGGATTCTTGGTCACTAGAGGTGAGTGCAGGAGGTTTAGTCAGCGCTCTTCTTGGTGAGTTATTAGTGTGCCTTTTTTCTGCTTCATTGGAGTTCAAAATAGGAATTGAAACCATGATGTTTCACAGTTTCGTATGTGCATAAAATGGTTTGTTTTTGCAGGTGTTAAGGAGTTTGAGGCACGGTGGATTGGTTGGGCAGGTGTAAATGTGCCAGACGAGGTTGGGCAAAAGGCACTTACTAAAGCTCTTGCTGAGAAGGTGAAATTGTTATTGGCTCTTCAAAGTTTTTAACAAACAAAATGCACATGTGAGGGGGCGCTTTGTTCAAATTATTCAATGGGAATGGTAATGGAAATCTTTTTTACCTCTATGTCCCTGTATGAAAGGGATATGTTGGAAGAAGGGTTGTCCCAATGGTGGTTACACTTTTAGTGTATTGCCCTAATTCTGGATTAAAGTGAACAATAAATGGTTTTGGGATAAGAAATAGTGAAATGATTATAGGATGGGAGATAGGTAATCAAAATGGAGTAATTATTAACTTATTTAGGAGGGTGGTAATGGATTGGTTATCTTTTGTTCTGCTTAACCATCATAATTACACTAAACTCATCTCATTCCCATTGAAGAATTTTTAACCAAGCTCCCCCTGAATGTTTCTGTTTCAGTTAGTACACATTTTAATGTTACACAAGATTTTGTTGTTTAATTTTTCTCTTTTTGCTCTCTCCAGAAGTGCATACCTGTTTTCCTTGATGAAGAGATTGTTCATCAGTATTACAATGGCTACTGCAATAATATATTATGGCCTCTGTTCCATTATCTTGGACTTCCACAAGAAGACCGTCTTGCAACTACCAGGAGTTTCCAGTCGCAGTTTACTGCATATAAAAAGGCGAACCAAATGTTTGCTGATGTTGTTAAAGATCATTACAAGGAGGGTGATGTTGTTTGGTGTCATGATTACCACCTGATGTTTCTCCCAAAATGTCTGAAGGAACATAACAGCAAGATGAAAGTTGGGTGGTTTCTGCATACTCCATTTCCATCTTCTGAAATCCACCGGACTTTGCCATCCCGATCTGAACTACTACGTGCAGTTCTAGCTGCTGATTTAGTGGGGTATTGTGTTAGCCTCTCCAATAACTAATAATGGCATCTTTCATTTGCTTTGTTTTCAATACATGGAATTGCATATTCATACCTCTAACTCTATAGCATTCTATTCAGCAGAGAAAGCACACATTATTTCTTCTTGTTTCTTACTTGACTTTAATACTTGTTTGCTTCACATGTTATAAATTGTGATGCCTGTAACATTTGAAATTCAATAACAACACTTGTCTTTCATCAACTAACTTTTCGAAGCAAGCAACCAATACTTGTTTTATCTATATAAATAGATGAACTTGAGAACATTTATACCTTCCTGTTTTTTTTTGTTTTTTTTTGCATCGGAAGCCTTTTTAAGATTAGATTTGGCATATACACAAACAAAATGTTAGTAGATTATTTGAAAAAAAGTAATATTCCAATATTTCACACTAAAATGATGTATTACACCTTTATATTTTCTTGGCTTCTGTATTTCCAGAATAAAATTATTTGCCTTGAGTGATAATTAAATATTGTACTTCATAGGAAACAGAGTTTGTTAAAGAAACTCCTAAATGGCACATGATGAGAGTAACTTTTAGTTTCATTGTGTATTATCTATTCTCCAGTAGATTTACCTAAAGTTAATATCATCTGATCCTATAATCTCTTCATGTGCCCGAATTCTTATCATTTTCTAAGATATGTCTGCCAGTTTTCCATGCCAGGATCCCTGGGTTATTTGCTTTACTTTATTCTAATTAACTCTAATTATAGCAAGCTGGATAATGAAATTGCTTACTTATCATTAATTGGATTTATTTCCAGTTTCCACACGTATGATTATGCAAGACATTTTGTGAGTGCTTGTACTCGTATTCTCGGACTTGAAGGTACTCCTGAAGGAGTAGAGGATCAAGGGAGACTAACCCGAGTAGCTGCGGTATGTGCTTAACAAAGTTTCCTGGAATAGTCCTACATTCTTGATATTATGGTTTCTCCTTCTCATTGTGATGTATGTCAGAGTTCTAAAAAAGTTGTCCCCCATAAACTACTTATAAAATTTTACTGGCCTCATATTTTCTTCTTTCATTTGTTGAACACAGTTTCCTATAGGGATTGATTCGGAAAGGTTCATGCGTGCTCTTGAAGTCCCTCAAGTCCAGGAGCACATTAAAGAATTAAAAGAAAGATTTTCTGGAAGAAAGGTTTGCTCTCTGTCCTCATTCTCTCTGTGAGTGTGCAGTGGAAGTTTCTAAAGCCCCAAATTTTTTTTCTGTACAGTAGATGAATTTAGTTTGATTGAATTCCTCAGCCACAATGCCCTTTGAATTATTTTGAGGAGAAAACAGTTATGTATTTACTAAGCAATTGAGTACAACTTTTGCTGTTTAGTCTTGAATAGAGATTGATAGAACTTAATCACTTTTTCTCTTATCAATTTGTTTGACAGTTATAAATTTTAATTATGTTCAATATGCTTAAAGTATGAGTTTTATTTCAGGTAATGCTGGGTGTGGATCGTCTTGATATGATAAAAGGAATCCCTCCAAAGCTACTGGCATTTGAAAATTTTCTGGAGGAAAACCCATACTGGCGTGATAAAGTGGTTTTGCTGCAAATTGCTGTGCCAACAAGAACTGATGTTCCTGAATGTATGGTCTTATTTTAGCTCCGCATATTTGGCTTCTGATCCTCTGTGATTTCTCCTTGCACATTAAGGCTTAATCTAGTTGCTCTTTCTGTTCTGTATAGATCAAAAACTTACCAGCCAAGTTCACGAAATTGTTGGACGGATCAATGGCAGATTTGGAAGTTTGACTACTGTTCCAATTCACCATCTGGTTAGCATTTTCTTCAGCAATAATCAGTTATTAAGTTACTTTACTTTTATGTAATGTGCATATACACTTGGATAAAACTCTTGGGCTATTTATCATTGCTGAAATTAAAAAAAAAAATTATACACACATTTGCTTGGCTTCCCAACTTTATTCTTATTTAGGGACGAGTATCTATTGCAATGTTTTGAATCACTTCATATTTTATAGTTATTACTTTTATCATTAAGTATTTCTCTTAAGCTGGAGGTTAACAAGTTCTATTTCAATCAAGGCATTTTCGGGATTTAGGTGTGCGGGGGAAGTCATGACTTCGAAATCCTATGGATTTGAAAGTCTTGGTGAATAATAAAAAAATATGTGTTTGTTTTGAGATTTTGATAGGGTGGGATTTTACTTTATGTCAAATCAATGTTTAATAATGATTAATATGGTATTATTATATTGTGTTAAGAGTGAGAAAAGTAGTGATGTGATTGTATTGAATTTTGTGAAAAATAGGGATGTAGGTGTACTTTATAGGAGAGGATTTCGAAGTCTAATTTTAAATCTCAAACTATAATGGGACGTGGTTTTCAAAGTCCTAAGTCCATCCGGACGAGTCCCGAACAAATATACCCTTAAGTTTCTCAATTGGTCAAGATGTATTTTTGAACTTAATGATTGTGACATGTAAGTCACCTATACATGTGAGATGCTGTAACCGATTTCATTGACGTTGACGTTACATACTATTTAGATTTTGAAGCATATATTTGTTTTCCTGCAGGATCGTTCTCTCGACTTCCATGCCTTATGTGCACTATATGCTGTCACAGGTAATAATAGCTATCAGTTAATCATATTTCCCTACTTTGATTTCCTCGTATTAGAGGTGGCTTCCCATCTTCTAACTTAAAATATGATACTGACATACCATACTGATCTTAAACCTTGCGACACCAATCTGGAGAAGAGATAAACACACACCCACATATCATTTATTTTTTCTATTATGCTACCATTGTAAGCTTCTGCCTGAAGTTCTTATTTCCATCTTAGTTGTTCCCATAATCTTAAAACACAAAATGTTTTATTTACTAAGAGGTAATCATGTATTTTCATATTGTTTCCCATGATTTACTGTTTAGTGTTTGATGAAATATGCTCTATATTCTTATCTGTTCAGAACTGAAATATAAGGAATGCTATATTTAAAACGTGGATATAGAATGGAATATCATAATTTAAATTATGTTTCCATTAAATAAGATTGTAAACATAAAGCAAGGTAGAAAACTAGGGGACTGTGCTCATTTTTCTGTGTGTTTGATGAGTGTCAATGGACTTTATTTCATTTTTGCTATATTATGCTGCAAAGAGAGACCACTTAAAAGCCACTGAACCTTAATGGGAACATGAGCATTAATAAATCATCAGATGGTTTGCAACTTCGTACCCAAGGGGATGGTGCAAAGTTGTAACATTCTGAGTTTTTTGTTCAGCTGACTTCCTTAGAATCTGCTCATTAAGTATTCACATCATTTTAAATCATGACAAGAAATGTTTTTGGCTATTCTAACCATCACTGAACATTGGAAGATTATAAAATGATCTGTCATAGTTAATTGAACTATTGGCTGTTTAAATTAATTCATAAACCTTAATCAGGGCTCTACAATATAAGCCAGTTGTTAGTCCATACTAATCAATAAATTGGAATTATGAAAAGCTCGGTTAACTATGTGTTTTCCCAGTTGCTAACTTCTGGCTCAAAATTAAAACTCAAATTCCTTCAATTGATCCAAGCTGCACCGTCTGATGCGATAAAATTGTTGTAAATTATAATGTTTCCTGAATACTGGAAATGACAATATTAGCTGATTACTTTTAAAACTTGAACTAAAGCAAATTGGTAACTGTTGGTTGCCTTGATTCATCAGATGTGGCACTTGTAACGTCTTTGCGGGATGGAATGAATCTCGTCAGCTATGAGTTTGTGGCGTGTCAAGATTCCAAAAGGGGGGTTCTCATCCTCAGTGAAGTATGTATCATACTCTGAATTCTGTTTTGCACGTATTGCTTATTGACAAATCATTTGCACCAAATTCCACTAAAGACAGTAGACACGCGTTTTCTTTTATTGCCACAAAAAGTTCCATATTGTCTGACAAAGAAAAATGCACTTGTTCATACATTCTTATCATATTAATTTGTCCATAGATGTGATTTTATTTTGTTAGAAAGTTTAACAACGACTCTGTTTTCTGGTTGGACATCTCCTTCATCAATCGATTATCAAGTCATTCTTTTTACTGATGTGCCATTTTGAACTTTCTCTTTTATATATTCTGGAAATGCTTAATTTCATTTAATGTCTTCTTTCGATAACCTATAGTTTGCTGGAGCTGCGCAATCTCTAGGGGCTGGAGCTATTCTTGTGAATCCTTGGAACATCACAGAAGTAACTGCTGCCATAAGCAAGGCTCTGAATATGCCTGCTGATGAAAGAGAGAAACGGCATAGGCATAATTTTGAGCATGTAACTACTCATACTGCTCAACAGTGGGCTGAATTCTTTGTAAGGTAAATCTAATAAACTTTCCTATCTTCCACAATGTAAAGTCACCGCATTCTTAGAATGGTGTTTGTCATTCTCTTAAGGGAAAATTGACACTTTTACTTTTAAATATCACATTAACACTTGCACGACTGGATTGAAATTTAGTAGTCAAATTTTACTAGTTAAGAATCAAGCAAACAGTCTTTCAGGAAAAAAAAAGAAACTATAGGTGAAGATATATTCATTGTTTTTCTTAAGTGTTTCAATGCCCTTGCTTGCTTAATGTATACAAAAACTGATAGATGAGATGCTCTGAAACCTAAAATCGAAACTTTTGCTTGCAGCGAACTGAACGATACTGTTATTGAAGCTCAACTGAGAATAAGAAAAGTTCCTCCCCAACTTGTCTTCAGTGATGCAATCAGGCGTTACTTGCAATCTAATAACCGATTACTTATATTGGTATTTCCCACTTTACCTTTTGAGCTATAAATTTCACATCACCAACTGCATATATATGTTAAGGCCTTTTTGTTGTAATCTCCAACTATAACAAAATGCTGAAGCTCTCTTGTATCATCTGAAAAAAAAAAAAAATTACCCTACTATGTGATGTACCGCCTATATGTCAAAACAGAGGATCATCAACCGAGTTAGTTCTTTCTTATTGATTAAGCTTATCTAGCAAATAAATTCTCTTATATGCATGCTTTTTTCTTTTTTCTTTTTAGTTTCTCCCTTAAATGTACTTGCATTGAAATTCAAATGCTGGCTTTCCGTGTTTCCAACACTTAATCTTACTTGGTAGCTATGACTGCTAATGAAGTTACGTAATGCACATCTATGACTTCTGCATATTTTTTCTTTTTGTTTGGGGGGTTTTCCCATAAATATTGCCGAACATATTTCCTTTAATTTTCAAATGCATGTCCTCATGAAATATCTTCAATTTCTTAGGTAGAATGTGCCACATTAACTCTTATGAATGCACTTTTATCTCATCAAACAGCATACATTTGCTTTTAATCATCATCTGAGCACATTTTCATAGAGACATAACAATGACTTTCTGAATATTGAAATCCGTACTATCTTCTGCACTTATAGTACGGTAGTATACATGAAGATCAAAAGTTGAGTGCAAATATGTCGTCTCACTATATATTAAGTTTGTGTCCAAGCTTTTCTTTTTCATAATCCCCATTGAAAATTCAACAAAAGGAGTAGTGCAGTGAAGCTGGGGATTTTTTAAATTATATAAGAGAACAACATAGAATGTGATTTCTCTACAATTGGCCTGTTCACTGAAAAGATTATCATCTATAAATAGGTCATAACTCATTAAGGAAGAATATGGAAATTAATGATGGTAATTGGGATTTTAATTTACCATAAATGATATGTAAAACCCAAGATAATTTTGGGGTTGAACACCTTTTCTTTCTCCAACCCACCCCGGCCCTTATCCCATTCCTTCGGATCCTCTTCATGTAGCTAGATGATGATGTGATGAGCTTAATACACTCTCTAACTCTTGTTTATCTATCAATATACAGGGTTTTAATTCTACACTTACGGAACCAATTGACACTCCTGAAAGAAGGGGAGATCAGATCAAAGAAATGGAACTTAAACTACATCCTGAATTGAGAGGACCATTAACATTGCTTTGTAATGACCCAAATACAACAATTGTGGTCCTTAGTGGAAGTGACAGAAACGTCCTGGATGATGTGCTCTCTCTCTCTCTCTCTCTCTTATCTATTATTTTCCTCTCTGCTCTATATACCTTCTAAAATAATTGCTTATGCAGAACTTTGGGGAGTACAACATGTGGCTAGCAGCTGAAAATGGGATGTTTCTACGACGTACAAAAGGAGAATGGATGACAACCATGCCAGAGCACTTGAACATGGATTGGGTTGACAGCGTGCAGGTATGACAAATAATGGTTTTATAATCATTACATAATTCTCATTTGGGCCTGTTAAATTACTTGTTGGTTTGGACACCTTATACAGCACGTCCTCGAGTACTTTACTGAAAGAACTCCAAGATCGCATTTTGATATTCGTCAAACATCACTTGTATGGAACTATAAGTATGCAGGTAATAATCAAAATGGTGTTTTATGATCTTTGCTAAGTTAATATCAAATCTCACCTTTTTCTAATTGTTTTTTCTCCATGCTCTATTCTCTTTTCCTGTTGCAATTTCAGACATTGAGTTCGGAAGATTGCAAGCTAGAGATATGCTGCAGCATCTCTGGACGGGTCCAATTTCTAACTCGTCAGTAGATGTTGTCCAAGGAAGCCGTTCAGTTGAGGTGCGAGCAGTTGGTGTTACAAAGGTAGCTACATCTCTTGGATTTTGAATTTTTAATGGTATTAGTTAGTTGTTTTACTAAAAGTTATTATTGTTTTCACTAAAAAGTGTTTGTTGTAAACCATTGTACCGCACAACTGGTGTACAAGATTGTTACTCTTTTCCGTAACACCTGTATCTTCCCCGTTTACTAATAATTCCTTGTTCATTCCCCTTCCTGTGTACAGGGAGCCGCTATTGATCGTATACTGGGAGAGATTGTTCATAGTGAAGAAATCAGTACCCCAATTGATTTTGTCTTGTGCATTGGTCATTTCTTAGGAAAGGTATTTCTTTTAACATAATTGAATTCTTGATTTGAATTTTAGACAAGTCTCTTGTCTTGTTAATTGTTCCTCATTTGCCTTGTGTAATGTTAAACTTTTACAAAAACAAATCTAGGCATGATGCCTAGAACCTTTACGACTAACTTTTTCTCATGTGAACGCATGCATGGATCAGCAAGAAACTGGCCTCATAGAAAATTAAAGGATCGATTGCATAAAAAATCACAGCCTTTTCACATTTTTTCAATTATATCATATGTTTTTAAAATTCACATTTTGATGCATACTCCCTCCGTCCCGTGATAACGTGCACGTTTACTGTTTTCACGTGTTTTTGCAAGCGAGTGTTTTATTAGTATTTGAAATGATAAAATAATTTTTAAATATGCATATAATAGATGAGAGGTAGATCTATAATACCCCTCTTTAAAAATCACTTTATTATTTGAAATACTAATAAACAACTCGCTCACTAAAACTCGATAATAAAGGTGGGGTGCACATTATTTCGGAACGGAGGTAGTACTTTTTAAATTTTATAATTATATCATATGACTATTTTCCAGCAACTTATGTTGATGTGATAATTGGTTTTTTTTTCTAATATTGCGAATAAATTCACAGCCTTTTTAAATTATTTTACAATTGCATGCAGTCTTTTCAGTAGGAGTTGCCGAAAAATAGTCATGTGATAAAATTGCACAATGTGAAAGGTCTAAATTGCTAATTTTAATAACATATGTGGACGAAATCCCCGGATAAAAAATTTTTGGGCGGATAAAGTTATCCCAAAAAAAAAACCTTATGTTGAAATTGATAAAAACGTGTAAAGGTGGTGATTTATTTTGCATTTAACCCAAAGTTAAATGACCTTAAGTAGCAATTACTAAGCATGGGTGCATTGTTTGTCATAGCAAATTAACCTCTTTGTTTGCTGTTGTCTTTGCTCTAGGATGAAGATGTGTACACATTTTTCGAACCAGAGCTTCCCCCGAATTCGATGGGTCTAGCACGAAGTAAACTAACGGAGGCAATAAAACATTCTGCTGAGAGAAGGCAAGCTCCGAAGGTACCGTCTTGCAGAAGCAACTCGAGGCCTCAGGGTAAGAGCCACCAAAATGGTTCGGACAAGAAATTGACAGGTGGAAGCAGCAAGAGATCATCCCAGGAAAATATATTGTGGAATGTGCTCGATTTGAAAAAAGAGAACTACTACTCTGTTGCTGTGGGAAGAACACGTACAAATGCACGATATCTTCTCAACACCTCGGATGATGTTGTTACATTCCTCAAGAACTTGGCGGATGCCGCTTGCTGATCTTGAGCCCAAATTTCTGGCACTCCAACCAACCTATTCAATTTTTTAACTTGATCTTCCTTCCAACTTATTGTCACTATCTATACCACCCAGCATTATAATATCTATAGATTTCAGCTTCATTTTATTATAATTTGCTTCTATCCCAACCCCCTCCCTCTTATTCTGGTATCTTATATTGCATTAATCAACTAAATAGTACTGCTGCTAAATCCCCCAATTTTGGCTAAACCAATCTGCAATTCAATATTTCAAGATATTCCTTTTAAAGAAGGAAAAAAGTATGTTTTTTATTCTTTTTCTCTCATTTATCACCAATCTTGAAAATACTAAACCAATATCCTGTTTCTCTCATTTATCACCAATCTTGGAGATTCTAAAATTTGAAGCTACGGTTCCAATAATCTCCCATGTAAGGAAAATAAAAGGAGGATTGAGCTTCGATTAATAGTTGTAATCGGCAAGACATTTAGATAATTTAGTAAAACACAACCACCAGGAAAACTAACTCTCTCATCCCTGTGAATGTACAATCAATTGTTGCAAGAATTTGATAGAAACATAAAACTCAAAACACAGGACAAAATCCATAGATCAGAGAGAGAGAGAGAGAGAAGAGAGAGAGAAAAGTGTTGCATGTAAAGGAATAGCAAATCCAAAAACTTAATTCCATAGAATCCAAAGATGTCACATCCATGGAGAATCAATACACGCACAACAGAATTTTGCAAAACTAAATCAACACCTCTTGCAATTCCAAAAACCCAACCTCCCTCTACGTGACATATTCTAACAAATTTAAAACAGAGAAATATCCATCACCCTAAATATGAGCTTAACGGATTCTCGTATACACTAAATAAACATACAGAGGTATACTATTTCATAACGAAATAAACATCCGAATTTTTGGTATTGCTGAAATTTTAAAATATGCCTACTGTACTAAAATTTTACGGTATATTATTAAATTGTACCAAAATTTAAGGTATATAAATTTTATTTTAATATTTTCAATTCGATAAATACGGCGTACTAAATTTTTTGGTATGTCAATGATTTTATGAAGGATGGTCCGCAAATGATCGCCCAAGACATTTTCAAATATTCAGACCATACCCCAAATCTGTAGTAGGTGAGGAGTATTAAATATAATCATGTTTTTTTTTTTAATATATTTTAGTAGGTAGGTGCACTCAATTCTGATTTCTGGATGTTGCGTAGTATGCGGGTCCTCGGATTAAATTGTTTTAATAAATTTGTCTACATTATTTCATAAAGATGGACAAAAAGAGTACAAATTGATAGGACACCAAGAAAATAGGGAAATAGCTTAAATCTACAAATATTTAAGTGCCTGTGTGCCTAATTTTAGAAAAGATAGTGCTGGAGTGGTCACGCAGCTTAAACGTATAAAATCAACATGAAAGATAGATAGGTAGAAATATACACCTTGATACTACATATACTAGGTGCGTATTCATTTATAGAAAAGGATCAATCACAAAATAATCAAAATCCCGTAAAAAAGACAAATTAGAAAGCATAAGTACTGAAGAAAATAAAAATAAAGTCAATTACAATTGGGACGTCCAACTAAAACATAAAGCAATAAATAAAAACTCAATAACATAAGAAAATAGACTAGTCACGTTTACGATCCCACTTTTTCATAAATACCAAAGCGGTCTCGTCTTCATCAAGGGGTTATGTGCAATTTCTAAAACATGTGAATTTTTTTACTAAGATTTTGAAAACACGTGTTTTGTTTTTAACATTTGCATGTACACTGAGTAGTGCAAGTGCAAGTGTGCAACTACAGTTAGTTGGTTGTATCACTTGGATTACCAGTACTCTTGGTTTGGTTAGAAGAATACCCATTGGTTGATGTGATATTTGAAGTGTTTTTTGGGAAGGCTGGTTTAGGTAGTCAAGTTTTACGAGCTCCTTTAAAATTGGGTAAAAACTTGAAAATCTATCAGTTACTTTTAAGACAAAATTGATGAAATTGGCCCGATTTCGAGTTTAAAGTATCATGAATTGGGCATTGCCTTTTAATATCGCAAAAATATGACAAAAACTCATATAAGATTGTCTCATATATAAGATAGGTATAAATTAACACAAATCAACTTTCAATTCTTTTTAAAGTGTTAAAGTGTCATGTTAAGTTATGTCTCATTTTATTGTGAAATCTTCTCACGCAAGTGTGTCTCGATATCCACCTGTTCATTTGGGCCCAAATTAAAAAATCATGTGTAATTCATGTGATTTTAAGGTCGAGATTTTGTCATAATGTATTGATAAAAGCCTAAAATTTGGTATCCTAATTTTGGCTCCACCTTGATGTCCCAAAAAAAAAATGTATAGTTATATGTATGCGCACGCGCATGATATTCATACTAATTATATTTGGTTTTAATCGATTTTGTTTTTGCGATCTGCAAAGCAGTACGCATTAATATTTTTATTATATTGTATCATATATTTTAATGTATTGTACGTTAAAACACTGAAAGACAGTGCACTGTGCGATAACATAGATAAAGTCGTTTCAATATGTGCCGTTACTGTTTGATTTAGATCAGCGTGCTATAAGGATCAATTTAAAAAAATAAAGCATACTCCTATAAAGACCTTTTTTTTTTTTTGAAAACTCTATAAACACTTTCTAACGTTGAAGTAAAATTTATCAATACACATGATATGGCCAACATTTTAAAAATTACCAATATCAATTTGGTCATGAATTCATGATTCATGTGTTTTCAGCAGACTTGTGTGCTTTTACTCTATCTAACCTAATAAATTAGGTGGTCTGTTATTGTGGTCATGATTTATGAGCCGACAAATTAATAGTGAATATTTCTTAGGAAAATGACAGGCGTACGACGTCATAAGTCTTTGATAATAGATTAGATCTTTATATCTTGGCCAGTACCGTATAATCATTCGTAAGTTTTTTTAAGAAAAGTCAACTTGTTATGTTGAAAAAAGTGCGACTTATTTACACGTAAAAGTGCAATTGTTAATATGAGAACATAGTTGCATGCTTCGCTTTAAAATAGTTGCACGAATAATATAGTTGCACACTTAAAAATGCCCTATGAAATAAGACGATGACCCAGGGTGCACATGAGACCCACTTTTTATAATATTGTTTCGAAAAAAAAAGTCTTTGAACAAATGACCAAACTGAAAACCCCCAACCTAAGAGTTGGTTTAATTGAGACTTAGGAGTGTACTCGTCTCTAGATCTCAGATTTGAATCCTCTAAGATACGATTAATCCTTGAGATATGTCAGTCCATACAAAATTTAGCTCTGTCTTAAAGTGGGGCCGCTAGTGGACGATGAGTTTTGATCCCCGATTAGTTGGTCCTTAAGTTTAGCTCTGGCTTGAAGTCCCCATTAGTGGACGATGAATTCTGGTCCCCAAAATTAGTCGTTCTTGAGTTTATCTTTGGCTTGAAGTGGGTCTCCCGCTAGTGAACAGTGAGTTCTGATCCTCATGATTAATCGGTCTTTATATCAAATATCGAGTTATAAAAAAAAAAAAAAAGTCTTATGTGAAAATTTTCACATGTGAAAAAACCAAATTTCCTTGACCTGTTTTTTGCTTGGCCAGTTTTTCCCTGCTTCGCCCGCTTTTTTCCTCTTCTGCTGACTCATTCTTTTTTTTTTTTTTTGATAAAATTTAATATGAAAATTTTTATACATAAAAAAATTCAATTGAAATTCAATTTTCCTTGACCCAACCCGCTAAAGGTTACTCATGAGAATTTGGATCTGGATCCTTAATACATTGTTTTTTTTGGGATCGCTTCTTTTTCTTTTCTCACGTCTTCTTGTCTCTCCTCTTTTTCCCCCTTTCTTCTTCTTCCCCTTCAGGCTCCTCTCTTATCCCCATTCTTCCTCCCAATACTTTTACATCTTCTCACAGAAAAATATTCGAATGTCATTAAATTGTGTTCTCGTTTTATAGTCGATTTTTTTGCGAATTTTGTTTATCTGTGAAGTGCAATTTTCAACTTCTTCAACATTGGTGGGTTTTTTTATTTGGCGGTGGTGTTTTCAATTCTGTTTCCGTTGATTTTTCCAGGTATTATTGCCATCAAGTTGAGAATGGAATTCAACAAAGCCATCGCCTTGTCCAAACGGAACCTCAAACTCTGCTCCGATAAAGTCTCCAAAGCAACTGCAGCAGGTGTGTCACTTTTTTCATTTTAACCCTACATTAATAATGGGATCGCCTGAGCCTGTTCCATAGATTTTATTGTTTCCATCATTTGGAGCTTTTTGCCTTCTTCGCAGTACTCATTGTTCGTTATTGCATTCTGAAGTTGATGATTTGTTTCTTTAATTGTTGGAATTCCGAGCAGACTCTCTCTATCTGATATATAAAATTGGGCCAAACATTAGACTTTGAAGCCATACTGTAACTTTCGGTTTGTACTTCTTTTGTACTAATGGATTAAAGTACGTGAAGTTGAAGGGTCTATTGATGGAAGAGATTTGGTATTCGCTTCTTTAAAAGCCAGAGATTTGGAATTTCTTCCTATTGAGCTATACTTGATACTTCTCACTCTATTTTTATAACTATGGTGTATTGCATGTGCAGAATCTACAAACTTGTTATTATGAGAAACACTTTTTGAGGTTTTTATCTTTGCTTGAATATCTTTTCTGTAATCTGTATGTCACGGAATGTAGGATTTGAGTGATCATAATGTTGTATTTTATATTTTTACATGGTGTGTATGTTTTTATTATAATATTGTTGTTTTTGTATTTTAATAATACTCTTCAACACTTACCTTTTTAATGTAATACTATTATTTGTTTTATAATATTGTTTTTTTGTTTTGAATTAATACTCTTCAAATAGACTTTTTTCTTACCTTTTTTGAATATTGTATGTTTTTCTTAATATTTTTAATTTTTTAATGCCCTTCGAATTTACCTTTCTTCTTATGTTTTTAATGTAATATTGTTACATGTTGCTTGTAATACTGATTCAACATGTATTATTCAAATTATACCCTTTATCATAATAGATGAATAAATTTTTTTTAGTTTTTACAAATGGTAAATTCTTGATTAAGTATTTTATTATAATTTAACAAAGATGAAATAGGGAAATCAGAAAAAGAAAGAAGTGAAGATGGGAAGAAAAAAAAGGAGAAAGGAGAAAATTACCTTTCTTCTTAAAAAAAAAAGTTTAATTTATTATTGTTTAACAAAGATGAAATAAGTAAAAAAAATCAAAAAAGTAAAATATCTTTTAGAATTAAAAATTATAAAGGGAAAATTAGAATTTAAAAAAAGAGATGAATAAATTAGTGGTTATTTTTAAGTAATTAATATATGTTACACCATAATGGTAAATTCTATGATTAAGTATTTTATTATAATTTAACAAAGATGAAATAGGGAAATCAGAAAAAGAAAGAAGTGAAGATGGGAAGAAAAAAAAGGAGAAAGGAGAAAATTAGAAAAAGGAAGAAGTAAAAGTGAAAAAAAAAGTAAGTATTTTATTATAATTTAACAAAGATGAAAATAAGAAAAAAAAAGGAAAAAATTAAAAAAAGAAAAAAGTGAAATTGAAAAAAAAAATAGAAAAGGGGAAAATTAGAAAGAAAAAAAAAAGAGAAAATGAAAAAGAAATGCTCCAGAAAGCATTCGAACATGTGATTTTTAGTCAGTCAACCCAAGGTCTCACCAACTAAACCACCACAATTCATCATTAAGGTTGAATTATTCACATCATATAGCAAATTGATTTGACCCGGGAAAATAAGATGACCCGGAAAAACAGTGACTAGCGAGTAAAGCTGCCTAATTTAGATGATTTTCGTGTTTGAAAATTTTCACACTAGATCTACTCTTTTTTTTTTTCTTTCCTCTTTCTCTCTCCTCTCTTCTTTCTTTTTTCTCTATTCTCCTCTGTAATCTTTTTTTTTTTTCTTTCTTATAATATTGTTTTTTCTCAACTTTGTATTAAATATCCTTCACAACAACTTTTTCTTATATTTTGAAAAGTTTTTTATTGTTATGATTTTCTCATGTTTAATCGATGGCGAATTATGTTTTGATGATAATCGATCCATTATATTTTATTTGTAATACTATTTTAAATTTGTGTGTAATACCCTTTAAAACTACATATATTACTGTAATTTAATATAAAATATAAACAAATTATTAAAATTTTAATTAATTTGACTAGTAATTGTATGGTTGCTAACCACCTTCTTCTCATTTGCTTCTTTTCATTGACCCAGTTCTACATGACCCTTTAGAGTTTTAGCTTTTTTCTTTTTTTTTTAATATAATATTGTTATATTTTTATGAACTATTGTTTTTAAATATTGTTTTTGTATTGTATTAAATATCCTTCGGTTTTGTGCAAAAAATCTTTTTGAGAATAAAGGTTTAATTAAAAACTCATATATTAATTTAATATAAAATAAAACAAATTATTAAAATTTTAATTAATACTAGTAATCTAACCCGATCTTGAAGTTTTTTTAATAGAAACTTGGTTTGCAAAAATCTTTAATGTTTAGGTAATTCATATTTAATATGTAAAAAATTAAATTCATTCGTTAAGATCAAGTTTTGAATGAAATAAAAACGCAGATAAAACTGTTAAAATAAAACTTTAAAATACTTGTTTTAAATGAGTATAGATTCCGAAAAATCTCTCTCAAAACCACATTTTTTGTTTGTTTGATTGTTTTTCCATCATCGCCACAATTTTTTGAGAATTAAATAGATTTGATCATAATTTTATTTGGAATATACAAATTTGATCATCTAATAATTATTTTTTATAAAAAATCATATGATTAATTAACACCACCTCGTATGTAGGTTATCTATCATATATGTATATTTAGTCTCAAATCCAATATTTGGAGTGAAACAATTTTTAAAAAAGTTTTTAATAGAATTGATTCGGATTCAAGATATTTATTATTTACTAATGATTTAATACGGTGTGAATTTTTATTTTTTTGGAAAGGTTAATACGGTGTGAATTAGATGTATTAGAAAATAAGATATTCCAAAGTTCCAAAGATATTTCAAAAATTTTTTTTCTCAAATCCAATATTTGGAATTATTATTTAAAAAAAATCTCAATCTATTATTATTTGTTAATATTTTTTCCAAATATTCGTATCCCAATTTGGCAAAAAAAATTTGCAGGAAAATCCAATGATTTTCAAATTTGGGACGGTATTAATAATTATTTTTTATAAAAAATTATATGATTAATTAACACCACCCCTTATGTAGGTTCTCTATCATATATGTATATTTAGTCTCAAATCCAATATTTGGAGTGAAACGATATTTAAAAAAGTTTTTAACAGAATTGATTCGGATTCAAGATATTTACTAATGATTTAATACGGTGTGAATTTTTATTTTTTATTTGGAAAGGTTAATACTGTGTGAATTAGATGTATTAGGAAATAAGGTATTCCAAAGTTCCAAAGATATTTCAAAGATTTTTTTTCTCAAATCCAATATTTGGAATTATTATTAAAAAAAACTTCAATCCATTATTATTTGTTAATATTTTTTTCAAATATTCGTATCCCAATTTGGCAATAATTTTTGGCGTGAAAATCCAATGATTTTCAAATTTGGGGCGGTTTCTGCTTTTATATATATATAGATGTAATTATGATAGTATAGTGGTGATAACAAAATAAAAAAGAAAAGGAAAAAGAAGTGTCCAAAATTTCAGGGATTCTCGGTCAAAACAAAATAAATAAAAAATAAAAATAAAAAGAGAAAAAGAAAAGTTAAATTATGGTCCTGATAACGTGGCCTTTCATTTCGCGGCCTTTCCTTTTAATCGGGTGACCTGCGAGATTTTTGTGGTTCACTAATTTAATTTCCTTGTCTAAATTGTATGATTTTCACATTTGAAAATTTTCACACAAGATCCATTAAAAAAAATCAAATGCCGAAAATGAGAAGTCCAATTATGCTACTTCAAGTTGGCACGCAATCCTGGGAAGAATTATGGTGGAGCGGGATTTGCGGGGGGATCGTGTGATCAGGGGAATCAGGCATTAAATGGTCCCTACTTTAATGCTATTGAAGACATTTCCAAAATTGGGGTTTTTACCAACCCAAGGAAACTGACCTTAATGAAGGGAATGACGAATTTACCCTGATGGAAATGAAAAAAACGTAAATGTCTAATCGCTGGTAAACATGAGAACGCCCTTTGTGAAACTGGAATGTTGGGGGATGATGAAGGCGACATGGAACATATGGTTGAGGAGGAGGAGCCAAACGATCATTTTTTAACGGAGTTGGAATTGTATAGGGCTGGGCAATCTAACTACGATTCCATATCTTCGTGAACTTATTAGGGTTTATAGGCCCGATGTACTTTTCCTTTGTGAGACGTATTCGCGTTCTAATAAAATTGAAGAGGTGCGTGTTTTGTTGCGTTATGATAATGCTTTCACGGTGAATTGTGTGGGTAGAAGTGGTGGATTAGGTTTGTTTTGGAACTCGACTTCGAATTGTTCTGTGCTTAACTTTTCGCAAAATCATATTGATGTGTCTGTGACGGATGATCAAGGGGAGTGGCGGTTTACTGGAATATATGGGTTCCCAGAGAGATCTCGACGAAGGCTTTCGTGGAATATGATTAGGAACTTGTCCACTTTGAGTACTAATCCTTGGCTTATCATTGGGGATTTAAATAACCTACTTAACGAGTGTGATAAGCAGGGAGGTGTCTTTTACCCTAATTGGCTTTACCAAGGATTCCGGGAAGTCGTACTGGACTGTAATCTCTTGGATGTTCCAATGTATGGTCATCCATTAACTTGGAGCCGGGGTACAGGTCCTACCATGATTGAAGAGCGTCTAGATAAGGCCCTGGCAACTGCGAATTGGCATAATCAATTCCCCACGTCTCGTCTGGACAATCGAATTTCCCCAGTATCAGATCATTCGCCAATCTTATTGTCGACTAGTCCCAGAATTTATACTAGGCGACGACGTTCGTTCAAGTTTGAGAACAAATGGTTGGAGGAGCCCGATATAGGGCTTGTCGTTCGTAATAGCTGGCAGGGGTTCAGAGATACTAGGTCTTTGGGGCAAACATGTGGCCACGGTTTGGTCTAGAAACAAGAAGGATCTTGAACAAGAAATTAGAGTTCTACAAGAGAACAACCGTCATAATTCTGGCGACCGCCTCATTGTAGCCAAAAAGGAGCTCGTTGCTCTTCTTGTTCGAGAGGAAAAACACTGGCGGCAAAGGGTGTTGGTCCCGAAGGGAAAACCTATTTTATGTCTTGGAAGCAAAACGTTTGAATTTCTTTTGCATATAAAAAAGCGGGCGAAAGGCGCGAGTGTTTCCAAATTTTTTTTATCTTTTGAGCTCATGTGTTGTGTTTTGCTTATAGCTAGATGCATATGACAAGTATAAACATAAAAGCAAAGAAACAACACAAAGAATATATAGTGGTTGGACAACCACTCCCTACATCCACTCTCCTCTCTCTGGAAATTCCTTATCAACTTCGAGCTTTACGACTACCTCGTAGTTTACTTACTCAACTTCGGCCACGAGCTTTTCGACTACTCCACGTGGTTTACTTACTCAACCCGACCCACAGGCTTTTCGACTACCTCAGGTTTACTAACTCAAACTCTTAGATGTTTAACGAGTTCACACTCGCCCGGGACTTATCACCCTCACTCGGGATCGCTTCTGATGTTTAACGAGTTCACACTCCAACGGGACTTATCACCCTCTACGGGATTGCCTAACAACTACCTCACTTCACCACTTTGGGTTTGGGTTTGGTGTTGTCTCCAACTATGGTGAGATTTTCCCTTACAATGATTTAGCCTCAAATCTTTAAGGTTGGGAAAATCTCTCTAAGCTTATGATACATCGTGGGTTGCTTAGGTTGGGTTCTAGAACACTCTTTGAATATATTTGTATATCTACGGACTTGTGTTCTAGGGTGGGAAAAACTTAACTCTCTTTGGCTCAGAAGCATCGTTCTATCTTCTTCGTAGACTTCCACTTTCTCCACCCCACGATAATGAAGGAAGAACTTTGTATTTATAGTGTGGATTTGAATATTACCGTTGGAGAGAATCACATTCAAATCCATACTATTCTTTTGTAAGTTCTGCGGCTTTTTCAGTTTGGTTGTCTTCCTCTCGTTGGTCCACGTCACCGGATTCCATCGGCTATATTCCTCGGCTTGATGCCTCGGAACATTCGGGATATCTTGAGCATTCATACATTCTTCGAGTCTTGATATTTCTCTGAGTCTTCAGGTTCTCTGAGTTTTCAGGTTCTCTGAGTCTTCAGGTTCTCTGAGTCTTCAGATTTCTCTGAGTCTTCAGATTTCTCTGAGCCTTCAGTTTTCTCTGAGCCTTCAGGTTTCTCAGTATCCTACTGAGTCTTCAGACACTAACCTGTTCTATATCTGCTGACTATACATGGTGCAGATAATATCCTGAACACTCTAAAACTGAATCCTGACTCATCTATCAAGATTATTCTGACCATGTCATACTCAGGGGTTTTGGGATCTAATCAAAATCCTTTTTATTAAATTCATTTCCCAACAAAGGGCAAAAGCTCATTGGTTGGTTGGGGTGACTTGAATACTCGTTTCTTCCATCAGATGGCTAAGGCGCGAAAAAAGAAAAAGGTGATTGAGGGCATCTTTGATGAGAATAGCGTGTGGATTTCGGATAAGGAAGGTATTCAAGGGGTCGTTCTTTGTTATTTCCAGGGATTATTTACGGCTACTGAGAGCCTACCGGATATCGATAGTGTGTTGGGGGAGGTAAGGGTATGCATCTCTGATGAGGATAATCGAATATTTACGGAGGCTTTTCAACCTGAAGAGTTTAAGTTAGCCGTTCAACAAATGCATAAGGATAAATTGTCGGGGCCGGACGGATTCAACCCGGGTTCTTACAAATAGTTTTGGGACGTTGTGGGCCAAGATGTGGTGGATTCGTGCATTCGATGACTTGCCAACGAGTCATTTCCTC
Organism: Stenogyne calaminthoides; assembly: GCA_037126765.1. Classification (NCBI taxonomy): domain Eukaryota; kingdom Viridiplantae; phylum Streptophyta; class Magnoliopsida; order Lamiales; family Lamiaceae; genus Stenogyne; species Stenogyne calaminthoides. The sequence continues at coordinate 415,900 of JBBCBC010000030.1, read as the reverse complement.
CCACGTTAAATGGGACGAATGTGGTTTTGATCCCGAAATTGAATAGTCCAACGTCGATGAAAGACTTGAGACCCATTTCTCTCTGTAACCTGGTTTACAAGATTGTTTCCAAAGTGCTATGTAACAGGCTTAAGCGTGTTCTTCCGAATATTGTTGATGAATCATAATCTGCATTTGTTTCGGGAAGACTTGTCCAAAACAACGTGTTAATTGCGTTTGAGACTATCCATGCAATGAAAAATAGGAGAAAATGGAAGAAGGGGGAAGTCGCGCTCAAAATTGACATATCCAAGGCATATGACCGTGTCGACTGGCGATTTTTGAGTGACATTCTAAGGAAAATGGGGTTTTGTGACAGGTGGATAGCATGGATGGAGATGTGCGTTCACTCTGTCTCGTATTCATTTGCTGTCAACGACGAGCTGATTGGTCCTATTCGTCCAGAACGTGGACTCCGCCAGGGTGACCCGTTGTCACCCTACCTTTTTATTTTATGTGCAGAAGGCTTATCCAGCATGTTACGGAGCGTTAACCGGAGGGGTCAGTTGCATGGTTGCAGGGTTGTTCGTAGGGCCCCAGCCGTGTCGCACCTCCTTTTTGCTGACGATAGCTTGATGTTATTGTCAAGCTACGATGGAGGAATGTAGTGTTCTTAAGAACACTCTGGACACGTATGAACGGGCATCGGGCCAAGCTATTAACTATGGGAAGTCGGGTGTTATGTTCAGTGCTAATGTGTCTTCTAATTTGAGGGACACATTGAGGAATATTCTGGGAATGCATGTTGACTTGAACACGGGCAGATATCTAGGATTGCCTTCACTCATCGGACGGAACAAGTCAGCTATCTCCCGCTTCATTAAAGATCGTCTTTGGTCTAAACTACAAAGGTGGCGGAATAAGAAAATTTCTAAGGCCGAAAAGGAAGTTTTATTAAAAGCAGCTGCACAGAGTATACCGGCTTACTGTATGAGTACGTTTTTATTACCTCCCTCTCTACTCGATGATTTACAAAAGATGATGAATTCTTATTGGTGGGGACATGGTACGGACCCAAAGAAAGGGATTAAATGGGAGTCTTGGGACAAGCTTTGCACGGCAAAGGAGGGAGGGGGTATGGGGTTCCGTAATCTCCACATTTTTAATATTGCTATGCTAGGGAAGCTGGGGTGCGAGTTTTTGTTAGTCCTTCCTCCCTTATTAACAGAATCCTGAAAGTTAAGTATTTTCCTTCTACGGACTTCCTCCAGTCTCAACTTGGTCACAATCCAAGTTTTACATGGCGTAGTATCCATAGAGCCCGAGACATAACAAGATGGAAGATTGGATCTGGGGATATGGTGAATTTTTTAAAAGATCTGTGGGTTGCCGATGATGAGTCGTTCTTCATTCATACTCCACCGGTTGAGTCTTTTGACGATATGGTGGTTAAGGACTTCTATTCGCTAGGTACCAGAGAATGGGATGTTGATTTAATAAAGGAAGTCTTTCCGGAGAACGAGGCTGCTCGCATTCTGAAAACTTGTCCGAGCCCTCTTGGTTCGCCTGATAGATTAATATGGCACTTTGGAGAAAAGGGTATTTATTCTGTGAAATCGGCTTATCAACTAGCTATGCGGATTATTAATGACAACGAGGCACCTTATAGACCTGTTTGGAAATCGATATGGGGTCGGCGGATTCTGTTGGGGAAATATTTGCACAGATCTATTCGGGGTGAATATTTAAATACAAATTTAATTCTTTAATTATTACTAACATGAATTAATCTTATATTAATTCAAATAATAATTGCAACAACATATCATGCATATAATAAGCCACGTAAAACCTACGCATGCGGAATCTACGGGTTTACGTGAACGTACCTCTCGGGATGGCAGTGAATTCGGTTGGACGGACTAACCAAAAGGACTTCCCAAGTATTCCCTTAGCCCTTGCTCAACTATTCGGTGGAAGGACACTTGTCGAACAATTAACAAAAGGAAAAAATAAACTTTGTTGCACCACTTATGTGGATTTGCTAATTTTTCCAGCACATGGAATTGTGTTTAGAATGAAAGAATCATCCCCTATTTATAGGTGAGAGGTGGTCGATTTTTTCAGTAGAAAAACAATGTGGGAAAAGACTTTTCTTGATCACCAAGAAATCTTGAATATATCTCCTATATTCTTTTTCCCATAATTAAAATATTCCACAAAAATCCCACCTCCTCAACCATATGGATTTTCGAAAATAATGTGTGCAAGAATCCAAGATTTGGATCTTCTTGAATTTATGAGATATTCTTGTATTTCAAGAAATACATATCTTCCATAATATATTTTCAAGAAAATCAAGAAAATCTTTCTTGCTCATTATATTTTCTAATTTTCGAAAATTTCAATATAGATAACCTAGTGGGAGATTTTTTGAATTTAATGAGATAATCTTGTATTCCAAGAATACATATCTTCATTCCATAACAAAATTCAAAGAAAATCTTTCTCCCAACATATCTATAAATTTCGAAATTTTAGTTGGAAAAATAAGCAACAATATTTATTTTATTTTAATCATCTTTTTCGCTTATTGACTATTTGTTGGGCTACTCGGGGGCCTTTTAGGAGAATTAAGATTGGACCTTCTAATGGACCTTGAATATCTAATATTGAGCCACAATATAATTCAAGCCAATAAATATTAATTAATCCCACTACATAATTAATATTGCACTATCCATCTTAACCCATATTATAGTCAATATGGCTCCCGGTCATTATTTCCCGTGTTTAAGATTATCTAGCCCATTAATTAATTCAAGCCACTTTGAAAATAGCTTTCCGTTAATTAACATCTTTTATCCTTGGTCGAGAGAACGGTTCAACATTATTATCCATACCTAAAACTAATTCCCCTTGCAAGATTTGATATGATAAAGCTTATGAACCTCCCCCAGGGGCAAATCGAACAAACGTGCTTTCACAACGATTCTTCAGATAAATCTTAGCAATCACACGTGACTAATAATATTGCCCAAGATAAAAAGTATTGAATCTCTTTGATTCGCTACCCATGATAAGTCAAAGCAATAGTTATCAATCCCACGTGATCCTATTTAAGGACGAAGATTAAACAACGAACCACCGAGGTCTAATTCTTCCTTGTTCGGGCCTCAAGAATTTATCCTCCTCAGAGGTCCTATTCAATGCATCACATGCACTAGTGTAATCTCTTGGTCAAGACAAGCCAATCTGAGCCTTACACTTCAACCTTTCACGATGGGTTGTTCATTTCCATCTAGGTCGTGAATGGCGTACTTTTTAGTTACAAGGGATCGTTAATTTAATCTTCCGCGATCCGGTATCACTAAATTAACTACAATGTAACACGCATTTAATTATTGAACAGTTATGCAAGAAATATATGTAACATTCAATGATATTTAAAGCATCGATGATAAACAATTTATTTCAAGAAATAATTAAAATCCGGTTTTGATTATACAAAGTAAAAAGCATACTTTTCAAAGATAATCCCAACAATCTCCCAGTTATACTCAAAGTCTGCTTTTAAGTATACTACAACATGTCTCGAGTAGTCCGTGACATCTAATGTCACCTACACGAACCTAATAATTTCTCCCACTTATACTCAAAGCAGATTGGCAACGGTCTTGACACCCATTCCACCCACATGTCTCTCGAATGTATTCAGAGGCAGACTCTTTGTGAATGGATCTGCTAGGCTGTCCTCAGACGCTATCTTTGCCACATCTATATCTCCTCTCTTAATTATTTCTCGTATAAGATGTATTTCCTTTAGTGTGCTTGTTTGACTCGTGGACTCTTGGTTCTCTTGAATTTGCAATTGCCCCTAGCAGATATTGCTAGACAAATTCAGAACACCATCCAAGTCCACTAAGAAGATCTAGAGCCCAATCGGTTCTTTCACTGCTTCACAAGCAGCTACTTAGCCGACTTTCATGGTTGAGTCAGTGATGCATTTCTGCTTCACACTCGTCCATTTGATGGCTACACTTCCCAAATGGAAACACACTAACTGAGGCAGATAATTTCTGGAATCTAAGTCTGATTGGAAATCTGAGTCCGTGTAGCCGATGGGGATTGGAGCATCTGACTGATAAATCAACATTCTATCCCGAGTTCTTTTCAGACACTTCAGAATGTTTTTAACTGTCGTCCAATGCTCTTTCCCTGGGTTACTTTGATATCTGACTATCATGCATGCGGCAAAGCAGATATCCGGTCTCGTGCACAACAATGCATACATAAGGTTTCCGACAGTCGAAGCACAAAGAATGCCTTTCATGTCATCTATCTCCTCTTGCGTCTTAGGGGACATTTTTCTTGGATAGATGGATTCCAAGTCTGAAAGGTACGAATCCTTTCTTGGAATTTTGCATGCTGAATCGTTTCAAAAACCAGTGTCTATGTATGAAACTTGCGATAACCCGATCATCCTTTTCTGGCGATCTCGAGTTATCTTGATCCCAAGGATATGTCCAGCTTTCCCTAAGTCTTTCATATCAAACTATTTTGAAACCATGCCCTTACGTCTGATCACACCTTCACATCGTTCCCGATGATCACAATGTCATCTACGTACAGTACTAAGAATACCAATGCAGTTCCGACACGCTTTTTATACACACAACTTTCAAACTCGTTTTGATCAAACCCATAAGATTTTATAACATGATCAAAACATTGGTTTCAAGCTCTGGATGCCTGTTTGAGCCGTAAATGGACCTCTTGAGCTTACAAACTAGGTGTTCTTGGCCTGTTTCAATGAAACCTTGGGGTTGTTGCATATAGATCTCTTTATCAAGACTTCCGTTAAGGAAAGTTATCTTGACATCCATTTGCCAGATTTTAAAGTCGAAATGCGCAACAATCGATAAGAGAATACGGATGGACTTAAGCATGGCTACGGGCGAAAAAGTTTCCTCATAATCGATCCCTTTTTTCTGAGTGTAACCTTTCGCCACTAGTCTTGCTTTAAAGGTTTCAACCTTCCCGTCCGGTCCTCCTTTCCTCTTATATACCCACTTGCATTCAATGGGTTTGACCCCATTAAGTGGTTCGATTAGCCCCACACTCTATTATGAAACATAGAACCCATTTCGTCTTTCATTGTTGTTTGCCAAGAATCTGCATCCTTATCTTGGAGTGCCTCGTCATATGTCCATGGGTATGATTCGTCTTGTCCGGGAATCAAGTCCGAGGACTCTCCTATTCCCATGAATCTCTCGGGCTGTCTAACAACCCTCCCACTACGATAAGGCTCCGGTTGTGAAAGCGTATCGTTTGGTATCTCATCTAGTACAGTTGGCATTGAGGTTTGCCCTCTAAGCTCATTTAAGGTAATCTCACTTCTGGGTTTTCTTTGGTTCATATAGTCTTCTTCCAAAAATCTAAAGTGGGTGTTGATGACCACCTTTTGATCTTCGGGACTATAGAACATACACCCTTTTGTTCCCTCGGGGTACCCTACAAACAACCTTAATTCTGATCGAGGATCCAATTTACCGGCTTCCTTGTCCAACACATAGGTCGGACACCCCCAAATTCTTATGTGTCTCATACTAGGCTTGCACCCGGTCCACAATTCTTTAGGAGTTTTGGGAACCGATTTGGATAGCACCAAGTTCAGAATGTAAGTCGCTGTTTCCAAGGCATTACCCCAGAACGACTCGGGAAGATCCGCATAACTCATCATTGATCTAACCATTTCCAAAAGAATTCTGTTTCTTTGCTCTGCTACCCCGTTTTGTTGAGGGGTTCCGGGTGCAATGAGCTGGGATACAATCCCTTCATCAGATAAGTAGTTCAAAAAATCATCGCTGAGGTATTCGCCTCCACGATCAGATCGTAGAGACTTGATACGTTCTTCCCTATGATTCTCTGTTTGAGCCTTAAATTCTTTGAATTTCTCAAAGGTCTCAGATTTATGCTTCATAAGGAAATGTAATCGTACCTTGAGTAATCATCAATAAAATTACTCATAACCTCCTCTTGCTTTGGTTGACATTGGACTACATACATCTGTGTGAACGATCTCTAACATTTCTTTGGCCCTATTCCCCTTGGCTCCAAATGCCCTCTTGGTCATATTACCCTCCAAACATGATTCACAGGTTGGAATCGGTTCAACTTGGTGAAGCCTTAGTGAACCGTCTCTTACCAACCTTTGGATCCTCTTTGGATTTATATGACCCAATCTTAGATGCCAAAGAAGTGTCTCGTTCACGTCTGATGAACGTTTTCTTTTCTCGGAAACAGTTGACGTGTTATAGAATACATTTCGTGAGTGGTGTGCACAGTTAATTGCATAGAGATCATTCAACAACGTTCCATGATAGATAAATTTATCAAAAATAAAAATGGTAACAACTTTATTAAAAAGTAACCGAATATCCATCATAAAAGTTTAGAAACTGAAAACGAATTCTTTCTAAAAATCCGGAACGTAAAGAACATCTCAAAATTAAAACTCTGTCTTCAAAAGACAGTGCACTTCTCCCATCGCTTCACCGCCACTCGTAAAGATCGCCCGGTGATGAGGACCTCACTCCCACTAAGTTGCCGGGTCCTCTTGAACCCCTGTAATGTGAAACAAACATGATTAGTGGATCCTGTATCCACCACCCACCAAATGGGAGGCATACGCCGCTAAACAAGTTTCAAACAACTAGTGCGTGAGAATTACCTTTCTTTCCATCCTTTTTGTCCGGAACAAGTTCGACCTCCAATGTCCTTTCTCACCGCAGCTTGAAGCACTTCCCTTAGTTGGCTTGTTCACTCCACCACCCTTTCTTCACCTTATCTTTGCCATTGGCAACACTTGAGTTCACTTGCTTGTGGCCTTTGTTCCTTTTCTTGTTCTTACCACCCCTTGGTCTAGAAGAAGAAGAAGGTCCGTTTTGCCACCAAGGCTTGACTTTTTCGCCTTCAATATTGCCTCTCGCCGAGACTAAAGCTTGCAAATGATCGCATCGAGAACTTCGATTATTCATCCGGTAGTTCAACCTTGAATCGCTCAAAGCTTTTCGGCAGAGAATGGAGCACGAAATCGATTTGGGTCTCGATATCGTATTCGTGCCAAGTACCTCAAGTTTATTAAGGTGAGCCATCATCTGAGAACGTGCTCCCCTTTACGGGCGTTCCTCCACCATTTTCATAGAGAGCAAGTCCTCATGGTGATCCGACGAGCCACACGGTTATTCGATGTTGAAACATCGCTTTAAGACTAGTCATGATTTCCGCAATGTCTCAACGCTCTCGGTGTTGGTGTTGCAACACATCCGACATAAAGCCAAGATGGTACACTTTGCCATTTCGTTAGACCGCTCCCGGTCAAGATACTCTTTCTTAACCATTTTAGTGGACTCATCCGATGGTTTATCCGGTTTTAGGTGTGGTCGAACCCGCTTATGGCTTTGTGCAAAGAGGACAATAGTGAGTTTTCGATTCCAATCAACAAAATTTTCTCCAAAGGAGCAAATTGTCTTTTAGTATATTGAATAGTGGATTAAAAGGTTGCGACATGATGAAACCCAAATAAATAATAACATGCATAAGCACAAATATATCACTAGGTTCGATCACACGCATCATATTAAAATCTCAAAAAAAATATGAACATCATCAACCAACATCTCAAAAACAGTTTAAATAAGCCACGTTGGGTGGGTCATTATTTAAACACATTCAAGCAAGTTACAAACAAGAATTACGCCATAAACCTTTAATATCCAGATTAATAGTTGGCTCCCACTGACCAATATAAAATTGACAGGACTTCGGGAAGTATATGTATATCAATTTTATACCTAAGTAATAACCATGATTAAATCTGAGATTATTATTTCGCTTTGATCGAGCCTCGTTGGGAGGTCATCGTCGCCACTAGTAATAACCCACAATCATCCGTTTGGAATTCATTCATGTGAAAGCTATCTTTTGACCGTCCTCCGTTGGGGAATTTCTCCAAAAGAATTCACAAATAAATAAATCATGGAGGTCAAAATTAATTCAATTTTATTATCCTAATAAAATTGTCAATTAATTATTTAAACATACTTAGTAATTTTGAAGGTGAGATTTTTCCATTTGGAAACCCTCATGCAAACACATTTAAACAAATTAAATAAAGCATAAGATAGCACAAATAAATCAAGCAAAAAGAAAAAAAACATATTGGGCACAAATTATCCAATTGTCATGGTTTGATTTTTTCTTGACTTGATCTTGAAGAAACACGCCTCGAATTTCTCCCACTCGCTCGTCTCGAAAAAATACTTCGTCTCGAACGCCACGCCATGGCAAGCAAATGGATGCACGCCAAGATCCGTACGGCCACTTGGCTAGAATAGAATCGGTAGCCTCGGCACCGTTGGCGACGAAGATTGTGACAAGTCCAGCCACATCCCCACCTCATACCTTCTGCGACTTGGCTGACCAGCGTCCTGCTGCTCAAGCGCCAGCGCTTCAAGCGCCGCGTCGCGACGCCCGTCCTGGGTTCGATTTGATCGTGCGCGATCACAGTGTGCTAGCGCCCGCCCGTCTTGGCGTGGTCTATTCTCAAGGCTCGCTCGCCCGACCTACGCCTACCCGTGCGTGCCCGGCCCGGCGCTTACGCCTTTTTGAATTTTGTCCTTTAATTCTTCGTCTCTTCGTTCCGATCCTAAGTTATAATTTATTTACAAAAATAAATAAACCTAGATCTAGACTAGTCTATTACATTGATCAAATCAAACAAATACTAGTCTACTCGTGGATTTTCTCACGAGGCAAAACAAATCCGAACGAATCGAATTAAAACCACAATTTATATGCATGCATAAATAAACACATTAAAATCCATGACAATTGGATACCTGCAAAACAGATCTAACAGTTCTACTATCCAATTTCAAATGTAATGTCCACGAATTAAATTACAATTTAAAATTTTCAAAGCCCGAAACCGTGGCTCTGATACCAGTTGTTGGGGAAATATTTGCACAGATCTATTCGGGGTGAATATTTAAATACAAATTTAATTCTTTAATTATTACTAGCATGAATTAATCTTATATTAATTCAAATAATAATTGCAATAACATATCATGCATATAATAAGCCACGTAAAACCTACGCATGCGAATCTACGGGTTTACGTGAACGTACCTCTCGGGATGGCAGTGAATTCGATTGGACGGACTAACCAAAAGGACTTCCCAAGTATTCCCTTAGCCCTTGCTCAACTATTCGGTGGAAGAACACTTGTCGAACAATTAACAAAAGGAAAAAATAAACTTTGTTGCACCACTTATGTGGATTTGCTAATTTTTCCAGCACATGGAATTGTGTTTAGAATGAAATAATCATCCCCTATTTATAGGTGAGAGGAGGTCGATTTTTTCAGTAGAAAAACAATGTGGGAAAAGACTTTTCTTGATCACCAAGAAATCTTGAATATATCTCCTATATTCTTTTTCCCACAATTAAAATATTCCACAAAAATCCCACCTCCTCAACCATATGGATTTTCGAAAATAATGTGTGCAAGAATCCAAGATTTGGATCTTCTTGAATTTATGAGATATTCTTGTATTTCAAGAAATACATATCTTCCATAATATCTTTTCAAGAAAATGAAGAAAATCTTTCTTGCTCATTATATTTTCTAATTTTCGAAAATTTCAATATAGATAACCTAATGGGAGATTTCTTGAATTTAATGAGATAATCTTGTATTCCAAGAATACATATCTTCATTCCATAACAAAATTCAAAGAAAATCTTTCTCCCAACATATCTATAAATTTTGAAATTTTAGTTGGAAAAATAAGCAACAATATTTATTTTATTTTAATCACATTTTCAGTTATTGGACTATTTGTTGGGCTACTCAGGGGGCCTTTAGGAGAATTAAGATTGGACCTTCTAATGGACCTTGAATATCTAATATTGAGCCACAATATAATTCAAGCCCATAAATATTAATTAATCCCACTACATAATTAATATTGCACTATCCATCTTAACCCATATTACAGTCAATATGGCTCCCGGTCATTATTTCCCGTGTTTAAGATTATCTAGCCCATTAATTAATTCAAGCCACTAAAATAACTTTCCGTTAATTAACATCTTTTATCCTTGGTCGAGGAACGGTTCAACATTATTATCCATACCGGAAACTAATTCCACTTGCAAAATTTGGTATGATAAAGCTTATGAACCTCCCAAGGGGGCAAATCGAACAAGCGTACTTGCACACGATTCTTCGTATTAAATCTTAGCAATCACACGTGACTAATAATATTGCCCAAGATAAAAAGTATTGAATCTCTTTGATTCGCTACCCATGATAAGTCAAAGCAATAGTTACCAATCCCACGTGATCCTATTTAAGGGAAGAAGATTAAGAAACAACGAACCACTGAGGTCTAATTCTTCCTTGTTCAGTTCTGAAGAATTTATCCTCCTGTAGGTCCTATTCAGTGCATCAGTCATGCACTAGTGTAATCTCTTGGTCAAGACAAGCCAATCTGAGCCTTACACTTCAACCTTTCACGATGGGTTGTTCATTTCCATCTAGGTCGTGAATGGCGTACTTTTAGTTACAAGGGACTGTTAATTTAATCTTCTGTGATCTGGTATCACTAAATTAACTACAATGTAACACGTACGAATTATTGAACAGTTATGCAGTAAATATATGTAACATTCAATGATATTTAAAGCATCAGTGATAAACAATTTATTTCAGTAAATAAGTCTGGAAATTCAGTTTCGATTATACAAAGTAAAAAAGCATACTTTTCAATATAATCCCAACAGATTCCTCCAAAGATCCGTGCTTTTTATTGGCATCTTTGCCAAGGGTTCCTAGCTGTTAAAGCGAAAGTTGGTACCTGGTATCTGGGGGCGGGGAGACATTGTCTGGTATGTGCAAAGCCTGGTATGATCGAGACATTATGGCATCTGTTTGTTGATTGTGACTATGCTCGTTGTTGTTGGAGATCAGTTGGGATCTGGGATAAGGTGGATGCCTTGTGTTATACAGTAGATGATGCTTCAGCACTTTTTCTAAAGATTGCAGAAGACTTTGGGAAGGAGCATGTTGAAGTGGTAATGGCAACATCTTGGTTATATGGCGGAACAGGAACCTAGCGGCTTGGGAGGGGAAGCAATATACTTCTGCCCAAACTTTACATAATGCTGCATGGTCTGTGTCCGAATGGAAAGAGGTACGAATGACGGCTGAACCTGGTACTCGGAGTGTGCAATGTAAGAGATGGCACGCACCACCGGTAAACACATTCAAAATTAATGTGGATGCCGGATTTCATGCGTCGACTTTTCAAACGAGTTCGGGTATGGTGGTGCGCGACGAATCGGGGCATTGTATCGAATGTGGATTGACCATTCGAGACGGGTTGCTACGGGTTGATGAAGGGGAGGCCTGGGGTTTGTTGGAAGCCATGCGAAGGGCGGTATTGAAAGATTACCAAACTGTGATTTTTGAGATGGATGCGAAAAGGGTTGTTGATGCGATTTCCAGCAAAGATAGGGATGATACGACGTTTGGGGATTTCGTCGATGCTAGTAGAAAGATCCTTGGGGATCGCCCGGGGTTCTCTGTTCGTTGGGTTAATCGAAATGACAATTTAGTGGCACATTCTCTCGTCAGGGCCGCTAATCTTTTTAGTGGTTCTTATTATTGGATCGAGCCACCGACTTTTGTGGAGGACCTTTCTGATATTTGTGATAGGTGCTTGTAATCCTATCTCCTTTCGAAAAAAAAATAAAAAATTCCTTATATATATTGCTTGATTTTTTTTTCTATGTTAAAACTGTTTAATTATTCCACAAATTATAAAATTGGTTGTTGTTTGACTTTGACTCCCCTCACAATTGAACTTAAGCTCGGTTATTGTCTACTGATTACATACAGTTCGAATAAAGGTCACATATACGCCTCTGTAATTTGTTTTTGTATAAGCAATGTTTTTTTTTATAAATAACAAAAGACAAATTAAAGTATAAACAAATTTCACATAAAAAATCGTAAAATTAATTAAAATATATGACTTATATTATTAAAAAATATTATTCTTCGTAAGTGAAGGGTATAATTTATTACTATAGAAAGGATATTACTCGTAATACCGTAGGATATAACTTATATTATAACAGTGATAATTAATATTGATATCAAAAGATATAATTTATTTGAATAATATTAATCATTGTAATTGAAGGGTTAGGTATTATATATGAAATCATATTATATGAATTATAATGGATTGCCAAAATAAAATATTAAAAACATGGTAGAGAAATGATAATGCTAGTTGGCTAGTGGGACACCAAGAAAGCGAATATGCCATTTCATGTGAATGTTCTACTTCTACATATCGACTGTGACGATTATTTTGTCAATCGGTCAACATTTATCACCATGTTATCTAATGACAAGTAATATAATATATTAAATAGATTGACAAAAATAATAATTTCGGTATCAATCTCCTTTTCAAAAAGAAAAAAAATTTTTACAATCTAATGTTGATAACAGGAGAAACTAAAACAAATTCAATAATCAATATAAAATATAATTCACTTTGAAATTTTGTAATTTATATATATATATATATATATATTTATTTATTTATTTGTAACATAAAATGACTCCCAAATTTTAAAAACAGTTCATCTTATCTTATGGATTTCATTATATTTAAATAATTTATTATAATATACTTAGAGCGGGTCGAGCTGAGTACTTCGAAATTGAGCTCTTGTCGAGCTGAGCCAACTCAAGCTCAATTACACTAACGAGCTGAAAATTGAGTTAGGCTTGACTCTCAAACGAGTCTAACGAGCCGACCGAGCCTATTGAGCCTAATAAAATTATAAGAAATTTATTGATTATTAAAACTAACGAATCGAGTTTAAGTAGACACAAAATTAAAAATTTTACGAGCTCGTGCTAAACTCGTTTATCAATATAAACCAGCCGAATTCTAGACTTAACGAGTTGAGGGAGCTGAGCCCATTTAACAACTCCAAATCTACTTTTTTAAAATATTATATTTGAGAGAACCCACTCAAGGTAGGTCCGCATCTGCTTACGGCAAAATGTAAATTGCAATATCAAACAATGAAAGCGATGGAAAAGGAAACACAAGAGGCAATAAAATTTGAACAATGATTGAGGGTGTGAAACACTTAAAATATTTTTTTAGAAGCACTTATTTTTAAAAATTGTGAGAGAGAGCTTTGAAAATAAGTGCTTCTGAAAATTGTTTTAAGTGTTTCAAAACACGTCTTTAGTTATATAGCTGGAAATTGAAAAACAACTCGTGCTTAATTTTGCATCCTATGATGGGAGCCACTGGTTCATAAACCACAAAGATCTGGACAATTTTTGTGTGTTTGAGCAGCTGCCGAAATTGAAGTCTAAAACTTATTCATTGAACGCATTCTTAACTTGCTTTTGAGAGAGATAGAGGTCTCTGATTTTTGGTATTCAGCCTATTGGACTTTTCAGCAATTGAAGTTAGGAGAACAGAAAACCTCGATGGTTTATTTGGATTCGTTTCAGACGCTTACAGTCTGCAAGGTTGCAGCTGGAATCGCTGGTATTTTGATTCATTTACTGTTTTTTTTTTTTATAATTAATTTTATTTCAGTTTTGTGTACTTTTGTGTGGTTTATTGAGCAATTTGGCTTTGTGTTTATGTGATTATTAGTGTTTTCCATCTCAATATGTTGTTGGAAATTGAAAACCTAGTGAAGAAAGAGGGGATGCATCTAATGTGAATGCTAAATTGGGGATTTATATCAGATTATTGCAATCAAGCAACAATAGAGTTTAATATTGTGAATTTGTGATGCATATGTTCTTAGATGCTTAGAACCTACGTGTGGTTGATAAGCTAATGGATGTGGATTATAAAAACGATGCGAAAAGTACGGGGCTATGAACTCTATCTTATGAATTCCTTTGATTTCATTGCAGGGAACATCTTTGCTTTTGGCCTATTTCTATCTCCTGTGTGAGTATTAGCTCGTAAAAGTTATAATTTTCTCCAGAATCTGTTAGGTTGACACGATTAACATAACGAATTTTGATCACGAATGTGTTTCATTAATATTTCTTGAATCTATATCTCAGCCCAACGTTCAAGAGAATTATCAGGAGTGAGTCAACAGAACAGTTTTCGGGGTTGCCTTATATCTATGCTCTGTTGAACTGTTTAATTACTGCTTGGTATGGTTTGCCAATGATCTCTATCGACAACTTACTTGTAACTACTGTTAATTCGATTGGCGGAATTTTCCAGATTGCATACATCGCCATCTTCATAAAGCATGTCGAAAAAACTAAAAAGGTTGCTTGTTTGGCCTCCTCCTGCTTTAGATTTTTTTCGTCTCTTGATTTTTTTAGCAACACTTTGTGTGAACTTGGTTCATGTGAACTCCATCTCATTTTTACACATTTACACAATGGGTCTAACAAAACCTTGTATAAAGGATTTTGTTGTGTAAAATCAATAGAGTTCACGAATCACAGTTCTATGAAACATGTTCATATAAGCTTTTCTGTTTTTTTTTTTTTTTTTTTATATATTTTCATAATTCATAACTGTCTTCCTTGCAGTTGAGGATGATAGGATTGCTCTTGTCCGTTTTCATCATATTTTCAATTGTTGCACTTGGAAGTTTGCTCATAGGCGACTTTGGAGTCCGCCATATGACCATTGGGTTTCTAAGTTGTGCTTCCCTCATATCTATGTTTGCTTCCCCATTGTTTATAATTGTATGTGCTGCTTTAAGCCTTTTGAAATAAATTGTGTTGCTTAGTTCATTCATCATTTTCTACGAACTAATTTCTGTAATTCTTGCAGAATCTGGTGATCCGAACAAAAAGCGTTGAGTTCATGCCATTTCATCTCTCCCTCTACACATTCTTGATGAGCACATCGTTCCTTTTATATGGAATCTTGAATTTTGATCCGTTTGTATATGTACGATTTCTTCCTGTCTATTATTTCTTTGGGAAAATATGTTTTTTAAGTCCTGAAAGTTATTTCAATTTCGGTTTCAGTCCAGTCAAATTTCACGAATTGAAAATGGTCTTATTATTTTTACAATTTTATGACGTTTTAGTCTCATAACCAATTGTAAGGGGTGAAACATTTGGTTGACCAACCAGACTCTGTCATGTGAACAAATAAGATTGTCACATCAGCATTAATCGGATATTTCACTTTCTACCGTCGGTTACTGGACCAAAATGTCAAAAATTGAAAATTATAGGACTACTTTCAATTTGTGAAAGTTGACAGGATTGGAACCAAAAATAGGATAACTTACCTGACTAAAAACCTATTTCCCTATTTCTTCAGTACTTCATTTTTTATTTTAATTATTCTATAGAATTCACATGTAGTTTCACTTATATTTCAGGTCCCAAATGGAATTGGAACCCTATTAGGAATGATACAATTGTTTTTGTTCTATTACTACGAAAAAGTCATCAAGAGAAGACTCAACAGAACCCTTAATAGTGTCTTACTCAATTAGCGAAGCGTGAAAAGGTAATATATATTGTCCCTTGTTCTTCATTCACGTGTCTTTCTCCCTCCAAATTTACAAGAAAATTTTACTTGTGTTTTCAATAAGATGTTTTTCGTGCCTCTTATACATAACTCTCTGTTAAAGACCCTACTGTTGGAAATGGAACGACTCTAGACGTCGAGTGATCGGGGAGAAGAGTCAAGCTGATAACGTGTAGATTCCTTCGGTTCAGGTTCTCCGGCTATACACTGTCGCCATTTATGCTTGTCGAGTCAATGTTTTCGTTGACACGATGAAAGATTTCAGTTACATTTCTCGTCTTCTCGTCTTTCTCCAGTTATTTCTCTGATTTATCGTCATTTGTATTGCGATATTCCACATTGATTTGTTAAAGGCAAAGTCTTGTGTAAATTAGTTTCACCTTGCAACTGGATTGCATTTTATGTATATTTTTAACGACATTAGTTGTTCTATTAAAATGTAATCGATTTGAAAGTATTAGTTATTTCATTCAAAAGTATTAGTTGTTATACTATAAGGTGGAAGTTGTGATTTCATTGTATATAAGACCGACATTGGAAGTGTTTAGCAGTTTGTCATCATCACTGGCTTCATCAGAAGTGCTTGTGAAGATTGCTTTGCCATCTCTAAAAAGCTACGGAGAAGCATTTATTTTTTAAGTTGTTCTATTCAACTTTAAAAAAAAAAAAAAGTTTCTTCCCTCTTCACTAGAGTTAGTGATGCAGCACGGAAAACGTGATACAATTGAGAAAGGTTAAATCTTACGAGAGATAAAATCTCATTTTCATTAATCATCAAAAAGTCCATTACAATAATCTCGAGACTCCTATTTATAATAGAAAACTAGGGTTTTAGGCGTTTAACCTTAAAATCCGAGATTGGGAATTTGTTGACCAAAATGTGTATAGTTCTAAGCTTATAAAAAGAACCGCTCATTCAACATACTCTTTTAATTCTTACTATTATTCACTCTTACTATTATTATAATATTAATATATTCATATTATAACAATACTATTTTCGATACTATTAAAATATCAATATTAAAAAACTAATAATATTATAAACATAAAATTAACGTTATGATAATATTTAAAATATTATAAATTTTGTTTTCAATATATTTGTAATACAAAAAATATTAATATTAGATATTATTAAAATAAAATAAAATGTAATATTATATATATATATATCTAATAAAGAATCATTTTATTAAATCAATACAACTCTATTTCATCATATTACTATCTAAAAAAATCGTAATCATCACATTTTTACATGTATAATTATGGGATCAGATCCCCTTTAATAAATGGAGGGTCCACTTGAATCTGGACCTTTAAATTCACACACATCCGCAAGAGTATGTGTGTGTATATGTAAACTGAAGGGTTCAAATTCAACTGAACCCTCCATTTCTTGGAGGATCCAATCCCGTATAATTACACTCTTATTTTTCAACTAGTTGTTCATGCTTTCGAGTCCGTTGTTGCTCGAGATTGCACTTAGCGCTATAAGCAATTTTTAAAAAAAAAAAAAAAAAAAAGCTCTATTCGACTAAATATTTTTTATTTTGTTTGAATTTTGAAATGTTGAATTTTACCTTTAAAAAAAGTTGTTTATATACATACTAGTACGTAGTCTCACGTATTACGTGGGTTGAAATAATATTTTTTAGACAAAAACTTGTATAGATCATGTTCATGCTATGAACCTTGTTTATAATTCATGTCATTTGATCCTATCCAGGATATAATATGGGTCAAGTTTAGTGATTTATAAAAAAATGTTGAAAATGAGTGAATTTGGGTCAAATAATTCAAGTTCATAACATAGATTTGGTTCATGGGAGACCAACTCCTTTTTTTTTATTAACCTTTATTCTAAATAATAAAAAAAAAAATTTTTTTCCATTTAACTTAATAAATTATATGCATTTTGTATTTTATTTTTTAATATTTTATAAGTGTAATATACTATAAATATATTAATTTTTTTTCCAAAAAATATTATAATTTCAGCCAAATATTTATCATACAAAATGTTTGAAAAATCTAATTATTTGAAGGATTTTAAATAGTATTAACTAATCATATGTATGCAAGATTTGCTATATATATTTTTTCAAATTTCTCAAAAAGTAGAGTGGCTAGCAAATTTTTATCATACAAAATCTTTTAAAAATCTAATTATTTGAAGGATTCTGAATAGTTTTTGCTAATCACACAAAATTTGGTATATATATATTCCAATTTCTCAAAAGGTAGAGTGGTTATTAAAATTAATCTTTTTATTTAACATCCACTTGAAACAAATTTGATTCTTGTACGTTGTGGGTTTTGTTCATAGTTTAAAACTATTTTTGAATTTTATAACAAATTAATTGTCAAGTTTAATTTTTATCAAACATCTTCAGTCTTCCGTCTCCCAACAAATATTTTTATCAAATTAGAATAATTGCATCAGATAAATATAAAAACATGAATATTTATATTAACAAATTTATTAATTTAGAAGACTCACTGTCTACAGTAAAAAAGAAACTCATCCATAATTAATTTACCACTCAAATTATTTATAACAATACTCTGTGTAATATAAAAAAAACTTCATACAATATGTAAAATAATTACATAATTACAATAAACATTCATAACTAATTCAAAACTCAAGTTACTTTACCTCAATACTCACTGCAATATAAAAAACAAAATCAGATTAAATAAATATACAACACAAATTTAGATTAATAAATTCATATAATTAGAAGAATCACATCAGATTAAATTCCCTGCAATATAAAAAAAAAAATCAGATTAAATATACAACACAAAATTAGATTAACAAATACATCAAATTAAATATACAAAACGTGAATATTTAGATTAACAAATTCATCAAATTGGAAGAATTGTTACGAACAGAAAATAAGAAACTCATCCATAATTAATTAAGTACTCAAATTACTTACCTCAATATTCCATGCAATAAAAAAAAAAACTCTATGCAATATATAAAATAATTACACAATTGTAATAAATATTCATAATCAATTCAAAACTCAAATTATTTACCTCCATATATACTATCTGCAATATAAAAAATAAAACCAGATTAAATATACAATACATAATCAGATTAATAAATTTATCAAATTAGAAGAATCGCATCAAATTAAATATACAAAACGTGAATATTGAGTGTGAGATTAAATATGCAGAACTTGAATATTGATTAAACAGATTGAAAACTTTCATGACAAATTAAAAGAATCGAATTAGATTAAATATACAAAATTTGAATATTGGTTGTGGAATTAAATATACAAAACGAAGAATGAAGGCGGAGAAATTAATATCCAATTATGAAGGCAATTTAATCTATGGCTTTCTTTGGAGATGCTTGGACAGAATCAGCGGCAATCTCCGACAGAGAGCAAGATATAGAAACATGACAGTGGATTATATTTTAGGGTTATAATAATAAAGAATGAACTCAAAAAAAAAAACTTTGTTTAATCATATGAATACATTAAGATAAAGATATATGGGATGTGGATATAAACATATCTTTATAAATAAATATGATACGTTAAAAATATTTAATTTAATTAGATAAATTAAAATTCTAATTTAATTAACTTTTAATGAGAGTGCAAGATTTTAAAACAAAATAATTTGGTTGAATTTAGTTTTGCGCAGACTAACGTGGTTTCGTCACATAAACTGAATCAGGTTTACCAATATATAATATTAAGATTAAGATATTAAGATTATTTTATCGATAAAATTTTTGGGTGAACTCGATTTTAGTATTACTGTCAAGTATAAAAATTATCACTTAAAAAAATTATTATTATTATAAACAAAAATTATCAATTTTTTATTTATTATATAATAATTTTTATACATAATAATAATAGAGTTTATGTGTAAATATAATTAATTGGAGCGTTTTTCCATTTCATCACTTCCCAAAACAACATCCTATGATCAGTATGATGTAGTCTAAAAATATTTTGTGTTCCATTATCTCAATTTGTTTAAGGTATTGAGTAGTTTTTATCCGTACAAAACAAAATTTAATTTAACTTGAAAAAAAAAACACCATTGCGTTGCACTTTGAAGAAAACAAAATTGATTTTGCAACGCTTAGCTGATAACCAATTAGGGTTTTGGGATTCTGGTTTTCACGAAGAAAAGGGGGGAAATAGCCCAATCTCTAAATTCCTCAACCTGATTAACCCGTGAGTGATATATGTTATTTTTCTGT
Organism: Stenogyne calaminthoides; assembly: GCA_037126765.1. Taxonomy (NCBI): domain Eukaryota; kingdom Viridiplantae; phylum Streptophyta; class Magnoliopsida; order Lamiales; family Lamiaceae; genus Stenogyne; species Stenogyne calaminthoides. The sequence continues at coordinate 396,022 of JBBCBC010000030.1, read as the reverse complement.
TCAATTCGCTGCCATAATTATTATGTTCGGTTTCTATATTTCGATTTCGCCTCGCTTATTGATTGCATGTTCACATAGTGTATACTGTGATAAATTGATTTCTCCCTTGCTATACTCTCGGTTTTTTTTCTGTTTATCTGAATCTGAGGTTTGATTATGGTGTACTTTTACTAGAATTCTGTGTCTTATTGGGTATGTAGCTTGATTGCTAGGTTTGTTGTCATTCAGTTCAAAATCCGACCATTGATTTTGGGTAGATAAATTTAGCTATTTTAAGATTATTGAATGATTTTTGGACTCTTCATCTGCTTCACTGGCTTGCCATTAATCACGTTGTTGTGTTTTGAATATTTTCAATCTTTCATACTCTGTCTTATGAATAGTTAGTGCATCTGAATGTTTATATTACTCTGTAATAATCTCTAGAAACTTTAATTTATTTGAGAAATTGTTAGCATAGCAAGTTGTTCACTTAAGTCATCTCTCTATTTCATGTGGAAGTTGTTGGTATTTGACTTCTTCGACGGATCAGTATAACGAAGTATTCAGCAAACATGTCGTCTAGAAATCGAGGGCCTCCGATTCCTGTTAAAGGGGGCCCACACGGTGGGTTGACCCAGCCCCATATCCTCGAACCACAATTTGCTAGAGGTCATCGGGGGGCGTCACATCCTCCACTACGCGAAGAAATGAGGGAAGCCCATTATAGTTTGTCTGGTCCAAGACAGCTCCCTCCTCATCCTGCGATGATAGAGGAGCGTTTGGTAGCTCAACATGACGATATCCAGGCTCTGTTGATTGATAATCAGAGGTTTGCTGCAACTCATGTGGCACTTAAACAGGAATTAGAGGTTACACAGCACGAACTTCAACGAGCAGACAAGTATGCACAAACAGTGCATGCAGAGAAGGGCTTACAAATGAGAGAGCTTTATGAGAAGTCTGTTAAAATGGAGAATGAACTTCATGCCGTTAATGCCATGAAGGCTGAGCTCATGCAGGTGCATATGGATATTAAGGAGTTAACTGCTTCTAGGCAAGATCTTACTGCACAAATCCAGATGATGACTCAGGATTTAGGTAGAATTACCTCAGATTTGCAACAGGTTCCAGCAGTTAAGGCAGAAACTGAAGGTTTGAGGCACGAGCTGGAACGAGTTAGGTATGGGTTCATATTTATCCTCTCTCTCTCTCTCTCTCTGAGTGTGTGTATGAATGGTATTGAATTTGTTCTTTTTGCAGGGCTGCTATTGAGCATGAGAAGAAGGCTTTTGCTGAAAGCTTCGAACATGGTAAGGTGATGGAGAGTAATTTAGTGACAATGGCAAGAGAGATGGAAAAGCTTCGAGCTGAATTGGCTAATGCAGAAAAAAGAGCTCCTGCTGCTCCAGCAGTTGGGAATCCAGGTACATTTTATAATAATGATGCAAACCACATGTCATGTTTGAGGAAGATTTCCTTCTTGATTTGATTATAAAAGTTAGCTTGTTCTTTACCATGAACAAAGTGGGTGCATTCAGGTGATATGTTTTTGAATTATTAGGTATACGAAGTAGGGAAAATGGATCTCATTTTATTTGTTATTGAAGTTAGGGAAAGAAGACGTGCTTAAACATTTTGACTCACTATATGGAATGTGCATTCTCTATTGGTGGAAAAGATGATGTTATGGATGAAAGAGAAAGATATGATTTCATAAAAGTTTGTACAAATACAAAGTGTGTTAATTAGTCATTTTGTTACCAAAATAAAATATTCATAAGCAATCCCACAATTCACAAAAAATGTTGGGTAAAAAAAGTGCATTTTCACTGTTCTCTTAATGTGACCCAGTTTCCTACAATTACCCATTGTGGTCTTATAATGTTACCATTTATTGTTTTAATGGTGAATCTTTGGGTTTTGATTGTGGTGCCACAATTAGTGGACTGGATTTATGTGGAAAGTTACTGCTTAGTTCTCCTTTAGAAACTTCCGCCATGCAAATAGAGGTAGAGTGGAACTTATTTACAAAGATATGCATGGCAGCAAGGGGCTTTCTCATACAGATGGTAGTTTAAAGCTGTGATAATATTTTGTGGACCAATGTATATTTGCATATGTCTTTTACATCAGCCTTGAAGGAAGGAAATGGAATTCAGGAGTTTGACTTTTGACATGAAATGAGTCGATTGTGAATGCAAAGATTATTAATAATTTAAACAAGCGGTTCGAAGCCACAGGTCGTCAATGATGGAGTTATCAAAGCGCGTGCGACGCAGCGAAGACCGTTCGAGGAAGTGGACATCGGGATAAACTATTTCTCTTTGAGGCGATCGCGGCGTTTAAGCCTTGTGAAAGAAAGAATCAGCGCGACTTCGCGGGCGTCTTGTGGCGAAGCGTCCGGGGGCCTTGCGCCAATTACGGGCGGGCGGGGAAAAGCGAGCGCCCGGAGATCGCGTCGGTATGGCAAACAGGGGCGGGAGGACAACCCGTTTGGGAATAGGCGAGGGCCGCTTTCCGCAGAATGCGCTCACGAAGCGAAAAGGAGGAGAAGCGATGAGGACGGAAGAGGAGAATGAGAAATCGGAGGAAGAATCGGTATGGGTAGGCGTCGGATATGTCGGGGATCCACGGAACTGGGGACCGCGAATTGAATTCCCAAAATTCCGGGGGGTGGATCTCTTGACTCATTGGGTGGATAGGGTGGAAGCAATATTTGAGTGAGAAAGCTACGATTGAATTTGTATTACCGTCGCCGTTACATCTCGAGGAAAGCGATGGTGGAGATGGTTTGAGCAGGGTTAATGGAGAGCGAATTATCGTGTGATGCGGCTTCAAAAAGGCATCACGGTCGGTTTGTACGAATCGTCGGAGGATGCGAGGATCTGGCAAGCCATAGTAGTAAGCTACGAAGGGATTACTTGCGTGATCGGCCACCGAACCCAGATGCTTCGGACCTTCGGAAGGACGCCGTAAGCGGGATCAAAACCGAGTTAGCATTAGAACTAAAGACGTGAAACCCGAGACCTTGCCGAGGCCATCGAATCAGGCCACTGTGGAAGGAGGAATAACTTAGGATCGGGTCAAACCAAGACGTTCAATCGACCCCTAATTAACTTTGCGACCCCTTTGCGGCGTGAATAAATAAACTAAAGCCAACCTGACTGACTCACCAAAGAAGAAAGGGGCTCGGAAACCTATATCGTCTGTGACACCGTATGGATTTTAATAATTCAATTAAGCAATGAGGAAATAAATGACGAAGATGCGGTGGCAATGTTTCACATGCAACGAAAAGACACTGAATCATGCCAGGCTCAAACGCCCAAGAACGAAGTTTGATTGTGATGACGGATCATCGATCGCGACATTTACACTTACCGAAGTACGACGAAGAACCCAAACAAGAGGGATCGAGACGAATGAGCAAAGGCACGAGCGGTAGACCCATGTCATTGACCACACCCGACCAGGCGGCGCGACCCAGACTTAAGTTTGAAGGCACTTGCCGCCGTCAACCCGGTGGATAATCTTATGACAACGGGGCCCGCGGACAATTTCATTTCTACTAATCTTGCGGCGACGACGGGGATTGCCTCTAAACGCCACGGCATTTATCCTATAACATTCTGGTGGGAAACGGACAAAAGATACTATGCGCTGGTGGTACGAAGGTACTTGTATGCGTAGAAGGCATAATGCTTCAAACGACTTTCTATGGTATACCGATGCCACGCGCGACATCATCTTTGGTATGCCGGCCCGAAGCTAATAAGTCCCATGTTTTTTCGCCTAACGAGTTGTCTTGCCAATTTTGGCTTGAGGACACCCTATCACACTCGAAGGAATTGGGTACATGACCGAAACAGTCGATGCAAAGCGATGGAGAGGGAACGTGTCCGGCGATGGAAACTATTTTGGTGGCGAGATCTGGCGTCCACGCCACAGAACAACCGGTCGGCGAGCATGGCTTGAGGTAGGCGAGTTCTTTGGCGGAATTTGGCGATCTCCACAAGACCCAAAAAAGTTTCTTCCACCCAGGTAGAATTTGACCACCGAATCCGATTTGATTGACGAGACCAAGCCGGTTAACGTAGCACCTCACCGGTAGATGCCTACTTTCGGAAGAGACGAGAAATGGTTAGTGAGATGATGGGGACCGGCCAAAATTAGTACGAAAGATTAGCCGCGAATAGTTTTCATCGCCCGTGTTGCTCGTGAAGAAGAAGGACAACACATGGCGATTTTGTACCGATTATAAACCTTGAACGGCGTGGTATTATGAATCGATACCCCATTCCTACCGCTGGATGATATCTTTGGATAGATTACATGGGGCCTTATATTTTTGAAGCTCGACTTGCGGTGGTACCACCAGATTCGAATGCACCCGATGATATTCACAAAACCGCTTTAGACACATAATCTGGTCACTATGAGTATTTGGTCATGCCGTTCGGACTAAAAACGCACCTCCACATTCCGAGCAATAATGAACCACATTTTAGACCTCATTTTAAGGCGATGACGTTAACATTTTTAGATGATATTTTAATTTATAGCAAATCATGGGGAACACGTGGAGCACTTGCGATCTGTCTTGAAAATTTTGGGCGACCAACAGGTTTGTGATTAAACCATCAAGTGTTTCTTTGGGGGTCCGGAGGTTGAGTACTTGGGCCACTTCATTTTGGTTGAGGGGGTTCGAGTGGACCCTATAAGATTGGAAGCGGTTAGAGAATGGCCGATACTGAGAAATGTGACAGAGTTAAGTGGGTTTTGGCCTCAAGAAGTTACTATAGGAAATTTTGTGCGAAATTTGGGGAAAGGGCTCGGCCACTCCACAATTTAACCAAGAAAAATAAGTTTGTCAATACGGTCTCACTTTAGGCCCGCCATGGCGTTTGATTCTTTGAAAGAGGCAATGAGTACGACCCAAGGGCTTGCATTCTAGAACTTTGAGGAGGAATTTGTGATTGAGACAGATGCATCCGGGCATGGGATTAGAATTCTTTCCCGGAATAACGCCCATAGCTTATATGAGTAAGGGCATAACCGAATCCAAGAGGTCGTGGTCAGTGTATGAGAAGGAGATGTTGGCTATCTTGGAAGCAATTCGGGGGTGGCGCCCGTATTTGGTGGGTCGCAAGTTCAAGATTGTGACGGACCCGGCGAGTTTGAGGTATTTGTTGGAACAAATAGACACTACGGGAAGAGCGACAAAAGTGGATCGCAAAAGTTAGTGGGTTTTGACTACGAAAATTGTTTACCGTCCGGGTAAGGATAATGGGGCAAATTTGGCCTATCACGGAGGGACCATAATCGAACCCGCTGAACCTGTACCACTGCAGTGTGTCATGTCGCCCGTCCCATGAGCATTTGGGAGGACATACCCAAACCCTGACCCGGATGATGAGCTCGGACCACTCTCGATCAAGGCTAACGACCCGAACGAGGAGAAATCAGTTTATGAGGTCAAGCACGGTTGCTTGGCACGGCGGGGGGTGATCTTGGTGCCGAAGGGGGAAATCCGAACAAGGTTGTTACAGGAGTTTCATGCATCTGTAGTTGGGGGGCATTCGGGAATTTTGCGGACGTTTAAGAGGCTATCACAGCTGTTTTGTTGGGCGGGGATGAGGAAGGATGTCGAGGGATTCGTTCGGAGTTGTGACACTTGTCAGCGCAACAAGACGGATAGTCGTTCGCCGGCCGGCTTACTAGCCCCTTTGCCAATTCCAGACCAGGTATGGACGGACATCTCGATGGATTTTATTACCGGTCTTCCTCGTTCGAAAGGTAAGGAGGTGATCATGGTGGTAGTAGACCGTTTGACTATGTGTGCTCATTTTGTTTCCTTACGACACCCCTATTCTGCAAAGGATGTGGCTGACGAGTTCATTCGTAACATAGTAAAGCTGCGGGATCCCGAAATCCATCGTTTCGGATCGCGATCGGGTTTTTGTAAGCACATTTTGGCGTGAGCTTTTTAAGTTACAAGGGACGCAATTGAAGATGAGCTCCGCCTACCACCCTCAAACCGACGGTCAGACGGAGGTCATTAATCGTTGTTTGGAGCAATACCTTCGGTGCTTCACTCATCAAAAACCGAGTGAATGGGAACGTTATCTCGCATGGGCGGAATATTGGTACAACACTACTTTCCAACGGAGCATTTCCATGACCCCGTTCGAGGCAGTATATGGGCACCCGGCCGTGCCAATCCCTTTCCACGAGGTGGGGTCGACTATGGTACATGAGGTGGACGTGCAACTCAGACAGAGGGACGCCCTTCTTCGCGAGCTTCGTTTCAATTTGGAGACAGCACAAAATCGCATGAAACAGTACGCCGACTCTAAGCGGCGGTCGGAGGAGTTCGAGGTGGGTGACTGGGTCTATCTTAAGCTGCAACCATATCGCCAGCAATCAGTTTTCAAGCGAGTGAATCAGAAGTTGGCAAGCAAGTTCTTTGGCCCATTTCGGGTATTGGCACGCATTGGGAGTGTCGCGTATCGTTTGGAGTTACCACCGGACTCCCGAATTCACCCGGTTTTCCATGTGTCTTTGCTGCGACGGAAGCTTGGAGAAATTGGGGCGGCTCAACCTACACTCCCACCTTATTCAACAGACGGTCAGCCCTTGTTTGAGCCATTGGAGGTGTTGGAATATCGATGGAAGAAATGCGGTCGGGGGTACGTGCGTGAAGCTTTGGTCCGTTGGAGGTCGATGGAAGTCGAGGACGCGACTTGGGAGGCCGTCGATGAGCTACGACTTCGCTTCCCTTCTCTTAACCTTGAGGACAAGGTTCGATTTGAAGGGGGGAATGATGATGAGACCACGGCAGCGAACCGTTTCGGGCGGACATACGAGAGGAAGAAGAAGACGGCGGCAAATTGAAGTGTTGAAGTTTAATTTTTATTATTTCCGTATTTAGATTCTTTGCCTTTCTATTTCCGTTCTTAATTTCTGGATTCTTGGAACAATTCGGCCCATGGGCCTGAGTAGCCATATTAGGCGTAGGGTTTCGGTTTTGATAGGATTATGCAGATTTTGTGACTTGAACACTTGCAGCGGTTTTGCTGTTTTGCTAAGAATTCGTGCATTCATTCGAGTGATTAGCATACCTCGGTATAGAGGATCCATCATAATTTCATCTTCTGACCTACAACAAGGCAGCGGCAGAATACCCCAAAGTGATATGTGTGCTTTTTTTTTTTTTTGATTGGGCAAATGATGACTCGAACCTATGACCTCACGGTATAGGTAGTGGTGCTCTAACCGTTTGAGCTATTCCACGTCGTCTCCAAAGTGATATATGTACCTAATAACAACGTTATATGCGTAATCAGTACATGTTTTGGTAAACCACCCATGAGTTTGTTTTGGTGAATTTGGTAGTGCATACTCCTCATTCATATAATCATTCATATATTGTGTAATACAGCCTTATATTTGAGTTCTATCTCTGCAGGTATGAGTTATAATGCTAACTATGCCAATCCTGAATCTGGGTATCCAGCAAATCCCTATCCTTATGGTTATGCCATGCTGCCACCTCCAAATTCAATGCAACCAGTAAGTCCTGAATTACATTATTTTTTTGACACATTGTCTTCGTAAGGGTTCCCTTGGGAGAAAAACGACATTTTGCTTTGAATATTTGCATCTCGAGGAGTTGGTCTTATATAAAACACTTTTATCATGTAACTGATTCGCAGCTATCACTTTATATTAAAACTACTAATACTTTTTAATGAAACAATTAATACTATATACTATATACATACAAAATGTAGATCAGTTGCACCGTAAACTGGTTTACATAAGACTTTGTCTTGCATCTTGTGTTTTTACATTTTTCAACCGAAATCTAAAACGAGACCTGTGATCCTGTTTCAGGCACCTGCTGGTGCGGGTCATCCTCAGTACGCACCTGGACCTAGTGCATGGGGTTCATATGATCCAAACCGAGGTCAAGGATCCAGATAGGCTGATTCATTACTCACTGCATTCGGGTCGGGTACTACAACACTACAAAGTGACTTCTATTTGGTTTATGGAATTATGATCTATTGCTGCTCGATATCCTTTTATTAACACCGTAAATGACATTTCTAATCGGCCTACCAGTTCTCGTTTTTTACCATGGAAGTCTTCGAGGATCAGCGATCGACATCCATTCAGTTGAGTATTGCTGTTTTCACAAAATTTCAGGGCACAATGGTCATTCGATGTCTGTAGTACTAAAATTTATATGGATAGTAACAGAATTTCTGTTCTACCACCTGGAAAATTGGTCAGTCTTATGATTTGGAGCTTAAAAGAGTTGACTTGAGACTATCAATTTTGAATTTGTTTCTCACAAATGTATGTGCAACTTTCCAGTTAATGTGTGGGCTTAGGTTTTTGCAATGTGTTAATGATATGTTAAAATGGTTATGATCTCTCTTTAATATAATGATTGATGTATAATAACAAATGATAAAAAATTATGAGATAATCTCGTACATGAAACTAATACTATTATTTATTTATATTATCCGTTGACTTGTGAAGTCCCGATTCATCTAATAGTGCTGGTGTTAATCTTTTTATGTATATTTGACAAAAATATTTTCTTCTATGATAGGTTTGTCTTGATAAAACATTTATATGATATATTAGTGTATACAAAATACAATTATATTATAATTAAAGGATAAAGGGTAACGTGGTTGTTTGTTAAAATGCACCAAGGGTATAATAAATTTTGTGAGAGAGTAAATGGGATTGTGAGGGTACTCGTACAATGATGAAAAATATAATGAACCCTGAATTCGATTTTTCAATTATACAATTGTATATATTGTAATAAATAACAATGTAAATTACACACTTATGTTTAGATGTTTTCTTAAAAAAATTTAAATGCAAGTGAAGATAATTTTGTCTAAAGTATTGCCCTTTTAGATAAAAATCACAATTTAGCAACAATTTATTATATTTCAAAGTTCAAACATCACATTATTGCAACCCGCCAAATTTTTTGTTTTTTGAGAGAAAAAATTTCAAAATTTTTTGTGCTATCCTGCGGCTAGAACATTTTTAACAAATTGTTTGTATTTTAAAAGTCCAAAACATTACCTACCCACCTCGTGCCATTTTTTTTTAACCGAGTGAACTTTTTTTTAAGTTTCACCCTGCCCCGCCAACCAATTCTTTTTAATAATTTAATTAATGTATTTCAAAGGGATTAAATTTTTTGTAGTCATGTAACTTTATATCGTTTTAAAATTGGTCTCGATTATTTGGACTTTTTGATTTTGGTCCTGTAAATTTCTTAAAATTCTGAAATCGGTCATTTTTACCTACTGCAACAGGTTACCAAGCAGGTAAAACACCACATATGTAATTATTTTATTTTTCTCTTTAATTTTGAAGTGTGACTTGAACTTTTTTAATCCTAATAATTTTGGATGAGTTTTAGGTTGGATTTAAAACAATTTGTATATTAAAAGACAAAACGAATCAAGTCGATTTACTGGGTCTAACTCTAAACTGACCCAAAAATAAAAAAATTAAATCAATAAAAGCAGAAAACCACCATCCCTTCCTAAAAAAATGCGAAAAAAAACCGCAACACAAATTATTTGGATTAAAAATATTTAGGTGACATTTCGAAATTAACGGAAAAAATAAAATAATTACATATGTGACAGTTATCTGTTTGGTGACCTACTATAACAGGTGGACCAATTTTAAATTTTTGATAATTTACAGGACCAAAATCAAAAAGTCAAAACAATCGTGACCAATTTCAAAACGAAGCAAAGTTACAGGACCACAAAAAATTTAAACAATATTTCAAACATCAAATCCTCGCTATCTTACCATTCTTTTTTACGATTGAAAATTTTAAAACGTTTTGTTTTCCATTTCGTCAAGGCATTTTAATAATTTATATGACTTTAAAGTTCAAACATCGCTACCCGTCATGTCTCTGCCCCCACCGCCAAAAAATTTAAATTTTTTTTATGTATTTCAAAGTTCAAGTATCACATCTTTACTTCCCCATTTTTTTCTAAGGAAAAAAAAAAAATTGCTTGCCCCTTTCATCAAAATTTTCAAACATTTCAACAAGTGGGAGAACTCAATCCCACTTCACTTATTTCCATCTTCCCCTCAAGTTTTAAGCTCTCCTAATTTGGTGGTGTTAAGTGCAGCAACTAATACTGTATAAACCGAGAACTGATACTATACAACACTGAAACTAATACCCGAACTGTAAACTCAAACAAGAAACGAACGTGAAACGAAGAAGACAAAGATTTACGTGGTTCGGCTTACAATGCCTACGTCCACGGGATCAAGGCACCTCACTTTCACTATATGAACAAGTAATTACAGATTACACTCTCCAATTCGTTCTAATTGAATCGAATTTCTCCAATCTCACTCAAGAACCCTAAGAATTGTGTACTCTCTGTAAAACTCTCAATTGAAGATGATAACTGCTACAATCGAACCTTCTAGTGCTAACAAATATAACCCCTCAACTAATTTTGGTAGAAACGGCGTGGAAAGCATGTGAATCGAGCAACGAAGATGGACTTCGCGCAACAGCTTTGGTAGTTATAACTGTTGGGGTTATACTGGAAATTATGTTTTTACTTTGTATAACCAAACTGAATTTTCTGTCTTATTTACTGAAATAAATTATTTATCACTGATGCTTTAAATATCATTGAATGTTACATATATTTATTGCATAATTGTTCAATAATCAGTACGCGTTACATTGTAGTTAATTTAGTGATACCAGATCACAGAAGATTAAATTAACAGTCCCTTGTAACTAAAAGTACGCGGTTCACGACCTAGATGAAAATGAACAATCAATCGTGAAAGGTTGAGGTGTAAGGCTCAGATTGGCTTGTCTTGACCAAAAGATTACACTAGTGCATGACTGATGCGCTGAACAGGACCTACAGGAGGATAAATTATTCAGCACTGAACCAGGAAGAATTAGACCTCAGTGGTTCGTTATTTCTTAATCTTCGTCCCTTAAATAGGATCGCGTGTGGTTAATAATTATTGCTTTGACTTATGACGGGTAGAGAATCAATGAGATTCAATACTTTATATCTTGGGCAATATTGCTGGTCACATGCGATTGCTAAGATTTAATACGAAGAATCGTGTGCGAGTACGCTCGTTTGATTTGCCCCCTTGGGAGGTTCATAAGATTTATCATACCAAATCTTGCAAGTAGAATTCGTTTCCGGTATGGATAATAATGTTGAACCGTTCCTTGACCAAGGACAAAAGATATGACTTAATGGAAAGCTATTTCAGTGGCTTGAATTAATTAATGGGCTAGATAATCTTAAACACGGGAAATAATAACCGGGAGCCATATTAACAATAATATGGGTTAAGATGGATAGTGCAATATTAATTATGTAGTGGGATTAATTAATATTTATGGGCTTGAATAATATTGTGGCTCAATATTGAAAATTCAAAGTCCATTAGAAGGTTCAATCTTAATTCTCCTAAAGGCCCCTCAAGTAGCCCAAACATAATGTCCAATAAATGAAAATGGTGTTTAAAATAAAATAAATTATTGTTGCTTAATTTTTCCTATTTTTTTCGAAATTGATAAATAAAAGGGGAGAAAGATTTTCTTTGAATTTTGTTATGGAATGAGAATAAGTATTCTCGGAATACAAGTTTATCTCATTAAATTCAAGAAATCTCCCACTTGGTTATTTGTCTTGATATTTTCGAAAAATTTTAACAAATAAGGAAGGAAAGATTTTCTTGATTTTCTTGAAAAAGATACTCCCTCCGTCCCAATCTTTAAGGTTTTCTTTCCATTTTTTTTGTCCCAATCTTTAAGGTTTCTTTCCTAAAATGGAAATACACTTTATCACACCACTTTATCACTTTATCACATAAAATACTAATAAACAACTCTTTTTACCCCCAACTACCCATCACTTTATCACTTTATCACATAAAATACTAATAAACAACTCTTTCTAATCACTATTCCCATAAATCCTTATGAACAGTAAAAAAGCCCTAAAGAATGGGACGGAGGTAGTATTATGGAAGATATGTATTTTTTGGAATACAAGAATATCTCATAAATTCAAGAAGATCAAAATCTTGGATTCCTTCATCCTTATTTTCCGAAAATCACCATAACAAGAGGAGGTGGGATTTTTGTGGGATATTTTAAATATGGAGAAAAAAATATATTGGATATATTCAAGATTTCTTGGAGACCAAGAAAAGATTTTCCCATCTTATTCACACACCTAAAAATTCGACCACCACCCTCTTATAAATAGGGGATGATTATTTCATCCCCAAGTGCAATTCCATGTGTTGAAAAAATTGGAAATCCACAAAGGTGGTGCAACATAATTTTATTTTTCCTTTTGTTAAATTGTTCGCGAGTTTCTTCCACCGGATTGTTGAACAAGGGCAAGGGAATACTTGAGAAGACCTTTGGTGTATTCGTGTGAACGGGATCCATCTTCTCAACAGTTGTCACTCCGAGAGGTTAGTTTACGTAAACTCGTAGTAATTCCGCATGCGCAGGATTTACGTGAACTATTTGTATGCATGATTGGTTGTTGAATTATTATTTGAATTAATATAGGATTAATTCATGCTAGTAATAATTGTTAGAATTAAATTTGTATTTAAATATTCAACCCGAATAGATCCGGACAATTAATTCCCCAACAATAACTACTATGGACCGGCTTCTGCTGCAGGTCACAACTTGAGTCCGGTTCGTACGATTAAGCCCGGTTCTTGATGAGCCGAACCCGGTTCCAAGATCACCACATCACACTTGACTTAAATTGACCATCATACTTGTTCAACACTTTGTATTTGATCACCACAATTCTCCACCTCAAATCAAAGTGTAGGATTAGTGCCCATCATCTCCAAACCTTGCTTTTCATCAATCCACTTCACAAGGCCCGACAAGCTCTGAACAATACTTGAACTTGTTCCCAGGTAATGACTTAGTAAGCATGTCAGCTGCATTGTCCTCAGTACCAATTTTCTTGATATAAACTATTGAACTGTTCCTTTCTCCACTTCATCTCTCACAAAGTGTAGCTTAACACTGATATGCTTGGACCTTTCATAAAAAACCTGATGCTTCACCAAATGAATGATGCTCTGATTATCACACATGATATCAACACTCTTCTGTTCTATCCCAAACTCATGAAGAATGCCCTTCATCCATATTGCTTCTTTCACAGCTTCAGTGATTGTTATGTACTCAGCTTCTGTAGTGGATAGAGCAACCACTGATTGAAGAATGGATCTCCAACTCACTGTAGTGTCATACAAAGTGAAGATGTAACCAGTTAATGATTTCCTAGTATCAACATTCCCAGCAAAGTCAGCATCAACAAATCCAAGTATAGGATCTGCTTTTGCTGTTAGTTCTTTCAAACAACAATCCTGAGTTTGTTGTGCCTTTCACATATCTGAACACCCACTTCAAAGCATCCCAATGATTACTTCCAGGATCATCCATGAACCTACTAACCACACTCATAGCATAAGCAAGATCTGGTCTGCTGCCAGGGATGAAAATATCGCGGATATATCGCAGATATATTTCATTTTTTAACTATGCGATATGGATTTCGCATGTAAATTTTTTCAAATAGTGCAAATATCGCGGATATATCGCAAAATATCGCAAAATATCGCAAAAAATTGGGAAATATCGAGATATTATTACAGTTTTCGATATTTTTTTTTAATTTAATTGCACCATGGGTATGGACACTGATCATAGTGATATGTCTCAAGATTTATATGCTTTTGACACATATGCGAGTTCACAATTTGATTGGAATACTCAAAATATTTTTCATCACCCAACTCCTCAAATGTCTTATGAAAGTCAAAATGTATATCAACAAAATATCTGGGTCATGACACAATATCCAATTCATGGTAAGTAGTTGGAAGAGATAGGAAAACATATAAATGACATGTGCATAATATATCCATGAGTACTTTAATGTGATGATTTGGTACCAATATTGTTTGGATAGAGATGTCATTACATCTTCTATTTTTGAACCTTATAGGTCATCATTTTGGTACTAATTATATTTTATCATGTAATTTTAGTCATTTTGTATTGTATTATATACTAGTATTGTCAGCTATTTTTTTTATGTACAGTACTGTTTATATAGTTTATTGCTAATATTTTTTTATTTAAATATGTCATTTTATTGTGATTTTAAATGAAATGTATGCATAATTGTGTGTAATAATAACCTGTAAAATTTCATGTCAAAATTTCAATTTTTTAACATAATTTCCGTCATTTTTTAATTTTTTTTGCGATATCGATATATCCATTGATATTTTCTTAAAATTGTTGGGGTTATACGTGAAAATATGTTTTTACTTTGTATAACCTATGTATTAAACACTTATTTACTGAAATAAATTGTTTATCACTGTTGCTTTAAATATGATTGAATGTTATATATATTTATTGCAAACCGTTAAGTATGGCGTTACATTGTAGTTAACGTGGTGATACGGATCACGTTAATCAGTTCCTTTCCTTATATCTGAAAGTCGCGTGTTTCACAACTTAGATAGATCCGAACAATCTATTGGTAGAAGTTGATGTGTAATGCTCGAGATTGACTTGTCTTGACCAAGAGAATACACTACAGTCGTCGTTCGATCTTGTTGAAGCGGACCTCTGAGAGGATAAACTCATTTTTACCTTTGACTTAAGGGATGAAGAGTTAGACCTCACCGGTTGTTGATTTCTTAATCTCTGTCACTTAATAAGAGGACCGTGTGATTAGTAGTTATTGTTTTGACTTATAAATGGGAAGAGAATCATTGTGACTTTGATACCTATATCTTGGGCAATAATATTAATTGCACGAATAGTTCTTCAAATTAATACATAGAATCGTGTGCTTGCAAAAAGTCTTGCTTGATTGGTCCCATTGGTGGGCCAAACCTTTATCATACCAAATTTGCAAGTGGAATTAATTTTCCTATATGGATAATAATAAAGTTGTCTTGTCCTTACTCCAGGATAAATATATTAATTAATATAAAAGCTTTTCAAAAAATTTTAATTAATTAATGGACTAAATAATCTTAAACACGGAAATAATAACCGGAGCCATATTACCGTAATATGGGTTAAGTTGGATAAAGGTAATATTAATTATATAGTGGTATTAATTAATATTAATGGGCTGAATTATATTGTGGCTCAATATTGAAATTCAGAAGCCCATTGGAAGGTTCATCTTAATTCTCCTACAGGCCTCTCAAGTAGCCCAAATTATAGTCCAATAAATAAAATGTGCTTAAAATAAAATAAATTTATTGTTGCAATATTTCCTATTTTTTTCAAAATATTAAAAAAAAATAAAATATGAAGGATTTTCTTGAAAAGATTTTATGGAAAGGAGATAATGTATTCTTGGAATACAAGATTATAACATAAATTCAAGAAAACTCTCACTTGGCTTCTTTAATTGGATTTTTCGAAAATTATGTATAAGAAAAGGAAGAAAGATTTTCTTGATTTTCTTGGAAAGATTTTATGGAGAAAGATATGTATTCTTGGAATACAAGAATATCTCATAAATTCAAGAAAGATCCAATCTTGCAAATCTTCTTGTTTTTTCGAAAATTTAGGCTAAATAAGGGTGTGAGATTTTTGTGGAAAAATACACATGGAAAGAAGAATATATTGGATATATTCAAGATTTCTTGGAGATCAAGAAAAGATCTTTCCTAGCCCTAATTGCCTTGAAAATTTTGAACACCCCCCTTACTTATAAATAGGGGATGAATTTTTCATTCTCAACTAGTGTTCCATGCGTTGGAAATATTAGAAATCCACAAAGGTGGTGCAACAATATTTTTATTTTCCTTTGTTTTATAAATTGTTCATCGGAGAACCTTCCACCGGGGTTATTGGAAGAGGACTTGGGAATACTTGAGAAGGACTTTTGGTGGGTATCCAGATACTTGATCATGTCTGTTTCAGATCGTCTCTCCAACGGGTACGTTTGCGTAAACTCCTAGAAATTCTGCATGCTAGGATCTTTTACGTGAAATATTATTTGCATGTTGTTGTTGGATTGATTATTATTTGAATTCACTTAGGTAAATTCATGCTATTAATAATTGTTAATTTAAATTTGTGTTTATGAGGTCATCCCGATAGATCCTGTCATATGTTATCCCAACAAAAATTAAGGTTGCGATATTACTTGCGATATCGATATTTTCATCCTTGCCTGCTGCATACCATTGCATACATCAAACTTCAGCACCATTAGCATAAGAAACTTCACTCAAAGTTTTCTCTCAGCACTATTCTTTGGAGATTGCTCTTTTGACAGCTTGAATTGCTGAACAATAGGAGTGTTAACAAACTTAGCTTGATGCATAAAGAATTTCTAAAGCACTTTCTGAAGATAGCATGTCTGAGATAAGAATAAGGTTTCCTTACTTTTATTTCTGACAATGTCTATGCCTAAGATCCTCTTAGCATCACCTAGATCCTTCATCTCAAATACTGAGTTGAGCTTCCCTTTCAAACTTTGGATTTTGGCCAAACTCTTACTAACTATAAGCATGTCATCCACATATAGCAACAGATAAATGATAACTTTATGTCCATGCTTCTCCAAGTAAACACAGTTGTCATAAGAACACCTGACAAAACCCACAGACAACATGAAGCTGTCAAATTTCATATACCATTGTCTTGGACTTTGTTTGAGACCATATAGTTTCTGATTCAAATGCATGTTAACTAACTTCTATGCGTCATTCTTTTCAAGAGACTAAATCTCTTCTTCCATGGCAACCATCCACTTTTCACTATCAGTGCTTGATATGGCCTCTCTGTTGTCTTTTGGTTCCTGGTATTCAACTTCTTCTGCTGTAACTAGAGCATAGTAGACAAGATCAGCATGACCAAATCTAGTTGGTGGCCTGATGTTTCTTCTAACTCTATCTCTAGTTAGATTGTAATCTCTGATGTTATCAGGTTGATCATGCTCATCAGCTTCATCTTCACCTCCTGCTTCAGGATTTTCAGTGTCTCCACCCTCTCCACCTATTTCCTGCATCTCCGCCTCCACTGAAGTGTCATCATTTTCTATCTCTCCATCAATTTCTTGAGGTCTCCCATGGTATTTGAATCCCATTTTCTGTTCATTAAAAGTCACATTTCTACTCACAATGCATTTTTGATTTCCTGGTTCCAAGCACTGATGAATATTTAAATGAAATTTAATTTTGACCCCTTTTTCAATAACCAACAAAGATGCACTTCAAAGCTCTGGGTTCAAGCTTATCTTGCTTGATGTGAACATAAGCAAAACAACCAAATTCTCTAAGTTTGGAGTAATCAGATAACTTTCCATAACATACTTCATCTGGTGTCTTCATGTCAATTGCACTTTAATAAACTTTGTTGCAAAGAATCATCCCTATTTATTTATGGGGATTTGTTGATCAAGTAACAAGTTGTGTTAACATCTTCTCCCCATAAAGATTTTGGAAGCTTAGCATCTGAAAGCATGCATCTAACCCTTTCAAGAATGGTTCTATTCATTCTTTCAAAAATTTTCAAACCTCTTAAAATAACCAAGTCCATTTTATTTAAGGATTTTGCGAAGAATACATATCTTCATTCCATAACAAAATTCAAAGAAAAACCTTTCTATTTTATCCATAATTTATGCCTTTCTTTTATTTTAAACACTTTCAGTTAAACTTGGAGCTTTTAAATTAAGATTGGACAAATACTCAATTATCCATTGTTTGTTCTCAAGTATTTCAACTTCTTTCCCAGCTTGTTCTCATACTCAGTGACTCATTCCTTAAATCTATTAAAAGCATCACTCTTAATTAATATATTTTATCCTTGGTAAAGGAACGATTTTCATGATAAACACCCACAATTTCCTAGAGTAGTCATCTATGATAGTCATGAAATATCTACCTCCACCATGAGACTCTATTCTAGATGGACCCCATATATCAGAATGCACATAATCAAACTTCTCATTATAGTAGAGTGAGTACCTCTTGAGAATGGTTGCTTCTTAGATTTACTTATGATGCATTGCTCACAGAGCTGCAGCTTTGACAAGTTGCTTTCAGAGAAGACTCCCTTCTTTGATAGGGCTTGAAGTCATTTCTCTCCAATGTGAGCAAGCCTTTTGTGCCATAGAGTTGAATCAGATGAGTTTGTGGTGGCATCAAGTACCCTCTTGAGAATGGTTGCTTCTTATATTTACTTATGATTTCTCCTATCAAAATGTAAAGACCATTTGACTTTTCCCAATTCATCACCACTAGCGTTACTCTTAGTGACATGAATAGAAGTCATTTTAAGACCATTTGAACTCATATCCCAGCATTTTACACTGAACTCATATCCCATAGATCCAAGAGAGATAAGATTCCTTTTGAGACCAGGAACATATCTCACATTTGTGAGAATTATGATCTTCCCATCAAACATCTCGATTCTCATAGAGCCACCTCCTCTCACTTTACAGCCCACATCATTCCCTAGCAGTACTAAACCTCCATCACTCATCTTCAGATTTTCAAACCATCTTGCAGTAGGACACATATGGAAAGAACAACCTGAATCAAGAATCCACTCTTCATGCATCTTGGTATCAGTTACTATTATTGCTTCATCACTTTCATAGCTTTCTTCTGCAACTGCTGCTTATGCACCCTTTGAGGTTTCTGGTGCCTTCTTGTCTTTGTTCTTTTCTCTTTCTGGACAATTCTTCTTTAAGTGGCCAGTCTTGTGACAAGAGAAACATTTTCTCTTTTCCACAAATCCTTCCTTCTGATCAGATGAGGCATCTTTCACATCCTTCTTCTTGTTGAACTTCTTCTTTCCTCCCTTGAACTTAACATTCAAGCCCTCTCCATCCTTTGAATTTTTCTTGACATCCTTCATCTGCAGAAATTTGGTTTTGATGGTTGTTTGAATTGCATCAAAACTAAGTTGTTCATGCCTTCCAAACAACAAAGTGTCTTTGAAATTTTCAAATGACTTAGGCAAAGAATTCAGAAGCATCAGTGCTTTGTCATCATCCTCCATCTTGACATTTAAACTTTCAAGATCATTCATAGCCCTCAAGAATTCATCCAACTGCTCATTTAAACCCTTTTCATATGTCATTTTGAATGCTAAGAGCCTCTTCTTCATATACAACTTGTTAGATGCAGATTTTGCTTGATATAAATCCTCCAATCTCTTCCACAAGTCAAGAGCAGATTTCTCTTTTGCAACCTCCCTCAGTGGTTTTCACCAAGGCATAGGATGATGGTACTGTGAGCCTTTTCAAGGATTTCAGTCTTCTTGGCTTGATTCTCAGTTGCATTTGTAGATGATGAAGCCGGCCATTGATCTGCGGTTTTGAGTGCATTCAACAACCCATGGTGAGTGAGAAGGGCCTTCATCTTGATCTTCCAAAGCCCAAAATCGTTCTTGCCCGTAAACTTCTCAATATCTAGCTTCATTGATGCCATAATCCTTCAACTCGATTCCCACAGACGGCGCCACTTGTTAAGTGCAGCAACTAATATTGTATAGACCGAGAACTGATACTATACAACACTGAAACTAATACCCGAACTGTAAACTCAAACAAGAAACGAACGTGAAACAAAGAAGACAAAGATTTACGTGGTTCGGCTTACAATGACTACGTCCACGAGATCAGGGCACCTCACTTTCACTATATGAACAAGTAGTTACAGATTACACTCTCCAATTCGTTCGAATTGAATCGAATTTCTCCAATCTCACTCAAGAACCCTAAGAATTGTGTACTCTCTGTAAAACTCTCAATTGAAGATGATAACTGCTACAATCGAACCTTCTAGTGCTAACAAATATAACCCCTCAATTAATTTTGGTAGAAACTGCGTGGAAAGCACGTGAATCGAGCAACGAAGACGGACTTCGCGCAATAGCTTTGGCAGTTATAACTGCTATGGACCGGATTCTGCTGCAGGTCACAACTTGAGCCCGATTCGTACAATTAAGCCCGGTTCTTGATGAGCCGAACCCGGTTCCAAGATCACCACATCACACTTGACTTAAATTGACCATCATACTTGTTCAACACTTTGTATTTAATCACCACATATGAAAATATTTTTCAATTTTCTCCACTTAAAATGCATAGTGTATAATAAAATTTGTGGGAATATAATTGGGAGGGTACTCATACAAAATGAGATCGTGCATGAGAGAGCAAACTAATATTAGTTGAGATTTGATGATGAGAAATGGATGAACTCTTTTTCAAAAAATGCATTGAAACCAAAGCATTATTATTTCAAAGTTATGATTTTATTTTCAATTATAGTAACAATTTGAGTTACTCTTATGTCTAGATGTTTTTTTTAAGAGATATAAATGCATGTAAAGATAAATTTGTCTAGAATTGTTATTGTATTGATTTTTTTATATAAAAGTGTATTTTAAAATTCAAACATCACATTTAAATTTCCTATCAAAAATTTTTTTGTTCACAAATTAATATTTATTCATTTTAAAGTGTTATTTGCAATCTATGCTCTGTTTCATTATGGTTTGAAACAAGACCTACCTTTTTTTACTTATTGAAATCTTTTAAAAAATTCAAACATATCCCGCGGTCAAAATATTTTATTAATTTAAATGTAATGTATTTCAAAATTCAAACATCACATTCTTGCTTCCTGCCATTTTTCTTTTTCCAGTAATTTTTTAAAAGAGTTTCATGGCGTGCTACTGCCAAAACATTTCAACAATTTATTTGTATTCCAAAGTTCAAATATAGCATCCTTGTTTCGCGCCATCTTCAATTTAAACGAGTGAAAATTTTAAGAAGTCCCGCCACACCCTGCCCGAAAAAACATTTCAATAATTTAATGTATTTCAAAGTTCAAATATTAAAACCTTGCTTCGAGCCATCTTCTATTCAACCCGATAAAATTTTAAAAATATCCCGCCATTTCCTTACGCAAAAAATTTCAATAAATCAATGTATTCTAAAGTTCAAAAACAACACACCCGCGCTCTTCGCCATCATTTCATTTTTTTTTATTTTTCAAATAAAATTTTATAAAATATCCCTCCGTTTCCTTCAGCCAAAACATTTCAATAAATAAGTTTCTCCTAATTTAAAAAAACCCGCCATGCCCCACCACCAAAATATTTTCGCTTCCCGCCATAAGTTTCTCCTAATTTAAAAAAACCCGCCATGCCCGTCTCCAAAATATTAAATAATTTTAACGTATTTCAACGTTCACACATCACATCCTCGTTCCCCGCCATTTTTTTCAAACTAAAATAAAATAAAAAAAATAACATTTCCGGCCCCACCTCCTAAAAAATTCAAACAATTCAGAATATTCCTTCCTCCCACCCCTCCACAAATTTCCATCTTCCCGCCACCTTCAAAACCTCCAAAAATTTGGTGCTAAAAATTTTCATGAATCCGTTCAAACAAATTTCATGAATATTTAAACCATTCTTCACCATATTCAATTTCACCCTGCAAATCTAAAACCCAAAATCTTCCTTCATTTTAGTTCTTTCTCTCACTTTATTTTCCGGCGGAAATGGAAACCAATTTTTCCAGCTTGCCTCCTCTCAAAAGATTCAGATTGATGCAACAACACCAACAACAAATCGAAGAAAACAATCACCTCAAAGAAATCCCCAATCACACAGAAAAAATCACTACACCTATATGCCTCCCGGCGAAAAAAACGCAAGGCGTGCCGAGATTCGCCGCCAGCACCCGCCGTTCCCGCCGCCGATTCCACCTTCTGTTTACCGGCCAAAAAGCGAATCTGGGCCTTACAACCGTTGGATCTCAATCTGAACTACGAACCTCTCGAAAATATCTCGAACCAGGAGATCCAGCCACAGGAGTCGCCAAAAATCGAATTCAAAAACGGATTAGAAATTTCCAGATCTGAAAATCCAGAACCAACAGAAATCGACGACGACGGAATCGCGTGCGCCGTGTGCCAGAGCACCGACGGCGATCCAACGGATCCGATAGTCCTCTGCGACGGCTGCGACCTAATGGTCCACGCCTCCTGCTACGGCCGTCCCCTCACCACCGCAATCCCCGACGGCGATTGGTTCTGCGCTCGATGCGCGGAACCAAAATCGAAGCCGCAGATCTCGTGCTGCCTGTGCCCTGTTTCCGGCGGCGCGTTGAAGCCGACGACGGACGGGCGGTGGACGCATCTGGTGTGCGCGATTTACGTGCCGGAGGTGTTCTTCGAGGACTGCGAGGGCAGAGAGGGGATCGATTGCAGCAAGGTGTTGAAACGGAGATGGGGGAGAAAGTGCTGCGTCTGCGAATCGAGAAATGGATGTACGCTCGATTGTTCGGAGCCGAAATGCGCGCGTGCGTTTCACGTGACGTGTGGGTTGAAAGAGGGCCTCTGTGTGGAATATAGAGAGGGGAGGAAGAAGGGAGGCGTTGTTCATGCTTTTGCAAGCCGCATACTGATCTTTGGGAAAAGGTAAAAATTGAAATTCAATTGATAATAATGATAATAATTTAATAAATCTAATTTGTGTTTTATTATTTGTTGTGCTTTTGCAGCAAGAACAGACTGGGAAGTTCAAGATTGTGGTCGAGAAATGAAAAGTTTTGTGTTTTTTGTGGTTTTTTTTATCTTTTATGAGATTTAGTAGTATTTTAATTTTTACAGTGTTGGAAGAGTTGGATATTGTGGTTATAGATTAGCAAAATTGTAAATTTAGTTCTTAATTTACAGTTGCTAATTCTTTTGTAGCAATGGACTTTATTTTAATGAGTTTTATAAATTTTGTTAAAGATGTTTGTATTACCTTTTTTGGGTTTTTTTTATTTTTATTTTCCTAATACCTTGAAGGGGGTGGTCGGATCCCCTGCTGGGCCAAAAAACTCAGTGTCCTGTGCAGGTCTATAAAACTGTGTTATTTTGGCTTCTTTAAATAATAAAAATTGAGACATTTTTTTCATTTAAAAAAATTATTTATATAAAGAAGTCAAACGACATAGTTTTATAGACATGCACCCGTGTAGGTTCTTTTGGGGAGATCCACTCCCAAAGAATCCAGAGTTCATTTGATTTTAAAAATAAAATGAAATATCTAATAAACTTAACAATAGAAAGGCTAATTGCGCGGATTAAGTGCAAAATAATCGTAAAATTAAAAAAACAAATAAAAAAGTTTTAAAAAATTGCAAATTTTAAAACTGAAATTGAAAAAAAGAAAAAAAGTTAAAACTGAAAAAAATTAAAAAAAGAACTTTTAACATTAAATTAAAATTTTATTTATTTAAAATATTTTTTTTTAACAAAATTGAGACATTATTTTTCTTTTAAAAAAATTATTTATATAAAGAAGTCCAACTTTTGGCGGGATCCACTCCCAAATAATCCAGAGTCCATTTGATTTTATAAATAAAATGAAATAACTAATAAACTTAACAATAGAAAGGCTAATTGCGCGCATTAAGTGTAAAATAATCGTAGCATTAAGAAATACACAATTAAAAGTAGTACAATCTGATTGATTCAATTGTATTTGTAGGCTTTTTCCTGAATTGGTGACTCACTCTTTCCAAATCCCAACTGAGGTTTGTGCATATTCCACCAAATGACAAATTATTTCTATAAAAAGGGCAACAACACAAGTTTCATACCAAACACATTTCTTTAACTTGTGGACAAAATATTAGCCTTCATTTTAAGACATTATCTCAATTCTTCAACACATTACATATAAGATTGAAATCTTGACAACCAATGGATATATACACTTCTTAAACATGATACACACCTTCCCAATAAGCTCTTTTAGTAGCAATACAATGTTGGTGGTGCAACATTTTTTTGGATTTTCTTTGCTGTCAATTATACTTTTAAATTCTCCGGTGACTGCTGATGGGAGACGAACATCGGTGGTTGGTGATCCTGGGATGAGAAGAGATGGTCTGAGAGTAGGTATTGAGGCATGGAATCAATGTAATGAGGTTAATGAAGAAGCTCCTAATATGGGAAGTCCAAGAATGGCTGATTGCTTTGACATCAATAGTTTTACAAATCCTAGTAAGTTCATGCTCTCAATTTGATAATCCCAATGTGTTTTGAATGCTCCTTTATTTCAAAATGGAGTTTCATCTTGTTCTTGAATTGCTACTACAGCAATCCAACAATTGGAATGGAGAATGTCCCAAATCCAGAAAAAAAAAAAAAATCTCTATTTTAAAATTGAATTGCCACTATGGAAAATTGGCAATCCTACGATTGGAGTGGAGGATTCCATCCGCAATGACAATACTCCATCCAACCCATCCATTATAACTGATGTTTAAAAATATTTCATTTTATAATTTTTTTGACCAATAATATATAAAAGTCAAATGTGGCAAATTTTGCAATTTTTATATTTTACATATATGGAGTAATTTTTCTTAGGCAATACATACCATTAAAAAAAAAAAAGTTTGAAGTGCAAATTTGAATAATGACGTCATTTGAATATTATTTTCCATTGGGCCGATTTTAAATGCTATTTGAAATTGGGCCCCTTGTGCAAGAGAATAGTTGCTAACCTTTATTTCAGCCCATTTATGGCTTTTTCATGTTTAGTGGTTTTTTGGGCATAACCCACTTTTCTTTCGAATTAGCATTTTCTCCATTTTCCATGTGTTTTGTTTGGGCGTTTTTGCCCCATCTTGTATCGTACTTTGCAACTCCATTTCTTTTTATCTTATTTTATAATATACACAAATTGAACAAAATTTAATATAAAATTTAATTCTCTTAAATGAGTGTAGTGACAATTATTTTGGGTTAACAAATCTTCTTTAGAAAGACACGTAAAATAGGCCGGAGGGAGTATACACACAATTCATGCACACTGATACTTACATTTCAAGACCTCTAATTTCTCATCGAAAACCATTTTTTTCCGAAGAGAAGTCGGGGTGGTTCACAGGGTAAACGAGGAAGACAACAACCTCAGCATAGTAAACGCCACGTACGGGACGACAGATGTCGACCAATACGCAGCTTGGAAGGAGATATATTTGGGCAGAAAATGTGAAGTGCAAGACAAGCCAAACCCATGGCAGTTTTGGATGATAATGGTCAAGAGTGGAAATATGGACACACTTGCATCTATATGCCCCAAAAATGGCAACAAAGCACTACCTTTCCCACCTGAATCTGGGTTCCCCTGCTTCGGGCCGGGCTGCATGAACATGCCACTCATGTACCATAACTATACGAGTGTACAAGAACATGCCACTCATGTACCATAACTATACGAGTGTACAAGAATACGAGGGGAGAAACACACTAAAGGGCAGTTTCTACGGGACATGGGACTTAAACTCGGATGTTAGAGTCGCACTTACAAAGAATAATACCTCGTATTATGATGTGACTTGGGAGAAGGAAGTCGGAAATGGGAGCTGAATGTTTCGTCATGTTCTGAAGACATCGTCAAAGTATCCATGGCTGATGCTGTACCTGAGATCAGATGCCACAACAGGTTATTCTGGTGGATATCATTATCAAACAAGAGGAATGCTGAAAATGGTACGTGATTTTCACTTTATAACAGCTAAAGAATGATGTGTATTCGACATTTCTTATACTGTATGATATCTATTTGGGTTGGGTTATTCACACCACAATTTTACACAACCTAAAATAGTCAAATTTAGTCAAACATACTAAAAAAAGTCAATTACATATCTTTCATTTAATCTAGTTTTCTTCAAAAAAATTATCTTGAAAATGGTACCAAAGTCTAGATTTATTTACAAAGCATAATGATTTTTTTTCAGAATTTTTAAAAATGGTATCAAAGAAAGGGTTTATTCTTCATTTCAAGATTAAAAAAAAAGGTATAGAAATGTTACAACCAAGTAATGGTATTTAAAGCCACTGAAAGGGTATTTTTAACTTTCTTGGGTATGTTTCACCAAGTCTGGTATATTTTTTTGTCCCAAATCCTAACATATTTTCATCAAAGATTCCCAAGTCTCCAGATTTCATAGTGACATTCACATTAGAAATAAAAAGAGGAGGGGGCCCAAAAAGCCAGTTCTACCTAATGGACATTGGCAGCTGCTGGAAGAACAATGGCGATCCTTGCAACGGGGACGTGACAACAGACGTGACACGTTACAGTGAAATGATCATAAACCCTAGCATAGATTCATGGTGTAACCCAACTAGTCTATGGTCCCCCCCCATACCACAACTTATCAAATGGGACCCGCATTCACCGTTCAGACAAAAAAAACTTTCCATATAAAGCTTACCATATTTACTGCTCACCTGGTAATGCGGAGTACCCAGAGGAGCCGTACAACTTGTGTGATCCATTTAGCAATCCTCAGCCACAAGAGATACTGCAAATTTTGCCTCATCCAGTTTGGGAGAGTACGGGTATCCAACTAAGAAAGGCGAAGGTTGGATAGGAGATGCCAGAACTTGGGAGCTTGATGTAGGCAGACTTTCACAAAACCTATATTTTTACCAGGTAATAATGGAGTTTTATCAATCCAGGACCTGAAAAATAGTAAAATTATCAATAGGGGCCTGCAAGATTCTTTTTATCAATTCAGGACTTGAAAAAATAGGAAACTATCAATTTGGACCTGAAAGATAGAAACAATCAATTTAGGACTCACATTTTAAGAACATGTTTGTGGTCTTATAGTTTCTAGTTATCTAACAATAATTTTATAAATCAAAATTCCAAAAAAAGAGAAGATACATTAATTTCATGAGAATAAAAAATATTAGAAGTAAGAATAAAAAAACAATTATGTATATTAATAAATAAGACTATATATTATAAGATGTCAAATATGGTCTAAAAAATTTGAGAGTTCTTATTTATCATTTCCATCTTTCAGGAAATTTTCAGGTCCCGAATCGATAGGAAAAATCTTTCAAGCCCTTAATTGATAAGTTTACAAATTTTCAGGCCTTGCATTAACAAAATTCCAATAATGTATCATGAATACATATTAACCTAACAGGTTCAAGATTACTTACAAAGAGATTGCAGGATCCAGGTACTCCACCAGCAGAGAGACACTGGTCATCCATTGATTTAGGAACTGAAATTTACATGTCCGAGAACCAAATTGCTGAATGGACAGTCCAAGATTTTGATATCACCATTCCTGCACAAGGGGAAAAGATGAAGTCTTGAGTTCAGAGTTGATTACCTCTCTCTTCCTCTTTCCATACCCTTTTTGTTAAAGAATGATTGATCACCAGTTCAATCAGCAGAAAAAAAAAAAAAAAAAAAAAAGAACACTGTAGAATAACATTGTACAGAAGATCGAGGAAACAAGATTTCCATTGTCGAATAATTTATAGATTAATAAAGAAACAATTGTTAACTGTACATGTAACTAACTAGAAGATTCATAAACTACAAACAGCTCATTTCTCATTTCTCACAACAAGCGCCCTCCAATCTCAGTGTGAATCAATTCACAAACACGGGCATGAACCACTATAATCCGATAACACCATCCACTTGCAACATCATTATATGTTGTTCAGCGTCCTCTTTGCATTGAGTCGTCCTTTTAAAGAGCAGAGTTCAGCAACGTATGATAAGGTTCTTCCCACTAAATTAGTCCAACCTGCATAGCCCCAGCATCCCTGTGAGCAGCAACAGCAACAGCAGCTCCAGCAACAACATACTGAGATTGGGCTTGCAACAATTTTGCATCAATGGTAATTGAGTTGTTATTCACTATGCCTGACTTTGATTGTGATTGGTAATACGGGTTGCTGTTCCTTTCAGCAGGGTTTACCATAGCTTGTGCATATTGTGGTCCTTTGCATTCAATGTCAATAATCGAGCCATTTACTGGTTTAGCAGGCATGTATTGCTGCTGGGATTGTTGTTTGACGTGAGATTCTTCTAGATTCTTTCCTGTGTTAGTCCTAAAGAAACAATGTGGAGAGTTAGATTGTGGAGGAAGTATGGCATTCTGAACACACACCCCTCCATCGTAGGAGTTGTTCATTTGTCTAACATTCTCATATGG
This sequence comes from Stenogyne calaminthoides, assembly GCA_037126765.1. NCBI lineage: Eukaryota > Viridiplantae > Streptophyta > Magnoliopsida > Lamiales > Lamiaceae > Stenogyne > Stenogyne calaminthoides. The sequence continues at coordinate 367,877 of JBBCBC010000030.1, read as the reverse complement.
TAAAACAGGCCCCACTACTCTTCCTGGCCTGGCTGCAACAATAAAGGGAAAAGGTTTATCAGAAAATGACAAAGAGAAGAGGAGGAAAGAGATTCTCTTTCCCAACCCTCAGACATGAACACCCAATATTCCCTCCATTCCTAATTACATGTCTGGTTTTATCCATTCACACAAACCAAATGTTCATTAATTAGGGTATCAAAAGACTATTATACCTTTATTTATTACTCACCCCGTCACATTATTACTTGCACCCTAAATTGTGCACACAAATTAAGAGAAGTTCACTTTATGCTTTATTTGGTTGCTTTATAGGATAAATTTTATCCACACTTATGTATAAAGTGAAGAAATGGGTTACATTGGGTTTATTTATGTTTGAGCCCACTTCAATTGCAGTTTGTGATAAATTGTGGATATTGTGAGGGTGGAGTTTGTGGAAGGTAAATTATATTTTGGAGTGTGCAAATTGTTGTGGGATGTCCCAATAAGGAAAGTGTGCAAATAATCATGGGTCAAAGGGAGTACTAGTTATGATAATATAGACCACAATTTATAAGGGGTGGTGGAGAAAAGGGTAATCTTTTGTTGATATTAGCAAAGTGAACGAATAATTAGGAACACCATTTTTGGATAGAATCAGACAGACAATTAGGAACGGAGAGTGTTTGACAAGCTCAATTTGTGAACTGTGTAATCAATTTCATTTCACATGTTGGCTTCTAATCTGAAAAGAAATGAGACTCAAGGTAAAATTTCTTATACCATTTGGAAACCCGTGGTGGTGGCCGTGAAGGCTTTGGTATATCCCCTGATTTGGCATCTGGAACTCTAAACACTGTAGATTCTTCTGCTTTAATTTTGCGGTTATCAAATGCAGAAACATTCGGCTGTGCTACAGGAGGAGCTATACTAGAGTTTATAGTAGACCTACATCGAACGAAAAAGAAGAAGAAAAAATAAGAACATTGTTAGTTTATGGAAGACATAAGAAAGTGTTTTTGAAGCCAAACACAAAATGAAATATTAAAGAACATCAAGTGAAAGAGCTAACCTTGGAAGAGAAGTATGCTTCCTCTCTGGAGGAATTACATGCCCACTTTTTCCAGCATTTTCCTCCAAATAGGCAAATTGCTTCTTAAAGTGACCAATCGCACTGTACAACACAGAGAGCATATCAGTAATCATACATAGTTTTAGAATGAGACTAATGTATCTGATGAAACAGTACAAAACCTAGGATAGAGAAAACTTGTGCCGCTGTTCCTGGCCATGTAGTCCTTCAATAGTTGAGGATGGTACTCCAATATTTCCCTGAATATTAATTCCCTAATATCTTCTTTTGCCAATCTTCGTCGCTCAAATTCAAATTCCAACTTTGAGATGGGCTGAGAAGAAGGCTCCCTCTCAATTTTAGACAGACCCTTGAAGTACGGATCAGCCAATGCCTGGTAAAAACATAAGCCAAAGGCAGGACAAGAAATAAGTATTAAGATGAAACTTAAATAAAAAGGCAAGTGGATAATGGATCATATATAGGGGGGTGTTATCAAAAAATTTTAAGTGATTTAATCACATAGAATTGTGTGTAAAAGTAAATTTGAGTGTTTTTCATTTGAATGCTTCTACTTAAGTAATTAAAATTTAGAATCCATAATCTAAAAGCTGAGAGGGGTATGCTTCTACCTGATTCTAGCTTCTTACTAATATTTTACTCTATTTCAAATCTTTTATCAAACACTTAACATCTACTTCTTATAAATTTTTACACACTTATCACTTTCACTATTAAGCAATTTTCCTCACACTCACTTAATTAAATCACCTCCTTAAAAGAATAACTTTTTGCAAACAGCCCCATAGAGAATTTATGGAAATAGGACTTGTGATCACGCAGGCAGTACCTCTTCAGCACTGGGACGATCCTTTGGATCAAATGCCAATAGCCTTTGCAATAATTTGAGAGCTGAAGGATCTGCATTTGGAAATTTCTCAGCAAAAGGCACAGTGCGTTTTTTCCTCATATCCATCAAATATTTTCTTGCCTTCTCGTTCCGTACCTGAATCAAGGACACAATGAACACTCAAAAAACAGAAAAATAATAAAAAATAAAATAAAAAATCAATCAAGGCTCGTTTTCCATACCCCAGAAATCGTATCTATCGATGGTGTTCCCAGAATATCAGTGATCAGGTCGAGTTGATGAACGACACTTTTACCAGGAAACAATGGCCTCCCAGCCAAGACTTCTGCAAAGATGCATCCTATGCTCCAAATATCAATAGCAGGTGTATACTGCAAGAGATAATGTAAAGATACATGAGATGGACCCAAGATTATAAAGCAGTAAAACCCTCCAGGAAATGATGCAACCTGACACAAGTTACCTCCGAAGAACAGAAATATCAACTCCCAGGAGAGTTCAATAGTCCTCCCTGAACAAAATTGTTTTAATCTACAATTACTACTCATATGAAGACTCTAAACACACACATTTTGTACTGAAAAACAATCCATCATGATGCCCCCAATGTGAATATGCCCCAAGATGCCCCCAATGTGAATATGCCCCAAGGTGTAACAAATGATGAGTATGACACAAGAAGTCCACATGAACCTTAGCTTCTTGCCATATAACAAGTTTTTGAATTGAATCAACTGACACGATGAGAAACTAAGAGCTAAAATGCCAGATTCAATAACAATTCCAAGCAAGTCTGTGAGGACAATAATCCGTGTCAACTCAATATTGAATTATAAGGAGCTTAGCAACCAATGAGAAATTCAATAAAACAAAATAAAAATAGAGAGCCAAGGGGGGTAAAAGACCTTATTTACGAAGGTGAAAGATAAGGATTAAGAAAAAGTATATTCAATTACACAACCCAAGCCAGCTTCATAAAAGAAATTATAGAAGCTTTGATAACACAAAAAACCAAACCATGATCTGGTGCCTATTATTAAAAGCTTTATTGGCAAAGGAACAAAAAGAGCAGATGTACTAAAGGTCAATACCTTTGAGGAGAAAGATCCACACAACTCAGGAGATCTATACCATCTTGTAGCAACATAATCCTGCAGGGTAAGACAAGTTGTAAACAAAAGATTAGATGTCTAACACCTCAAACAATGGGCAGGAAAGAGGTATTGAGAAAACTATGAGAAATTACGAGGACAGGAAAGTACCGTCCAAAAAACTGTTGTGGGGGTGTCATTGAATGCCACTCTTGCTAGCCCGAAATCACAGATTTTAAGTTTGCAGTTGGCATTTGCCAGTATATTCTTAGGTTTAAGATCTCGATGATAGACATTAGCTGAAAGTAAACAGTAACAAATCAAAATGAAAGACTAGGTTATGGAGCACATGCTAACTGCAAGATTTACAAGAAGTATAGCTCATCTATATGGCAACTGAAAGTAGTTTAATCTGCCAATGTAGTGAAATCTATCAATTGATTCATAATGATTTATAATTACCAGTGTGCATATATTTCAGTGCCCGTAGCATTTGATAGAGAAAAAACCTATGGTGCTCATGTGTCAAGTCATCATTAGCTTTTATGACTTGATGAAGATCAGACTCCATAAGCTCGAAAACAACATAAATGTCTTTAAAGTCACGCCTAGAGGGTGGCATCATGATCCGCTTAATTTCAACAATATCAGGATGGCGCAAAAGACGAAGCAACTTGATCTCACGCAAAATCCGAATAGCATCAGATGTATGCTCGAAAATGTCGGTTATTTTCTTTATTGCTACATTTTCTCCAGTATGTGTGTCAATGGCAGCACAAACAACTCCATAGCTACCTTTTCCAATAATTTCTTGAATTTTGTATCTATTAGCATCGCCATATTCGGTGAAAAAATCTGCATCTTTTGGGATCTGCAAAGTAGGTACACCACAGTTAGGCAGGAAGTTGGTGATATCTCTAAAAAAAATCAAAGAAGACTGTGCAAACCCTTCAGAATTTCAAAAACACTAGAACAGAATTCACTAAAAAAATTTTTTTTTTTTTTGTTCCACAGCATTTGTTCAAACCTAGGGAAATATCAGATCTAAAGAGTTTTCAAAATCCATAGCTTTCATTTTTCTCAAAACTTTGAAAAAGGTAGAAGTATAAGATAGGAAGAAATTAAGACCTGGAAATTCAAAGCATCAAACCTTTTCTCCCCACTCCAATCATAAAATTCAAATCGTGTTAAGAAATAATACAGATAATAATGCTTCATAGTACAAAATAAAGCTCTATTCTACAGAGAAGTCTAATTGACGAACAAAGCTATGAACTGAAACTAAACAACAAAATAGGCTCACAAACAACGCATCACAAACCTTGTTTCGCTTGTCTTGCTGCTGCATCCTTCCTTTTTCAACCGTAAACACTGTCTCAACTCTGTCAAATCAGATCAAAGCAAAAATCTTCGTCTCGAGTAAAAGGAAAACGAAAACCAACAAATTCAAAAAATCGACCGATTTACTGTTCACGCGAACTGCGGCTGCATCCACCGCCGGAAACAACTACACTGCACCTTTCGCCGCCGCCTCTGCTGAACGACCGACTGCCGGTAATTTTTGAATAAATTTGAGAAAGTTGGAATAGTTGGGTTTGGGAAATCTGACGGTGAGGAGAGAGGAAATAGGTGAACGTTAGACGATTTTATACAGGACCTTTATTTTGTGGCCTTCCGATTTTTAAATTTCTTTTTCTTTTAGTTTATTTATTTTTGAAAAATAAGTAGTACTACTACTATTAATTACTATTTTGATTCAATATCGAAATAAATAAATTTTTTTTATTTAAAATTTAAATAATTTTAAATTTATTAATTTTATCGAAAAATTTTGATTATTTATTATAAAAATATAAAAAATTTTAATTTTTTTTTTATATCGAAAAAAAAAATCTTTATAATAATTTTTTCAATTTTTAATATATTTATTTGTATATCGATAAAAATTGATATCGATATGTAATATTGACATACTTTATTTTTTATGTCAAAATTTACAGATTTAAAATTAAAATTTTGATACTTTTATTCCATTCCGAAAGTTTATGACATTTTTCAAATATTAAAAAATTATTTAAATTTTTTGAATAATGAAAAAATTTTAAATTATCTTTTGTCTCATAAACATTTATCCCATTGATGTATCAGGTAATTCCATTTCCTAACTACTACTTTTTTTCTTTTTTCAAGACTTTGCTATTTGGTTCATATTTTAGCAAGTAAGTTTTTTTATTACTACTTAAAATGATAAAATAATTTTAAATCAATCGTATAATAGAGGAGGGATAAAACAATCATAGTTCACTTTAACAGTTATTTTATTATTTTAAATACTAATAAATAATTCACTCGCTAAAACATGAGAAAAAATGTAAGTATACAAAGTCTTGTAGGACAGATGGAGTATTATTTTAAAAAAGAGGTACACTTAAGTGAGACAATTTCATAGTGACCCGGAACAAACAAAATATTATATTGTAAAGAAATTTCACTTATGATTTTTTGCTCCCCCTCTCGTTTTTAATTTTTATCTTTTATTAATGATTATGTACACATTTTAAAATTACTAGACAAAAATTCGTACACATGAGATGGACTACAAATTATCACAAATCATCTCACACATCTTTCAAAATATTAAAGTAGCACACTAAATATTTTGTCTTATAGGAAGATCGTCTCATACAAGTGTGCCACAAATTATCTTTTTTAATATCTTGATATTCGGATGATCTTGATATTCGGATCAAGGATCGAGTAATGTGGATGTAGCGTGTGGCTGGATGGTGGGGTTGGGTGGGTTAACGTACTAACCGTATACATGCGGATATTTCTCTGATTGGTCAGCGCAAGCCAGTTGTCCCTTTTGTTGCTTCCATTCATTTCTTATCTTTTTATTATTTATATTGGAAGTGAGCTTTCGGGAGCTTGGATGGTCCACCAAAGGTATTGCATTTTGACCCCGAATCTTTTTATATATTATTAATTATATCATTTTGGAGGTGTGCGTTCAAGTTCTATATTATCTCTTTATCTCAATTATTTTATCACTTGGTTGGTTGGAACCCCCCAAAGCTTAAATAAAACTTATTTGGAGATTTTCATAATTACTATAAAACAATGTTTTATTTCGGTTTAGTTTTAGAAGATCCAATAATACATTTTTAGAGACATGTGTGAGACGATTTCACGATGAAATAAAATATTATTGTGCATGCTTTAACATTTGGACATCGTTATTTGACCAAATTCACCGGGGGTGATGAGAGTACTTCTGTCATTTCGGGTGAAGTATTGACCCAAGGTGATTAATCACCCCTCTCACCATTATTATTAACATTTAAAATGAGTGAGTGTTAATTTGTCTTTAATTTGTCTGATGTCTTTACATATGAAAATTTCGTCGCAAGTTATTAAACATATCTTTTATAGTTAAAAGTAACCGGGGTTTTTAGTATAATTAAAGAAATATTTTAAGAGAGATGAGTGTTGATTGAGAAATCATTTTTTTATTTTTTTGGGATGATTGGGCATTGATATTTTAACACTTTGAAATGGATTTTTCAATTTTAATCATATTAAAACTTGTCAGAAATGAGCCATGGTAATATATAAGTTTTTGTCATCATAAATACGTATATGTGTGTGTGATATGATAAAAAACTTAGTGTAGATTTTTCAAAAGATTCTATTGTTGCTATATTGGATCAACTTAGCTCCGAGTAAATGAGTCATGGTAGATCAGTTGCATGTCCGACTTGAAAGCATTTATATCAATATTTATTTCCAAGTCTTCAATAAACTACTACTATAGTACTTTATTATTTAATTGAAGAAGAGAATTTTAAAAAAGAAGGACACAATAGTGACTTCATCTTAATTAGCTAGATCTTAAAAATCTTCACCACTTAATTATATGACAAGATTAGAATTTAATGATTTCAGATTTCTTGTAATATAATATTATTCAATAAAATACAATCTTATTATGATTTTGAAATAAATATTGATTCAAACGCAATCTAACCAGGCATTAAGAATTTTAATATTTCATTTTTCACAAGAAACTTTATACTATATATTTTTTGACAATAAAGAATTTTGTATTGAATTAATATATATGTCCAGTACAAGAAATCTTCTAAAAGGCAGCTCCTGGCTCTTTATAAATAACTATCAAGAAAAATGAGTGTAGAACTGTCTTTTTTATTTTCAACACTTAAAATATATAGGATAATATAAACCTATATACTTTTTGTCTTTTTGACACAGAGGTTATATATATAATATATATATATATATATGTACTTATTTATTTGTTTTCTGAATTATGTCTGGCGCATGCGATATCTATAACTGAAGAAACTAGAAAGTCAGTCCTTGAAATTATTTTTTAAATGGGGTTGAAATGCAATTTCAACTGCATGAAAATGGCCATTTACCTACATAAAAAGAAAAGAAATATATAAATATATATAAAAAAATATTAGAACTGGCCTGCATATATACATTAATTAATATTTTCACTCTTTTAGTAGAAGCCTGCAAATGAAGGGACATTTGGTACTTTGTTTAATGAATTGACCTCTTCAGATTAAAGTCAACATAATTATATATTTTTCATTCAAGCATCATAAATAATTAGAAATTCGACTTTTATAATTTAGACCAAGACATTGAAAAATACTACTCTTGTTGAGGTCTTAATTAAATGCTTTAATTCATTGACACTTTTAAAAATCGTTGTTGATTCCACTCTTGTCGTGGACACAATTTAAAACTACTATATTAGTTGATTCAATGATTCCACGATGAAAAAGTTTGTCATGATCATCTTTTTTTTTTTTTTTTTTCATTTGATTTATCACAAATAAAATAAGTATGTTTATACACAGAGAAAAATTGGGTTTTTTTTTCACTTTGGTCTGTTAGTCGGTGCAATAAATGGTTCATTCAATTAGGAAATAAGTAATGCCTTTTCAGACATCTTGAGTGCCTTATAAACCATGCCATTCAATTTTTTAATAAGAAAATTTATATTTTTATTATTTAAGAATGGAGTTTAGATCCATAGTCTGTAAATTAGTATAATTGGTAAATCATACAAGACAAATGTGTGGCAAGTTCATAAATCATAATCAGGTGTAGACATAAGAGTTAGAATTCATGATTTTTTATTAATGCAGTTCACCTGCCCCATCCATCAGATCAAACACATGTTGTAAAACAAGAAAATTTATATGTTTAAATTTTAGAAAAAATTACACGAAGGTACAAATCTTTCCAAACTATTACTTTAAGGTAAAAAAAAAGTTTTGTTATTATTTTAAAAAAATTACACTATAAATATTTTATATATGTAAAAAATACAATTTGCATTTTTTAATTATATAACGTGCAAATTCAACTATGTATGTATAAGTGCAAAAAAGATTTGTCTTATATAAAACAATCATTGGGCGATTTTTTCATGATTTCCACATATATGTGTGTGTGATATGATATCAAAAACACTCTTAGTGTAGATTTTTCAAAAATTCTATTGTTGCTATAGTTGGAAACAACTTTCATCTTGAGGGAGGCCTCCGCCATGGTAGATCACCATCTTCATGTCCGACCTGAATGCATTTAAACTTCATCAATATTTAAAATGCCCCGATTATCTTCAATAAACTCCACTACTATTTTTTTTTTTTCTTAGGGCGTACCGACTTCTTTTACTGTGATGATTGTGTTTTGGATAAATAATTGATTGAAAATATGGGACGGGTGGGGGCATTATGCATATAAATTTGTATATTGAAAAATCTTATATTATAATAGTAGAAGTGCACTTCCAAAATACCGTCAAGTGTCAGCCCTATCGTTCTGCCACGTGTCATTGTTCTAATTTTTTAATCAGTTTTTCTAATTTATTTTTATTATTTTTGCCACCCGTCTCTTCACCTATTCTCTCCGCGCCTCTTCTAAATTAGAACGATGTACACTAATTTTCAGATTAATCAAACAGGGGCCGAGCTCAAGTGGCGATTTTACAGGCGCCGCAGGCAGACGCGGCAGACGCGACGAGGGAACGGCGACGACGGTGATGGATGCGGCGGATGTGACGGGGGATCCTGAAACAGCGACGACGGTGTGTGTGTCGCCGCGGATGCGCCAAGAGATCTGGAACAACGTCAACAGTGATGGACGCGGAATCAGACAGGGGGACCGCGCTCGGTGGCGGATCTACGGACGCCACTGGTGGACGCGGTGAATGCGACGAGGGAACGACGACGGTGAAATATAACTAATAGTATGATATTTTCGTTTAATTATGAGAAATATAACTAATGTACTCTCTTTCGCCGGATTTGGATAGTTGTTTTCGTTTAATTGGTTTATTCTATTGCCAGTTAATTATGAAGTTTTGTTGGGATTCTTTAATTCTGAATAGTTTGATTTCGGATCCAGGATTCGTGCTTGAATGGGATCATATAAGATTCTGACTACTTAGTGATTATCGACATTTATTTTCAGGTGTTGGAGTGCGAATATGCAGTCCAAGGTTAAATCGTGATCCTTGCTCAGGTAACTAAATATATATCCTACAATTGATAGAGAGTATATATAGTTGTATAATTTCTGAAATTAGAGTTTTCTTCTACGCTATCCTGAGCTGAAATTACATAAACAACAAATCTTAAATTCATATTTTCAGCAATAATTTGAATAATATAGAAAAGAACTATAGTTTTTCTCTTCCTGTTTTTATAGGTTACTAAATATTGATTGTTGTATGGCTCCTCCTTTCTTTGTGCAGATTTTTTTCAGATCTTTTTGTTAGGTGAACCTTTATTGAATAAGTTCGTGGTCATTGTAAGTTTTACAATATAATATTACATTCAAACACACTCATCATCACTCTTATCAATTTGTTTCTGAGTACTGTAAATCTATATTTTCATTGGTAGTTGTTAAGGCATATCATGATATTTTGTAAAACAATGTAGGGTTAACATGTCAATAATGAATAAAAGTAGTATTAAAGGTTTAGTTTGTAACGGTTACACAGTTTAATACTTAGTTTCTCACGCTAATACTGTTAATTTTAGGCTGGACAAGAAGAGATTGCAATGGTTGCAGATCTTGCAAGGCCCGGGTACAAGTTTGAATTGTCGTCCGCTGTTCCATCTGTTGGCGTGGTTAGAATTGTTTGGCTTTAGATTCTTTATCATTTTATCTATTTAGAATACACTTTTTTCCCTATATTTTATGCTATTTATTTATATATAGCCTAAAGTTCTTGCTCATTTGTGGGTGTAGATTGAGGTTTCTTTTTTCACTGTCGTCAATGGGGCCATTGCAAAGCAACTCTGTGACGTCGTGCGTGTTGATCAGCATTGCCTGCAGTGGCAAATCTGTTTGGTTACTGTATTTTCAACACGAGAAGTGGGTGGATTTCCTCAGTTTTGAGTTTGATCACTGTAAACAGTTGGTGTGTCGGAGCGCCAAATTTAGGGTTTTGTGTTTGGTGTTATTTACGCTGAGATTTATTTTTTATAATGGACAAAACCTCAGGTATAGATGTGTACATTGCTAACAGATTTTTGTAGTATGTTCATATAGGTTTAGATCTGCTATCATTGGCGATTTTTCATTTTAGTTATATGCTTAATCTTCTTATGTCTTTTACATTGTTCGCGAATAGAATTTGATCTTAATTTCCATTGTTTTTTTTCCTAAATACATGAATAACGAGTTATATGATTACAGATTTAGTTAGTTTGCTATGTACAAATTGTTCTGTTGAGATCTAATCTATGTCGATGGCCTTTTCTTAAGAATTAAATTCAGATGTTATTTTTGGGGAAGTAATCAGAATATTTCTTTTGAGTAAACTTAAGAATTTCCTTTTAATATACGTAGTTTCCATGTAATTTTTATTTACCAGAATCAAGGCTGGAGTCTAAGAAGGATTTGTTTTTTTGTTTTTTTGCCAGATATGTGGAAGATGGAGGCAAATAGGAGGCATATAGGATGCGGATGGAGGCAAATAGGAATCAGTTTGAAATTCCATTGGACTGTTCACTAGGTAAACATCATTAAGTATTCTGAATTATTTGTTACAAATAGTTATATTGCACTCTGATGTTCTCTTATTCTTAGCACGATTGAGTTTAGATAACATCATGAACACAGAGGTAATAGCAATACTACTATTTCTGCAACATTTACATGCATATATATATATATAACTACCTACATGAATGCATTAATTTGAAGTCTTATATTTCTTATTTATTTGTTTAAAATTCTGGGAAATGAAACTCAGAAAATTGAGATCAAGATGATAGACATTTTCATAAGAATCTAGGATAACATTATCTTAAGATCTAACTCCTGAAAAAGTTGTTCCTATCAATTGGGCTTTCACCTTATCTTACTTGCCAAATGATGGAATAGAAGAAGCTAATATGTCACTCACTTTCATGCTAGGCAATACTCCTCTTTATCTACATTAATTTCTCAATTCTATTTTATTGTATTGAAGGAATATTTTAGATTTGATGACTTTTTCTTAGTAAAGGTCATCTCATTTCTCACATGTGAACTGATGATATAAAACCTTTTGTATGCTTCTTTGTGGTGCAATTGATAATGACTTATTTTGGAGATTGTTTGACAGTGATACCCAATAAGTGCTAAAAAAATTGGGAAAATGTTAATTTAGGAAACTCAATTTCATGTAGCTTAATTGTTTTTTGTTGTCAATTCCAGAAAATCTGCCACTGAAATATTAAATTATGAAGAACTATGATTGGTTTATTTTCTTGTTTACAAATTTAATATTGTATGTAAAACATAGTTGATTTAAGTTACCCTCACCGTGTGTAACAATTATTTAAGTTACCCTCAGCGTGTTTAATAATTATTTGATGTGTAGAGAAAAACAGATTTAAATGTAAAATGCTTTAGGTTATTACACGTCATTGTTTATGGACACACAAACATTGTCACTGGATAGAGAAAAATGGTAGATGAGAAGGAGAAAGAGGTGACGAAAAATCTCATTTTGGATCCCTGTCCTTCTTGACTCACTCCAAACTTTCCGTGAACTGATCTGTTTTTTTATGTTCTATTTTCTTTTGTACTGTGTTCCAAGAAATGCTATGATTTTCTTTACCTATATTGCTCCACCAAATCTGGTTAACAAAATATTATAAATTCAGGTTAATAAATATGATGAAACATATAATTATGAACTCATTGCTTATGCATTTGCACCAGACTTGCAATATTTTCTCCATTTATATTAACTCTTTCCTATTTAAACATCAACAGTTTTATTCTGCCCAACTTATGCTACTTCAAAGGTGATATACTTTTGAACTCTTAAGTTCTAGAAATATAGTTGTTGTGCTGATTAGTGTCTTTATATGATTAATTTAATCGGGCTTAACTGGTATGGGCCACAAGCTCTGAAGGGAATTGCAGAATATAGGGTTTAAGAAAGAAAAATGAAATCGCAAATTAGGCCAAGGAGGCAATAAGCAGTCCAGCAGAAGAAGCTGGTAACAATATGTTCGGATCTTCGTTAAATCCGACTCTCTCCCTTTTTTTTTTAATTATTAGTTGTATTATTAATTGTAGGAAATGATGGAGGAAGCAAAGGAACCAAATGATTATTGCAGAAATCAAATATAATCCACGGATCAAGACAACACAGAGAGATGCAAAGGATTATTGAAGGATTGGTATGTCTCCTCCTCTTCTTTTCTTAATTATTAAATTTTATTAAATCTCTTTAAAGAAACACGTCATTGTTCTGCATTTTTCAATTACCTTTATGTTTTTCAACATAAGTGTTTTCTCTGCACGTCCAAAAAAATTTAAGAGGCAAGTCCAGAGGTCTTAGTTTTCTCTATAAAAAAAGCACAGTTATCCACAAAATACCAATTCGTAAACAATGGAAAATAGAATAATAAAAAATAGAGATGGTGAGGATAAGAAAACTGTTCCAAAATATGTGTCTCTAGATGAACTTGACATGAATAGTGAGTCAAAATGGGTTCTGGTGTGTCATTTGTGTACATGGGAGGAACACAACCTCAAGCGCAATAAAGAGATGATTGACCGCACTGTCGAGGTGCGACAAAAATAAATACCCAAATCTACCCTACTAACTCGTAGTAGTGGCAAGCAAGGGGTCGATCCACAGGGAACGTAGAATAATTCTTATACTAGTCGTATGAATTTATGAGGACAAACTCGCAACACGAAAAGTGGGGGGGTATGGATTGGATTTCTAAAAACTAAATTGCAAATAATAAAAAGCAAACAATAACTATGAAGCTTTAGCAAACAAAATCAAGAAGAAACAAGTATCCCAACTCACGATTCATTCATTCCCCATGTTAACACGACCACTTTGACCTCGACGTTTGCTTTATTTGTTTTCAAGGTTAATGCCCCTCGGGGATCAAAACGCTTCAATTTCCCGGTCCTATCCCTTAAGTATATTTAATTGAAAAGACGCCCCTTCAAGAAAACCTTTCTAACTAAGCAGTCTAGGTTAGCCCATAGATTTAACCCAGTTAAAACATTAAACCCTAGGATAGAGAGCAAACAAATTCTCAAGTACACTTAGCGCGACCCGTAAGAATCTGGTCTAATTCACCCTAGTGAATCCACTAGTTGTTACCAAGAGTCTCCACATATAACAATTACACGGATTACATGCTTAGACTTAACAGACATATTTAAACAACTAACCTAGATGGCAATCTAAATCAATTAATTTAAACACGCAAGAAGTTGAAACAGATAAATTAAACAATCCCAAAACGAATATCGTAAACGTCTCGAATCAAATAATCACATTAAACATGGGTTCAGAAATTCCCGGAGTTGGGATAAAGGAAAACTAACTAAATACGACTCTCAAAACTGCACGTCTCACGTGTCCAATTGCTCTCCCTAATTGAAGATTTTTGTGCGCCTCCTCGCCAACTTTCGTAAAAATCAACGTGTTCCTTTTTCTTGAATAAGTGGTGCTATATATATCTAGGGTGTGACCCACTTCCCCTCTTGCATCTAATTCGGCCGAATTGGCCCATATATCTCCTCCATCTTCAGCCAATCAAATCTTCCCATATATACTCCCTTGACCAAATCTTTTCCAAATCACATTCCTTCTAGACACTAACACCCGCCGGATTCCTTAGTTGGCAGATTCTGGAATATGGGCCTGCACTGGGTCATCCAGTGTGGGCCTCACACAACATAATTGGTCCAAAAACTTTTCACAAAAATCACCTAAATACACTTAAAAACACAGAAATCGATCAAGTGCAGAATAATACGATCAAAACACATATAAGTAATTAATCATGTCATCTTAACACAAACGAGCTCAATAAATTGCACTCTATTATATTAAAAACATGCATAATTTACTACTTATCAGTGATGAGTGTTGATTTCTTAATGTTGAATGAGAAGGTCTTATTGAGTTTGAGTCATTATATTCCATTTCGTCTAGATGACCATTTGTCTGTGCATTTCTGTTTTCCTGCTAACTTTTAATTACTTCTTTAAACTGATTCTTTGCCCTATCATCTATAATGTTATGACACTTAAATTGATATAATATGGAGTGCACAAATTCTAATTCACGTAAGTTTTATAACCTATATCTCATGTTCATCTCTTTATTTGTGTTTGTGGAGCATGTGATGGAAAAATAGTGTTTATATAATATTATTAATTTGTATCTCATGGAAAAAAAGATGGCTTATTATTTGGGAATATTATTAGTTATCTGGGAATTTGTCACAACCGTTGGTTTCTCATGTAATTCCAATTTCCATCTACCATGCTTCCCTCTGTTTCTAAGATTTAATGGTGAATTGTATGGAGTTTTGACAAAAAGTAGAGTGGTGGTACTTAGGACAGGTGTTTTCTCTTTTGGTCACTTCTATTGGATTCTCATCTTCTGAACTCTCCAAGAAAGGATTCTTAATTTAATTTGTTTTAATTGTTTTTTAAGATTGTTGTTGTTCCTTCCAGAATAATTACATCCAAAGAGGATAAGTTTGATGATATTTTTTTGGTGTAAGCTGTTGGATGTGACTGTAGAAAAAATAACAGTCCATTAGGTAGTTTCAGTAGAGAATATTTGCTTATAAATCATGATTTTTTTTGTATGATATGAGAGATTGTTGTGATCATAACATCTTGGGTTGTCAACTTATGCAACCTAATGTTTTTCGCGTAAGAAAAATGAAGCAGTTGTTCAATTGAATTATAGATAGAAAGCATTTGGTTTCATTTTAAGCAATGTTTTTGTCCGATGCATTTCAGGATTGCCTCATTCAAGTTCCATTCATCATTTGTTACTTCATAGATTCAGGAACAAACTAATAGAGGGTCGAATCTTTGTCATCCGTGATTTTGATGTTTTTAAATCTGGAAACCTATATAGATTATCAGACCACCAATATATGATCCGTTTCACAGACTCTACTTTTATGGAAGAAGTGGGTGAGGAAATAAATGTCATCCAACTTGAGAAATTCCATCTTCAGTCATTATGAATTATTAAATTAGGATAAACCAAAATGTTTTAATATATATGTGTGTGTTCTATGCTGAACGATTTCTTTTAACTCAGTTTGAAAAACATATTAGATAAACATATCATATTAAGAAACAAGAACGAAAAAATCATGACCCGACCAACGGATCAGACAAATGCATCAAATAAAAAAAAAAAACCAAGAATAGTAAAATCATTACCATACAAATCGAATCAAAATTTGCCTGTGCATCGCACGGGCTTAGATCTAGTATAAATAATGTTTAACATACATATTTATACTTTTTTTTGTATGAATTAATTTTTTATTATGTTATATCAATCTTTTTAGAGCATGCTAATATTGTACAAAAATTTGATCAGAATTGCATGATCATCCACTTGGTACACAGAAATTTATGCTTTTATGAATTGTCGAATTGATGAAATGAATAAACACGACGATAAAAAATTATCGTAGTCAATTGACCTCTTTCATATAATCTGAAGACTATAATTATGAACAAACTAACTTGTTATTACATATAAGGACGCTGCGACTCACTTCAAATACCATTACCCTACTTATAAGTTATAATAACCACTCATAATCATTAACAAATATCCAAATAAGGGGTCTAGATGGATGGATATATGTCCAACTTGTGTAGGGTATCCAATCAGAGATCTGCTTCACTAGTGGGTCCCACTTGTTAATAAATACATGTGGTGTGAATGGTGTAAATGGCCCAAATTAAATTGTCTCTAATGAGTTGCAGCTTGGAAGCCACATGACTTGCTGTTTCCGAAATCACACATTTTCAATTGCAATCATAATCAATGACACCTTTATTAGGATGCAGGGTATGCCACACAGTATTATAATTATTCACCACATGTTTCCATGTTTTTTGCTGTAAAAAATAAGAGTTGGGAGCAAAAAAAATCGCAAACAGTTAAACCCATGGTTTTGGAACAGATGTTTAACAACCACGGTCAACATATGTTTAGTTAAAAAACAAAATAAATATACACCTACAAAAAAAATAAAATATATTTTTTATAACTTTTCATATCATATTTTATAAATTTTTCCCCAAATTTATCCCACATCAAAAAAAATGGAAAAAAATGTGAGAGGAATATTTTAAAATTTTAAATATTTAATATAAATTAATAATTTAATTTAAAAAAAAAAAAAAAAAAAAATCAAACATTTTCGGTTGAACAGGTTTTGACCGTTCAACCAGGTTCAACCTGAAATCAGGTTATGTATGTTTATTTTAACTGGTTTGACCAAGACTTCCGGTTCAACCCGGTTTTGAAAACACTGGTTGGGAGTATTTTTATTTCAACTATTTATATTTTATCCTGTGTGGTTTAGGTGGTTGTGCTGTGCCTACTAATCTCTTAAACTATGGTATAAGTTCTTAATTAATATCAACACTGTACATATTATACTTTGCGGGCTTCAATAGTAACACAATCCTGACCTGTTGTCGCATAAATAACTCAATGATATCATAAAAATGGTAAATTCTCTTGTGCACCACATGCCTTTGTGCAATTTAATTTTAAAAACTCTTTTTCTAATTTTTTTTTTTTAATTTTGTATTTTTTTTTTTAACTTTAATTTCAATTTTAGATATTTTTTTAAAATTTTTAATATCCGTCCATGAAAAACCCGATTATAAAAAGGTTCATGTATTATTCAATAAAAAATTAATTTTAAGGTTAATCCGCTCAAATGATTCAAATATGATTTAGGGTTACTATTTAGGAGTTAAGGTTTAGAAATCTTTTTTTTTTTATTGGTAAAAAGATTGAAAGTGATTCATATAAAAATTAATTGTCAGAACTTTTATGTTATGTTCGATAGAAATATTTATTTATTTTTAAATGGAAGGTCCAATACAGAGCCCATATATAACATCACAAGCCCATAATATCTCTTACCAATGGGCCCACATTCTGACTGAATTAAGGCCCGTATACCTGCGGGCTGCGGCCCATTCACCAAAATTGACACGGAACATGATAAATTGGATGACAAAAAACACAAAGTTCAATAATTACACAAAAATAAATAAAATTGCTCAACACTGTATTTGATCGGCAATAATTACACACCCCTAATAACAGTCATGTAACAGTGAAAAATATTTAACTATCAAACTAAATATACTAATTTTATATTTTGTAAAATACTTAATAAAATATTACGAGACAAGTCACAAAACTCATGTAAATATCATTTTTAATCTTGTTCAGAAGATGATATTTTTTTTTTTAATACAGGATCAATTTTTTATTTTTTGAAAAGTCCCGAATATATCAGCTCCAGTCCTTTTTTCGGAAATTTTTAAATCTCGTCAGCATAAGTATGTACATCTTACGTAACACTTCAAAATTGAAAAAGTAAAAAATTATATTATTAAAAATAGAATCATTTAAAGTTACGGTACTAAAAATGACATTTTATCACACAAACTCACAAGACTAGGTACTAGCTAGGGCTGGTGAGTGCAAAGAAATGAATGAGAAATGTGAAAATTATTTTGCTTCATTTTGAACCCCATTTTAACTCTTAACGATATGCATATATCATTTTTACTTAATATTGAACTCCATATAATGTCTATAATATATTTCTGCGATCATGCCATATAATATAATAAATACATACATATTTAGCGTATTGAGACGGAATATTCGAAGACGTGAATACACAAAAAACTTGTATGAGGTCAATGTCGAGATTAATGCCATCAGACCTAATACTAAAGTTTTGCTAACTTTTTTCTCAACAGAATTAATGCTAAACTTATATGCGCAATCAGGTGCAATTTGCACTACTCGTAATGCATTTTAAAAACATATTAAGTTTTTATATTGAAAGATACAAATTGTTACACTAATAAATTGTATAGTCTCATGCATAAGACGATGTATAATCTAGTACAAATCAACACACATTCTACTCATTATGTTAAAACGATAATATCAAAATTATGTCTCATCTCACTGTGAGACCGTTTTACGCAGGTGTGCCTCATCTATTATTGGATTACTCCAAATAAATTGGACACCGACACCTTATCCAATACCAATTGTAAGGGCATAATCTGAAACCGATCATTTCACGTTATTCATGTTCACATTTGGTGGTTTGAAATTCACGGTCATATATGAAATTTGGTGATCTGTCCCTCTTTTCCTAAAAGGGAAACCCCCGCTCATTTTTTATTTAACTAATATTTAGTCAAAGGTGGAACCACCAAATTTTCACATGATTCACTTGTCCAAATTTCCTACTCTATGCCTTTTAATTTTTTTTAAGTAATTGCATCTTTACCCATGTCTTTTCCTATTTTAGAGTTGAAAGTCTACTTTGTCCACTAAAAGGCAGTTTAGACATTTTGACTCTGTCCATTAAGATAGATCAAGGGTCTTTCGAAATAAAAATTAATAGTTTAAGAATTTTTTAAAATAAAAAATAGTTTAAGGATTTTCAAAGATAAAATTTTTTCAAAAATAAAAAATGATTTTTTTTTTTTTTAGATTGAAAGTCTTTTTTATCCACAAAAAGGATTTAATTTTGACTCTATTTTTAAGATAGAAATAAATTAAAATTAATTTAAGAATTTTTAAAATAAAAAATAGTTTAAGGATCTTTCAACATAAAATGTAATAATTCAAAGCTCTTTTAATGCATTATGCAAGTTTTAAATAATTGCATCTTTACCCATGCCTTTTCCTATTTTAGAGTTGAAAGTCTACTTTGTCCACTAAAAGGCAGTTTAGACATTTTGACTCTGTCCATTAAGATAGATAAAGGTTCTTTCGAAATAAAAATTAATAATTTAAGAATTTTTTAAAATAAAAAATAGTTTAAGGATCTTTCAACATAAAATGTAATAATTCAAAGCTCTTTTAATGCATTATGCAAGTTTTAAATAATTGCATCTTTACCCATGCCTTTTCCTATTTTAGAGTTGAAAGTTTACTTTGTCCACTAAAAGGCAATTTAGACATTTCGACTTTGTCCACTAAAACAGTTCAATGGCATTTCGAAATAAAATTTATAGTTTAAAGGTTTTTTAAATAAAAAATAATTTAGAAGTTTTTTTCAATAAAATGTAATAGTTCAAGGGTCTTTTGTAGCATTATGCCAAGTTTTAATTAATTACATAATTACCCATGTCTTTTCCTATTTTAGAGTTGAAAGTCTACTTTGTCCACTGGGCAGTTTAGACATTTCAACTTTCAAGGTGCTGTACTTTTCAATTATTCAGTCAAAGTGAAATTTTGATATCGTATCCTAAATTACTAAAATTTAATATTTTAATGTATGAAGCTAAATTAAATTACATCAATTTTAATGTATGAGTACATCCTGAGAACTTTATTGATATTATGCATAAATAATCACTAGATATGATGCGTATATGAAATATTAATATTTTAAAAAATAGAGTTCACCAACCGTGAACTCATATTTACATAAATTTTTCCCTTAATGCATTTATACAATTTTAAAAATCCCCTCCATAAAACCAAACAATCCCAAGGTTTAGCCATATACCCATTGATGGAACTAGAAGCAATCTTTCAACAGAAATTCTTGATTGAACTATAAATCTTTCAAAAAAAAAAAAAAAAGTCTAATCAATCCATTGCCGAGTGTTTTTCAAATCAAATTTTATCCAGTAAACTTTCAAAATCCAACTTTTTCGAAAATTAACAAGATGCATTCAATTAAGGAAAATGAAGTGCCTGTAAGCATAGCTAAAAAAACTTACAAAGGGTTTGATTCATTTTTTCAAATACTGACGAATTCATTTCATACGTGAATGAACATTTTTGTGCGTGATTGGACATTTTTTTAATAGAAAATCAATGACGGATATGCATCGCTCGTAATAAAATAGGCCCGTTTGGTTCGCGGGATTGATTGAGATATGTCAGGATTATAATTTTAATCATAACTAATCTACTGTTTGGTTTGCGGGATGAGGGCTCATGATATACTTCAAGCCCGGACAGAAAATGTATCAAATCTTTCCACGGAGGGATATGTCAATCTCATGTGAAAGGTGGGATATATAACATATTCCAAATGCAATATTACAAATTGTTCTTCTATTGTTTGAATAGATTCACAAGAATAAAATGTGTTGTTTTAATTCAATTTAACCCGTTTATGACATTTCAATAGGTATTCCATCCAATCCCTCAATTTAATCATATAATCCAAACACATATCTTGATTCAACAAATTCAATCAAATCAATCTAATCTTACTCAATTCCACTCAATCATATCACACCTAATCAATTCAGTCTCGTGAACCAAACACCCCATATGAGTAACACGAGTGCATCAGGTCTATACATGAACCCTATCAATGTAAAAACTATCACTGTTATTCATAAAAAAATTCACTATTTAAAATATAAAGTATTTTTAAACGGTGAGAGTTTTTTTACATAACAATAATAATTTTTATACATAATAGTGAAACTAAAAAAATCGAGTTCACCGAGTTTTTATCATAAAATAGAGTGTAGCATCGACCTAACAAAGGCAGGCAGAGTTTAATAATTTCAACAAAGTTGGACATCACATGTGGAGTGTGGACAGCTATTTTTCAATTCTACACAGTGCTAATGCTTGTGAAAGAACATTAACCAAAATGGCACATTATTTCATTTGAAAAGACCATCTCCTACTATTTCTATTTCACACCCAATTTTCTCTTATATATGATGAACCTAGACTCAGTTGTTCAACTTTCCATCAAAATGTGAAAATTACCTTCTTTGCAAACCTCTTACCATATATTTAGTTCCAGTTCTAACATCATGGCAAACATTGCACTCTACGTCTCGATTTCTGTTTTTTTCAAATACTGAAGAATCATCATTTCTGCTATCGTTGAAGGAAGAGAAATAGAAAATCAATGATTCAAGACAGTTTCAAGGGTGATTCATCTCTTCTTTCCTCGTATTTTTTTTTAATTCAAAACACGGGGTTCTTTCCATTTCTAACTATGTAGTAAAACACAGGTGGCAAACTGGTGATGTTTAGATCAGCAAGAATCAAATCTTTGAAGACGAATGTGTTATTAAAGAAGACGATGAAACTGAGCAACAAAGACATCATTGGAGCAGGGGGGTTTGGGACAGTTTACAAACTGACGATCGATGATTGCGTACCGTTTGCTGTTAAAAGACTGTACCAGTTAGGGGGGGGCATCAAGACCGTGGATTTGATAGGGAACTGGAGGCCATGGGGGACATCAAGCACCGGAATATAGTTACTCTTTATGGATACTATACTGCTCCTCAGTATAATCTCCTCATCTACGAGCTCATGCCTAATGGCAGTTTAGACGCGTTTCTTCATGGTATGTGATCGAATCTAACCACCTGCAGACAAAATCAGAGCAACACATTATAAATAAATTAGGGGGAAACTTGGTTTCAAATTCTTTAATGAACCAGGTTCACAAGAACTCTCTTCTTCAAAGTAATACCTTTTAGCACATGAAATATCACATTTAAGCATTCGAAGTATCACTATTGAAAAATGTTTTATTTTATGTGTTATTCTGATCAAAATCACGCAACAGTTTTACCTCGTATAGTAAACAGCAATACTATTTATGCTAAACAGTATTCAAGTTCATCATAAAACTTCCATGAACCAGGTTCAAAAAAGTTTGTCTAAGACAATTGTGGTGGTTGATGAGCATAAAAGATGATCAGTTTATCTTTATCATACTTCGTAAGGTGTAATGAGACTCAAAATAAGTTAAAAATTACTTCATTTTAATTAACGACCTCCCCTTTTATAATCATTTCTCCTAAATTATTCCACTATTCCTCAACCAACAATCATTTTTGTCCCCATTTATTTCAAGATTAGAGCAAAACACTAACAATGTAACCATCATTCTCATTATAATTATGTAAATGAACGATTGATCAAAGACTGGGGACTTACACTAGGGTGTGATTCAGGAAATTCGACGAACAAGACTGTTCTTGATTGGCCTTCAAGATACAAAATAGCAGTAGGAGCAGCAAGAGGGATATCTTACCTTCATCATGATTGCATTCCTCACATAATACACAGGGATATCAAGTCGAGTAACATTCTGCTGGATCAAAATCTGGAGGCTCGGGTTTCTGATTTTGGACTTGCTACCTTGATGGAACCAGATAAAACTCATGTCTCGACAATGGTTGCTGGAACTTTTGGATATTTAGCTCCCGGTATGCTTTTCAGACACAATAAAACATGTTTCAGAAATGATCTAATGATGTCATGATCTCCTGCAGAGTATTTCGATACAGGAAAAGCAACAGCAAAAGGCGACGTCTATAGCTTTGGTGTAGTATTACTAGAGCTTCTTACGGGGAAAAGGCCAACAGATGAATCATTCCTTGAGGAGGGCACTAAACTTGTCACCTGGGTAAAAATTTCTACTCGACATGAAGTTTTAATTTAAGGGAATGTTTGGTTCATAATTTTCAATGTGAATGGTAATGGAAATGAATATAGGTTAATTTTTGCGGTTAATAAGAATAAAAGATGATTAATTCACCTTCATCATACTTAGTATGAGGTAATGAGACTCAAATAAGTTAGTCATTACCTTATTTTGATTAACTATCTCCTCCCCTATAATCATTTCTCCTCAATATTCCACTATTCATCAACCAACAATCATTTTTTATCCCAACTTATTCCAAGATTAGAGCAATACACTAACAATGTAATCATCATTTCTCATTGTATTTCACTATTTGATGATTCTCATTGAAATTCTCATTGAAAATTTTGAACCAAGCGCCCTAAGTTTTCTTAGGTGGATCTATGCAGTCAATGATGCACATTGACATTTGTTTCATCATGAGTTTTGTCTAAGGACAACCTTAGGACACGATATCTACTATCAACCATAATGCAATCTGAATATTTCAACCTGTATATTCCTGATATTTGATTCTACTATATGTTTTAATTGAACTAATGAAGCATCATGTGGTCAACTGTTGTATAGTCAACTGTTGTCTTAATGCCATTTCTCATCTCTCTCTGGTTCTCCAAATACTAATTAGGTTGAGTCTCACATTGTTGCAGGTGAAATCAGTTGTCCAGGAAAAGAGAGAAGAGTACGTACTGACAGCAGATTGGCCGACTGTCCTAAAGACGAAATTCACAGTGTATTTAGTATAGCACTGATGTGTCTTGAGGCAGAATCTTCTAGAAGACCTACTATGATGGAAGTTCTAAAGATGTTGGAGCAGATAAAACCAGAAGAATTCAAATCAGAAACTTGATAGCTTAAAATTTTTAACAGACAGGAAAAATGAGTAACAAGAGCACAATGACGATCAATACCTAATGTTTTTCAACGTTAGACAAATTTGTTTGTAAGAATGTAACTAGCTTTAGAGCTTAAAGAACAACAGAAAATCTGCATGTCTTCGATTACTTGAGTACTGCAGCCAAGCCACTAGAAGCTGAAGCTTTCAACGAATGGGAAACTGTATTACCTCCAAGAAACACATCAAACAGAGCATAGGTAACATTTGATGATTCGATTGTAGCATCAACAGAAGAAGGAATCCCATCTGGTGATACACAAACCTGCAAATTTATGATAATTTGTAAAATTAGCAAGTGAAATACTACCAAAAAAAAAAAAAAGGGTTCATTGCAAAATAAATTAAGATATTTTAATGTTTATTCAATTACAACATATGTATTTAAAATCCGCAATTCCATACACGACCTTTCAGATTGTTTCTGGCAAGTCCTGCTTGTCGTGGCAATGTATGAAATTGCAAAAAAAAAAGAAAAAAAAGTAAGAGGTTGTGGTTAAATTGAATAATAACAAAAGGTCGTGAATTTATTTGCAATTTTTTCAAAGATTATGCAGCTGCCATGTTAGCATAAATTTCAAGAAAATAGTCTTATGATATAATTGCAAAATTTAAAAAGTCTATGTATTGAATTGTGAATTTTAAAAACATATGTTGTAATTGAAAAAAACTGTGAAAAAATGTTGTGATTTTTTATGCAATTATCCTGAAATAAAAATAAAAGGAATGTGTTGTATATGCAATGATATTAGTGGAATAGTATACTCACAAGCATTTTTGATGTGTCCAACCAAGTCAAGAATATGGAAGTTCTTTTTTTAAGAGGCCGGTCTTGAAAGATGCTACGAAATGTCGAAAGTGCAGATTTATCAACTGTAGTTGGTGACGTAATTCTTGGAGAGATTGCCTCATTTAAGGCATCCCAGAATGTTTTACCATCTACATCTCTTACTAAAATGATGTGTAATGATTTCTCTAGAGGAGCTGCATCTCATAAAAAGAAATCAATATTAGTATAATTTAATAATTCATGTCCTCATTGATAGTTGTTAAGTTTAAGACAATTACCCTGAAAAATTGCATCAAACAATGATGAATCATTTTGTAAATCTGCAGATGAACGTCCTTTCCAGGCATCTAACTTACTGAAGATGGATTGATTTAGATAAAATCCCGCAGCACAGACTTTGACCCCAATAATTGCAAAGACTTTTTCCCTGTATCCTAAATAAATTACAAAAGGAAGAATGTTAAAATGACCAGAATCAAAGATAGATTTAGCAATAAAATAGATACATAGATAGATGGTTCAGCAACTGACCAGTTCCAAGTAATGATAATGGGGATGAACAACCTGGAAGGCTCAGTGAAGTTTGAAATTTCACCTTTGTCTGAGGTTCTTCTGCATATTCTGAACTGGTAACTGAAAACCATTATGTGAATAACATTAGCCATTGTATGGTACCATTAAAAAAACACACACACAGGAATTATAGAGAAGATGCAGTTCAGTCATTTTTCAGTATCCTTTATTAAAGTAGGGTAGTCATGCTATAATACTATTATAGGGGCTAAAAATATCTAGCATCTTGTATATACCTACTTTGTGCTGTGGTACATTGAGATATCAATAAACACACTTGTTCATAAAGAAGACTTATTTGAAGTTTGCTATTAACTGAAGATGGGATGTAGCTTCACTCTTGATGCTACTTATTTTTAAATCAATACATGAGTTATTCCTTTTCTGAAAATAGATATCATGTTAACTGAGGATGGACTTCAGCAACAACCAATTGCACCACATGCCTCCCATGTTATGACCAAACCTCCTGAAGAACAGAAAATACTAAAGATATTTCCTCACACCAAACATAAAATTTGGAAGTTTGAGGACCGTAATGTCAAATTGATTTTGGAAGCATTAAGAATTATAGTCCTGTTAACAGCAACAAGAAACCCAAAACCTCCTTGTTCTCTCCACCTTTCTCTTCTACCCTTAGTTTATACACTCAAATTGGTACCTACTTATAGCTGGAGGCCAAGAAATAAGACTCTGAATGATCGATTCATCTTTCTACCCCATGTATCCAGCTATTATTTTCAAAACATCTGTATTCAAATCACTGAAATGTAGGCCTTCTACAGCGTTAATTTCATCTACAGCAGTTAATTTCATCCAATTTTATCAAAAGTTATTGTTGGATAGTTGATAATAATACCATCTTAGTCTTTAAGACTCAGGACTCATTTTATCAACGTCAATTTGCCCCCATGATATCCTTATGTATCTTGTAAGCATTATCCTAATTTTTTTTTTTTTTATCTTCTTCATTTCATGCCTTTTCTTCTTTACAGAATTATCTTAAACATGCCATCAACAACATTAGACTGAAGTGCTCAATTCTCGAAATTAACGCTCATCAACACAAGGCCAGAAAACCACTCCATAACTTCGATAAACTAAAAGGATCAGGAAAATCAAACACATCATCAACCAAATATGCAAAAACACAAACACTTGGTGGACGTAACGAAGTAACGATCTACAAATTACCCATTGTTGAAGAATCAAGTTCAGAGTCTAGAGATTCGTGACGAAAATTACATAACCTAACAGTAACTAAACCAGCATTGTTTCAGAAAAGTGTAGAGTGATTGCTTTTTCACCTGGCGAAGCAGCAGCAGCAGCATTTGGAGATAGATGACTGCGAAGCCTTGCATTCCTCTTGATGTAGACGAACGAAGGAAATGTGGACGACCTAGAGATCGATTTGTTGTTTGTATCTGCAAATAAGCAGATTCTGGAGTTTGCGTCAGGGAATTTGGGCGTGGTGGTTAGTGATGAATGTGGAACAAGTGTGAACATTGCTACTGTTGAAGAAGCCATTTCCGCACCCCAATTGCATTCAGAGATAACTTTTTTTTTTTATTATTTTCAGTACTGGAATACTGTTCAAACGAATAAATGAATATCTGTTTATACCAAACAATTTTTTTTTTTTTTGTCAATAAGATTTAACCAATTAATTCCAAAATCCCAACCGTCCACTATTCTAACTAAAAATTAATTATACCAATAAGGTGTTGTATAATAAAAAAATAAACGAGACATGTTAATGGCGAAAAAAACTTTTTTAGTTTACAAGGCTTAGTAAAAAATTTATCCAAATCAAAGAAAAACGTAATGTAGAACTTGAATAAGACTAAGTTTTATATGGCGTGTAGAAGATATCATTTATTTCATAATATTTTTTTAATCATTCAATTTATTATATTGAAAGATACAATTTATTTATATTAAACTGTGCAATTATTTTTTTTATTAATTATTAAATATTTTAATATAGATAAATTACATTTTTTATTATAACAAATTATATTAGTTAAAAACGATTATAAGATCTTTGTGATTTGGATCCTGGATGCTAAATGCACATGAGACCCACTCTTTTAATAATTTTGGAGAAAACACATCAACATATCAATCATGATTTAAAATCTTCAATCGCAATATGTTTTCAAAATTAAAAAAAAAAAAAAAATTCTACAAACGCAATATAATGACATGTGTGTCGACTATCGAACCCTTACGATGAATGGCTGGATTAGAGTCGATGACGGTGAGGCATGGGGAGTGGTGGAGTTCCTAAGTTTGGCAGTTCGTTTGGAAGCTCCAAAATGTGATTGTGGATACAGACGCAAAAAGAGTATGACGTTTTTTTTACATCGACTTTGGATGAGTTTTCATTTGAAGATTATATTAAGGCCGGAAGGAAGCTATTATGAAAATTTTATAATATTAATTTTTAAACTAATTTAATGAGATGAAATGATTAAAATTGATTTATACTTTTATTAAAAAAATTAATTTAAAATATATTTTTTTGATTGGCAAAGTTTATTAAAAGTTTAATAAAATAAAATAAAAAATTGAAAATATTAACAAATTACTACTTTGTCCTCATCTCCTTCAACATATTCTGCCCCCAAATAATGTTAAAATAAAAATAAAAAAAAAATCAGTAGTTTCGAGAAAAAATCAGATGATCAATCAGCATTTTTAAAGAATTAAAAGAAGGCACAAGTTTTTTAATTTGAAAATTTACAAGCACATAAAATTAAAAGAAGTTATCTTACAGCTCTAGAAGCCTCTTCAGGTGATGAAAACGTAACAAAACCGATCCTCTGCTAATTCCTTTTTGGGTCTCACAAAATATGCATTTTGGTCTCACAAAATATGCATAAATTGCAACAACATCTCAACAGAAACCACACTGAATTGCACATCTATTTCCCAACAAGAAGTACAAAATTGAAGAAACCTAAAAAACCCAAAGCAAAATTGAAGAAATCAAAGCAAGGTAGGCAACGACAAGAAATTGAAGAAATCAAAGCAAGGCAGGCGGCCTGGGGGAATACGGCCATGGGGGATTAGATGAAGGCGGCGGCCATATATATCAAACGCGGCGTCGGCGGGACATGGTGACGGCGGTGTTTAATTACGGCGGCCAAAAATTGGCGGTGTTTGGGGAAGGCGGTCATGGGACGGCATCGGCGGCCAAATTAAGATGAAACAAGAATTTTTCAGGGGAGTAGGAAGATGAAGGGAAGAAGGAAGAATTAAGGATAAAATTGAAATAAATGTTACTATAGAAAAAATCTAAAATAATATCACCGCCTAAAAAATATTTTGTTTTCTAAATAATAATAATTTTTCACAATAATAATAATAATTTTATTTAGGGAGCATCCTATTTTTTTTGGATACTTGGGTTAGTCATAATGTCAATTTTTTAACATTCTTTTGGCATGGTTTTTAAACCCGATGGTATTTAGTGTGACAGACGTCCATGATTCTGAGAAGATTAATCCCAATTTATTAATAAGAATCTTATACGTGGGTTAATTATTTACTTAAAGAAAAAAGAGAACTTTTTTTTTTTGATGGCATGTGATCAATATAATTAATTATAGACAAAATTTTCACATGATTAATTGATATCCACGTAGTCGACCTTACAAATCACACGAAATAGAAATTAATATTCATTTTTATTTTAAAGTGTTAAAGCGCAATGTCCAAAATATATTCATATAAGTGTGTCTCTTAATTATAATACAATAATGAGTAACACTCTTGTAAATCAGGTCTACACATAAACTCAATAATTATTATGTACAAAAATTATCATTATTTAAAAAATATCTTATTTTTTAAACAGTAATAATTTTTATACATAACAATAATAATTTTTATACATAATAATAATATTTTTTATATATAATAATAATTTTAAAAAAATAGAGTTGAACATGAACTCAAATTTAAATAATTTTTTATCAGCAACAATCTAAACCCGATGGTATTTACCTAAGATTCCCAATTATTAAGTCAGTGATCCTTATACGTGGGGTTAATTAAAGCCTACAAGAAACAAGAGAAAAAAAAGAAATTGGTGGCATGTGAAAAGCAAATGAATTACTAGGCCATAAGTTTTCACATGATTATTTGACATCCACGTAGTCGACCTTACAAATCACACGAATTATAAGGTGGTAAAGACTTTTATTAGTAATTTTGTTTTTATAAAGTATGGTTCCTCTCTCCTTATTACAGGAATAAATAACAATTAATACACCCAACACTCATTCATATTAGTCGGGACGGTGCATGTCATTGTTTGGGTCTTTTATTGCCAAAATATCATTCAATATTTCAGTTTCAATATATCTTTGCAACCCCTTTTCATTCACTTTCTCATTTATTTGTCCATATGATTCTCGTAGCCGAAAAGTGAACGTATGATTATATAAAGAAATAATATTAATAATGATGTACAATAATATGATGCACATGATACCTTCTTTGTATAAAATGTATAATGAGACTTAGGGGGTGTTTGGCACAACTTATAAGCACTTTAAAATCTTATAAGTTCATTAGTTTTGTTTGGTGATGTCTAACATCTTATAAGATCTAAAAATAAGTTCTTTAGAGCTCATAAGCTCAAAAAAATAAGTTTAGATATCTCAACTTATTTTACAAAAATTAAATAAGCTCTATCATATTTCAACTCATCTCGACCCAAACTCTGTCCGAATTCAATCCGACCCGGCCCGTTTTTTGTTTTTGCAAAAAATAAATAAATAAATAAATTTGGAAAAAAAAATTATTTTCTGAAAAAAAAATACAGTATTTTTTTCTGGGAAAATATATTTATTTTCTGAAAAAAATATTTATTTAAAAAAAATATATTTTCTGGAAAAAAAATATTTTTTTCTGGGAAAATATATTTATTTTCGAAAAAAAATATTTTCGAAAAAAAAAATATTTTGAAAAAAAAATATTTTTTTCTGGAAAAATATTTTTATTTTCGAAAAAAATATTTTCGATTCTTTTTTCTGAAAAAAATACATTTATTTTCGAAAAAAAATATTTTCTGGATTTTTTATTTTCAATATTTTTTATTTTTTTCTGAAAAAAATATTTATTTTCGAAAAAATTATTTTCTTGAAAAAAAATATTATTAAAAAAATCAAAAAATTATATTAATTTTAAAATTAAAAAATAGTTTTTAAAAAATACTATTAAAGAACTTATAAGTTTTATTAGACAAACACTTTAACAACTTATAAACTACTTAAAAATTATATTTTATAAGCTCTCAAAATAACTTATAAGATGTTAGAGCTTATAAAATATTTAAAATAAGCTTAGTCAAACGGACCCTTAAATGATTAGCTTACAAAATTTGAAATCTTTTGTAAAAGTCTTAATCAAGACCATTAATTAATTAAGTAGACTTTTAAAAAGCCTTTAACTTGGTTCATTTGTTAAATTAATCAAGCCATATCACACTTTTTTTTTTGTTTGATCGGACAAAGTTAGTTGTTAGTACACCAAGCACTCAAATACTCTACGAAATCACCAATCCACCTTATAACCTCTATAACTCCAAATTTGTTCCCAAATGGAATCGAACATGGATCTTCCACTCAAATGAGGAGCTCAGTAGCCAGGTGGGCTAAGCCACCTTATTATATCACACTTGAAATAAATCAGGCTAGAGTTTTATAAGTAGGTCAGGTCATAAATCTTGTTGAGAATTTTAGGATTTATTTTATACTATATGTATATTGTATCATATGCTTAATGTAACACGTTAATGCATGCGATACTGCACTTTGCACATCAGTGTAGCATGAGAAAAATCGTATTTTAGTCTAATTTTTACTCTCATTTTCGTGCTTTTAACGTTCACTTTTACAGGCCTTGTATTTATAAAATATATACTCCCTCCGTCTCAAAAGACTTAGCACACTTACATATTGCTCGTGTTTTTGCGTGCGAATTGTTTATTAGTATTTGAAATAATAAAATGACTTTTGCTAGAATAATAAGTATAGATGGGCCTTTAGTGGGCCTTTATTAGAATAGTCTATTCACTTGTATATATATATGTGTGTACTCTTGACCTAATTCAATACATAGAAAATTCTCCCACACTATGTCTTTTGATTATAAAGATGACATACGTATCAAGAGCATGGTTCCAGAATTTGAAATTAGGGCTAGTTAATTTCTGAAATTAGGGTTTGAAGAAAACTAGGGTTTGTGCAAGGATTTGGGGTTTCACGTTTCCGGCCACCTCCGGTCGATGTTGGGGAATAAGTTGCACAGATCTATTCTGGGTGAATATTTAAATACAAATTTAATTCTTATAATTATTACTAGCATGAATTAATCCTATATTAATTCAAATAATAATCCAACAACATATCATGCATATAATTAAATCACGTAAATCCTACGCATGCGGAATTCTACGAGTTTACGTGAACGTACCTTTTGGATGGCAGTGATCTGGCTGATTAGACTAACCAAAAGAACTTCCCAATTATTCCCTTAGCCCTTGTTCGACTATCCGGTGGAAGGACACTTGTGAACAATTAACAAAAGGAAAATAAATTATGTTGCACCACCTTTGTGGATTTGCTAATTTTTCCGGCACATGGAATTATACTTGGGAATGAAATAATCATCCCCTATTTATAGAGCACAAGTGGTCGAAAATTTTGTGATAAAACAATGTGGGAAAATCTTTTCTTGATCTCCAAGAAATCTTAAATATATCTCTTATATTCTTTTTCCCATAATTATAATATTCCACAAAAAACTCACTTACTCATATTATGGATAATTTCGAAATATGAAGTCCAAGATTCCAAGATTTGGATCTTCTTGAATTTATGAGATATTCTTGTATTTCAAGAAATACATATCTTCCATAATATTTTTTCAAGAAAATCAAGAAAATCTTTCTTGCCCACTATATTTCAAAATTTTCGAAATCTCTATTATAAATAACCAAGTGGGAGATTTCTTGAATTTAATGAGATAATCTTGTATTCCAAGAATACATATCTTCATTCCATAACAAAATTCAAAGAAAATCTTTCTCCCCTCTTATCCATAATTTTCGAAAATAATTAGGAAAAATAGGCAACAATATTTATTTTATTTTAAACATTTTTTCAGTTATTGGACTATATGTTGGGCTACTTAGGAGGCCTTTAGGAGAATTAAGATTAGACCTTCTAATGGACTTTGAATATCTAATATTGAGCCACAATATTATTCAAGCCCATAAATATTAATTAATCACACTACATAATTAATATTGCACTATCCATCTTAACCCATATTACAGTCAATATGGCTCCCGATTATTATTTCCCGTGTTTAAGATTATCTAGCCCATTAATTAATTCAAGCCACTGAAATAGCTTTCCATTAATTAATATATTTTATCCTTGGTCAAGGAACGGTTCAACATTATTATCCATACCGGAAACTAATTCCACTTGCAAGATTTGGTATGATAAAACTTATGAACCTCCCAAGGGGGCAAATCAAACAAGCGTACTTGCACACGATTCTCCGTATTAAATCTTAGCAATCACATATGACCAATAATATTGCCCAAGATAAAAAGTATTGAATCTCGTTGATTCTCTACCCATGATAAGTCAAAGCAATAGTTACCAATCACACGTGATCCTATTTAAGGAACGAAGATTAAGAAATAACGAACCACTGAGGTCTAATTCTTCCTTGTTAAGTTCTGAAGAATTTATCCTCCTGTCGGTCCTATTCAGTGCATCAGTCATGCACTAGTGTAATCTCTTGGTCAAGACAAGCCAATCTGAGCCTTACATTTCAACCTTTCACGATGGGTTGTTCATTTCCATCTAGGTCGTGAATGGCGTACTTTTAGTTACAAGGGACTGTTAATTTAATCTTCTGTGATCTGGTATCACTAAATTAACTAAGATGTAACACGTACGACTTATTGAACAGTTATGCAGTAAATATATGTAACATTCGATAATATTTAAAGCATCAGTGATAAACAATTTATTTCAGTAAATAAGTTCGAAATTCAGTTTTGATTATACAAAGTAAAAAACATACTTTCTAGTATAATCCCAACAATCTCCCACTTATACTCAAAGTCTGCTTTTAAGTATACTACAACATGTCTCGTGTAGTCTGTGACATCTAATGTCACCTACACGAACCTAATAATTTCTCCCACTTATACTCAAAGCAGATTGGCAACGGTCTTGACACCCATTCCTTCCACATGTCTCTCGAATGTATTCAGAGGCAGACCCTTTGTGAATGGATCTGCTAGGTTGTCTTTAGACACTATCTTTGCCACATCTATATCTCCTCTCTTAACGATTTCTCGTATAAGATGTAATTTCCTTTCAATGTGTTTGCTGGCCTTGTGGGCTCTTGGTTCCCTTGAATTTGCAACTGCTCCGGCATTGTCACAATAAACAGTGATTGTGCTGGGTAAATTCGGAACTACGTCCAAGTCCACTAGGAAGTTCTTGAGCCAAACCGCTTCTTTCCCTGCCTCGCAAGCAGTTACATATTCGGTTTCCATGGTATAATCTGCGATGCATTTATGCTTAATGCTTCTCCATGTCACGGCTCCTTCCCCCATGCAAAACACACTACCGGAGGTAGATTTTCTGGAGTCTATGTCTGATTGGAAATCCGAGTCCGTGTAGCCGATGGGGATTGGACTATCTGACTGATAAACCAACATTCTATCCTGAGTTCTTTTCAGATACTTCATAATGTTTTTAACTGCCGTCCAATGATCTTTCCCCCGGGTTACTTTGATATCTTGCCACCATGCCTACGGCAAAGCAGATATCCGATCTCGTACACAGCATTGCATACATAAGGCTTCCGACAGCCGAAGCATAAGGAATGTCTTTCATGTCATCTATCTCATTTTGCGTCTTAGGGGACATTTTCTTGGATAGATGGATTCCATGCCTGAAAGGTACGAAGCCTTTCTTGGAATCTTGCATGTTGAATCGTTTCAAGAGAAATGTCTATGTATGAAGCTTGCGATAAGCCGATCATCATTTTCTTGCGATCTCGGTGATCTTGATCCCAAGGATGTGTTCGAAACTTCTCCTAAGTCTTTCATATCAAACTGCTTTTGAAAGCCGTGCCTTTACGTCCCGATAACACCTTTACATCGTTCCCGGCGATCGAAATGTCATCTACGATAGTACTAAGAATACCAATGCGATTCCGACCGCGCTTTTTATACACACAACTTTCAAACTTCGTTTTGATCGAACCCATAAGACTTTATAACATGATCAAAACAATGGTTCCAAGCTCGGATGCTGTTTGAGTCCGTAAATGGACTTCATGAACTTACAAACTAGGTGTTCTTGGCCTTTTTTCAATGAAGCCTTGGGGTTGTTGCATATAGATCTCTTCATCAAGACTTCCGTTAAGGAAAGCCGTCTTGACATCCATTTGCCGATTTCAAAGTCGAGATCTTGAAATCGATAAGAGAATACATATAGACTTAAGCATGGCTAAACTGGCGAAAAAAGTTTCCTCATAATCGATCCCTTATTTCGAAAGTATAACCTTTCGCCACTAGTCTTGCTTTGAAGGTTTCAACCTTCCCATCCTGGCCCTCTTTTTTCTCTTGTACACCCACTTGCAACCAATGGGTTTGACCCCATTAAGTGGTTCGACTAGCTCCCCACACTCTGTTATGAAACATAGAACCCATTTCGCTTTCATTCTTTGTTTGTCAAGAATCAGATCCTTTTCTTGGAGTGCCTCATTCATATGTCCATGGGTCCGATTCGTCTTGTCCGGGAATCAAGTCCGAGGACTCTCCTATTCCCATGAATCTCTCGGGCTGTCTTACAACCCTCCCACTACGACGAGGTTCCGGTTGTGAAAGTGTGTCGTTTGGTATATCATCTAATGGGTTGGCATTGAGGTTTGCCCTCTAGCTCATTTAAGGTAATCTCACTTCCGGGTTTTCTTTTCGTTCATATAGTCTTCTTCCAAAATTTAAAGTGGGTCTTTGATGACCACCTTTTGATCTTCGGGACCATAGAACATACACCCTTTTTGTTCCTCGGGGTATCCTACAAAACAACCTTAATTACGACGAGGATCTAATTTATCGGCTTCCTTGTCCAACACGTAGGCCGGACACCCCCAAATTCTCATGTGTCTCATACTAGGCTTGCGCCCGATCCACAATTCTTTGGGAGTTTTGGGAACCGATTTGGATGGCACCAAGTTCAAAATGTAAGTTGTTGCTTCCAAGGCATGACCCCAGAACGACTTGGGAAGATCCGCATAACTCATCATAGATCTAACCATTTCCAAAAGAGTTCTGTTTCTTCGCTCTGTAACCCCGTTTTGTTGAGGGGTTCCGGGTGCAGTGAGCTGGGATGCAATCCCTTCATCAGATAAGTAGTTCAAAAACTCATCGCTTAGGTATTAGCCTCCACGATCAGATCGTAGAGACTTGATATATTTTTCCCTATGATTCTCTGCTTGAGCCTTAAATTCTTTGAATTTCTCAAAGGTCTCAGATTTATGCTTCATTAGGAAAATGTAACTGTACCTTGAGTAATCATCAATAAAAGTGACAAAATACTCATAACCTCATCTTGCTTTGGTTGACATTGGACCACATACATCTGTGTGAACGATCTCTAACACTTCTTTGGCTCTATTCCCCTTGGCTCAAAATGCCCTCTTGGTCATTTTACCCTCCAAATATGATTCGCAGTTGGAATTGGTTCAACTTGGAGAAACTTCAAAGGAACGATCTTTCACCAACCTTTGGATCCTCTTTGGATTTATATGACCCAATCTTAGATGCCAAAGAAGTGTCTCGCTTCACGTCGATGAACGTTTTTCTTTTCTAAAAAGCAGTTGATGTGTTATAGGATGCATTTAAGTGAGTGGTGTGCCGCATGATTAATTGTATAAAGATTATTCGACAACGTTCCATGACAGATAAATTTATCAAAAAGAGAAATGGTAACAACTTTATTAAAAGTAACCGAATATCCATCATGAAAAAGTTTAGAAACTGAAATTAAATTCTTTCTAAAACTCGGAACGTAAAGAACATCTCTTAGAATTAAAACTCTGTCTTCAAAAGACAAGTGCATTTCTCCCACTGCTTCAGCTGCCACTCTCGTAGCATCGCCCAGTGTGATGAGGATCTCACTTCCACTTAGTTGTCGGGTCCGCTTGAACCCCTGTAATGTGAAACAAACATGATCAGTGGATCCCGTATCCACCACCCATAAATGGGAGGCATCATACCGCTAAACAAGTTTCAACAACTAGTGCGTGAGAATTACCTTTCTTTCCTTTCCTTTTGGGATCGGAACAGGCTGACCTCGAGTGTCCTACTCTCCCGCTTTCCAAAGTTTTCCTCATGCTTGATCCCATGCTTTTATTTGATGTTGAGTCTTCTTGGTTTAATCTTCTTCTCTTTTTCATCATCCTTATCACCACTTGATCTAGGATGAAAAAAAGAAGATTCTGCTTTTCCCAAGTTCTTTTTCTCGCGCTCCTTTCCTTTTCAACCAAAGTCAGAGCATTTACAAGATCATCCACTGTAAAATCTAGATCTTCCATTAGATACTCAAGATAGTGGTGATTATAGCTCTTTGGTAAGGATTGAAGAATGAAATCAATCTTAGTCTTAAAATCACATTTTTACGCCGGGATCTCAAGTTCCTCAAATAGCACCATAACCCCTAAGGGCGTCTTTCTTGGCTGCGATCGTCCTTTTCCATTTTTAATTCATCAATTTCTTGCTTCACACTTTGGATTGCCATATGGATCGATGTCTGCGAACATCGCTTCGAGATTCTTTAAGATGTCTGCAGCTGACTCATATTCTTGATGAAGGTGTCTCAACGCATCTGACAGATGTGCCAGAATTATTTCCTTCATCAATTCATTTGCCAGCTCCCATTCACCATAAATCATCTCATCCCATATTCCGGATTCCTTAGTTGGTTTTTTTTTAAGTTTTGGTGTATCAAGTACCCATTTGGAAGATGATCTTGGTTAGGGATGGGTTTTAGTTTGTATTTCCAATCAAAATAGTTTTCACCAAATAAGCAAATTGTCTTTAAGTATATTCGATAGTGGATTAGAAGGTTGCGACATGATGAACTGAAATAAACAATAATATGCATAAGCACAAATATATCACAAGGTTTGATCACATGCATCATATTAAAATCTCAAAAAAAATATGAACATGCATCGCCCAACATCTCAAAAACAGTTTAAATAAGTCACGTGGGGTGGGTCATTATTTAAACACATTCAAGCGAGTTACAAACAAAACGATTACAAACCTTTAATATCCAGATTAATAGTTGGCTCCCACTTGACCAATATAAAATTGGACAGGACTTGAGGAAGTATATGCATATCAATTTTATACCTAAGTAATAACCATGATTAAATACATGATTATTATTTAAGATTGAACGAGCCTCGTGGGGGAGGGTCATCGTAAGCCACTAGTAATAACCCACAATCATCCATTTGGAATTCATTCATTTGAAAGCTATCTTTTGACCCGGTCCCTGAGAGAATTTCTCCAAAAGAATTCACAAATAAATAAATCATGGAGGTTAAAATTAATTCAATTTTATTATCTGGAATAAAATTGTTAATTAATTATTTAAACATACTTAGTAATTTTGAAGGTGAGATTTTTCATTGGGCAAATCTCATCCAAACACATTTAAACAAATTAAACAAAGCATGAGATAGCCTGAAAATAAATCAAATCCAAAATGAAAAAATAAACATATTGGACACAAATTATCCAATTGTCATGGTTTGATTTTTTCTTGGCTTGATCTTGAAGAAACACCGCCTTGAATTTCTCCCACTCGATCGTCTCGAAAAATATCTCGCCTCGAAATGCCATGCCAGTAATTCCTTGTGATCGCAACTTCCCTTGTCCGGCGTAACCATTGCCAAGTTGACCTCGGCGCTTCGTGACATCGCCGCCCAAGGCCGAGACGCTTAGCAGGGTCCGGCTGCTCAGCCCGCGACGCATGTAATCGGCGTACGTATTCGCTGCTACCTTCGACCACGCCTGGGCGAACCTCGGCACTACAAGACGTATTTGCGCGCGCCCGGATCCGACTTTCGTCACTTTGGCCCGATCCGGGTCTTGGCGTGCTTAGCGCCCCGCCACGTCGCCGGCCTAGATCTCATGGCAGCTCGGCCCTCGGCCTCGCCCGCCCCGCTTCGAACTGTCGCGTGCGAGTCGGTTGTGCCTCCGGGTATCGCGTTTCGCACGACGCGCCACCTACGCCGGTTCTGATTTTATCCTTTAATTCTTCGTCTCCGTCCTCATTTTTAGATCGGTTACAATTTATTTGCCAAAAATAAATAAACCTGAGATCTAGACTAGTCTATTACATTGATCAAATCAAACAAATCCTAATCTACTTTCGTGGATTTTCTCACGAGGCAAAATGAATCCGAATCAGAATCGAATTAAAAAACCACAATTTATATGCATGCATAAATAAACACATTAAATTCCATGACAATTGGATACACGCAAAAATGCAGATCTAACAATTCTACTATCCAATTTCAAATTTAATGTCGTTGAATTAAATTACAATTTAAAAATTGAGCCCAAAAACCGTGCTCGATACCATTCGTTGGGGAATAAGTTGCCTGATCTATTCGGGGTGAATATTTAAATACAAATTTAATTCTTATAATTATTACTAGCATGAATTAATCCTATATTAATTCAAATAATAATCCAACAACATATCATGCATATAATTAAATCACGTAAATCCTACGACGCGAAAATTCTCTGAGTTTACGTGAACGCATTCCTCTTGGATGGCGGTGATCCGGCCGATTAGACTAACCAAAAGAACTTCTCAAGTATTCCCTTAGCCCTTGTTCGACTATCCGGGTGGAAGGACACTTGTAAACAATTAACAAAAGGAAAATAAATTATGTTGCACCACCTTTGTGGATTTGCTAATTTTTCC
Organism: Stenogyne calaminthoides; assembly: GCA_037126765.1. NCBI lineage: Eukaryota > Viridiplantae > Streptophyta > Magnoliopsida > Lamiales > Lamiaceae > Stenogyne > Stenogyne calaminthoides. The sequence continues at coordinate 328,480 of JBBCBC010000030.1, read as the reverse complement.
AGCACATGGAATTATACTTGGGAATGAAAGAATCATCCCCTATTTATAGAGCACAAGTGGTCAAAAATTTTGTGATAAAACAATGTGGGAAAATCTTTTCTTGATCTCCAAGAAATCTTGAATATATCTCTTATATTCTTTTTCCCATAATTATAATATTTCACAAAAAACCCACTTACTCATATTATGGATAATTTCGAAATATGAGGTCCAAGATTCCAAGATTTGGATCTTCTTGAATTTATGAGATATTCTTGTATTTCAAGAAATACATATCTAACATAATATCTTTTCAAGAAAATCAAGAAATTCTTTCTTGCCCACTATATTTTAAAATTTTCGAAATCTCTATTATGAATAACCAAGTGGGAGATTTCTTGAATTTAATGAGATAATCTTGTATTCCAAGAATACATATCTTCATTCCATAACAAAATTCAAAGAAAATATTTCTCCCCTCTTATCCATAATTTTCGAAAATAATTAGGAAAAATAGGCAACAATATTTATTTTATTTTAAACACCTTTTCAGTTATTGGACTATATGTTGGACTACTTAGGGGGCCTTTAGGAGAATTAAGATTGGACCTTCTAATGGACTTCGAATATCTAATATTGAGCCACAATATTATTCAAGCCCATAAATATTAATTAATCCCACTACATAATTAATATTGCACTATCCATCTTAACCCATATTACAGTCAATATGGCTCCCGATTATTATTTCCCGTGTTTAAGATTATCTAGCCCATTAATTAATTCAAGCCACTGAAATAAATTTCCGTTAATTAATATCTTTTATCCTTGGTCAAGGAACGGTTCAACATTATTATCCATACCGAAAACTAATTCCACTTGCAAGATTTGGTATGATAAAGCTTATGAACCTCCCAAGGGGGCAAATCAAACAAGCGTACTTGCACACGATTCTCCGTATTAAATCTTAGCAATCACATGTGACCAATAATATTGCCCAAGATAAAAAGTATTGAATCTCGTTGATTCTCTACCCATGATAAGTCAAAGCAATAGTTATCAATCACACGTGATCCTATTTAAGGAACGAAGATTAAGAAATAACGAACCACTGAGGTCTAATTCTTCCTTGTTCAGTTCTGAAGAATTTATCCTCTTGTAGGTCCTATTCAGTGCATCAGTCATGCACTAGTGTAATCTCTTGGTCAAGACAAGCCAATATGAGCCTTACACTTCAACCTTTCACGATGAGTTGTTCATTTCCATCTAGGTCGTGAATGACGTACTTTTAGTTACAAGGGACTGTTAATTTAATCTTATGTGATCTGGTATCACTAAATTAACTACAATGTAACACATACGACTTATTGAACAGTTATGCAGTAAATATATGTAACATTCGATAATATTTAAAGCATCAGTGATAAACAATTTATTTCAGTAAATAAGTTCGAAATTCAGTTTTGATTATACAAAGTAAAAAGCATACTTTCTAGTATAATCCCAACAGTCGACACCGCCGGCACAGGGAGGTTACCCGTCATCCGGCGACCCTTGGCCTGAAATTTCGCCTCCGGAGGCCGCACGTGTGAGACTCACGCGCCGGCGAGAGTTTTTTCCTACCGCCACTTGCGGCGGCGCGTGGAGGCGCGTCCGTTGCTGGAATTTTCTCCGGCGATTTTGTTGAGCTCGCCTCGTCGAGCTCTTTCTATTGGTGTACATGTTTGGGTCAACATCCGAGTGGTGTGTGATTTCATTTTTGGGTACAGATTTTGTGAATTTTTGGATTTGATTTGTTGCGTTTCTGGAATTGTTTCTTTTGGTTGGTTTGTAGTTTTGAAGATAAAATGTCTTCTGTGGAGTGTTGTTATTGTCATGGGATTGGACATATCAAAGGAGATTGTCCAAAATTGCGCAATAAATTTGACCACTTTAATGGTTCTGTCATTATTTCTACTAGTGAGTATGCAAGGTTGCTGCAATTTCGGGAAGTGAATCAGTCAAAAGCAAGTTCTCATACCAATGTTTGCGGTCGAGTAATTCTAATGCATGTCTTGTTTCCTCATCATCCAAATGGGTCATTGATTCTACTCCACAGATCATATGACAGGTAATCCAAACTTGTTCTCTACCTTTTACCCACATAAAACTGCATTTCCTGTTACTTTAGCCGATGGTTCACAATCTCGTGTTATTAGATCGGGAAATGTTAACCCGACATCATCCCTATCCTTGTCATCTGTTCTTAGTCTCCCTGAACTCTCGTTTAATTTGGTTTATGTTAGTAAACTTACTCGTAATCTTAATTGTTGTGTCTCATTCTATCCTGATCATTGCTTGCTTCAGGATCTTATGACGAAGAAAATTATTGGTAAGGGACATGAATCTGGCGGCCTCTACATCCTTGAGACACATCAGACTAATTCAGTAGTATGTGCAGGAACCGTCACTCCCATGGATGCACATCGTCGGTTGGGTCATCCTTCTCTTCCTTTGTTGAAGAAACTATGTCCGCAGTTTTCTCAGTTGTCATCTCTAGATTGTGAATCTTGTCATTTTGCTAAGCATCATCGTATTAGTTTGAGTCCTCGAGTCAATAACCGAGCAAGTGCTCCTTTTGAGTTAGTCCATTTTGATGTTTGGGGTCCATGTCCAGTTACATCGAAACCTGGATTTCGTTATTTTGTCACCTTTGTTGATGATCATTCTTGTATGACATGGTTATATTTGATGAAAAATCGTTCCGAGTTATTTACTCATTTTTCTGCCTTTTGTGCTGAGATTAAGACTCAATTTGGTGTGTCTGTGAAAACTCTGCGAAGTGATAATGTTAAGGAGTATCTCTCTGAAACATTTCATTGTTATATGCTGCATAATGGCATTCTCCACCAAACATCATGTGTTGATACACCGTCTCAAAATGGTGTGGCTGAGAGAAAGAATAGACATCTTCTTGAAACAAATTTAGAGCCTTGTTATTTTTCATGCAAGTACCTAAAAATATTTTGGGGTCGATGTTGTTTCTCTTGTTTGTTTTCTTATAAATCACATGCCTTCTACGGTTCTTGGTGGTAAAACTCCTTTTCATGTTCTATTTCCATCTAAGTCCTTGTTTCCCTCTTGAGCCTAGAATATTTGGTTGTACTTGTTTTTGTTAGGGATGTTCGGCCTCGGTCACAAAAATTAGATCCAAAATCTTTGAAGTCATTTTCTTTTTGTTATTCTAGGGTGCAAAAAGGGTTATCGGTGTTTTTGTCCTAGTCTCAACAAGTATCTTGTATCTCTTGATGTTGCCTTTTCGAGCATACACCATTCTCTCATTCCCACTCCTCCTCCCAATCGGGGGAGGATCTGTTTTTGATATATCTGATTCTCTTCCTGATACCTCCATCCGACTCCACTCGCCACCTATCATACAAACGTATTCTCGCTGCGTCCTCCACCTCATGTTCCTCGCTACTACTACTTTGATTTGGTTCCCGATATGCGGCCATGTCCCGATGAGCCAATATCTTCGTCCAATAGATCCTCCTCCAAGTGATGATCTTCCCATTGCTTTCTTCGAAAAAGGTAAACGTTCTTTACTTATCCCATTTCCTCTTTTGTTTCATATGATCACTTATCCCCTTCCTCTCGAGCTTTTGTTTCTTCTTCAAACTGTTCTAAAACCGTTCAAGAAGCTTTGGCCCATCCCGTTGGCGTAATGCCATGATTGAGAAATGAATCGTTAGATACTCACGGCACTTGGGTTTTGATGGATCTTCCCGCAGTAAACGACCTATTGGTCGCAAATGGGTGTTCTTGTTAAAGTTAATCTGATGGTTACGTGGCTCGGTTGAAAGCTTCGCCTTGTTGCCAAAGGCTATGCTTAGACTTATGGTGTTGACTATTCTGACACCTTTCTCCTGTTGCCAAACTTACCTCGATTAGTCTCTTGATTTCGATAGCCGCTACTCATCATTGGCCTTTACACCAGTTGAACATCAAGAATGCCTTTCTCCATAGTGATCTCGTTGATACTATTTATATGGAGCAACCACCTGGTTTTGTTGCTCAGGGGGAGACTCATAAGGTATGTTATCTTCAGAAGTCTTTGTATGGTTTGAAACAGAGTCCTCGTGCATGGTTTGGTACTTTTACTTGTGCTGCTGAGAAGTTTGGCATGAAGCAAAGCAAATCTAATGATTCTGTTTTTCATATGCGTTCTGAGGGTGGTATTATCTTGATGGTTGTGTATGTGGATGATATTGTGATCACTGGGAGTGATGTTAAAGGAATTGCATCTTTGAAAGCTTTCCTTCCTACTCAGTTTACTACCAAGGATTTGGGGACACTTAAGTATATTCTTGGTGTTGAAGTGAGTAGGAGTAAGAAGGGAATTTTCCTGTCTCAAAGAAAGTATGTGCTCGATTTGCTTTCTGAAATAGGAAAACTGGGAGCTAAACCATGTAGCTCTCCAATGGTTTCCAATTTGCAGCTTACAAAAGAGGGTGTGTTATTTAATGATCCTGGAAGATACAGAAGGTTGGTTGGAAAATTGAATTATCTTAGGATGACACGTCCAGATATTGTTTACCCCGTAAGTGTAGTGAGTCAATATATGTCATCACCAACTGTTGATCACTGGAAGACGGTAGAGCAAATCTTGTATTATTTGAAAGGAGCTCCTGGACGTGGAATTGTGTATAGTGACCATGGTCACGAAAAGGTTGAATGTTTTTCTGATGCTGATTGGGCAGGGTTAAAGGAAGATCGAAGGTTTACTTCAGGATATTGTGTTTTCTTTGGTGGAAATTTGATTTTGTGGCAAAGTAAGAAGCTGAAAGTAGTCTCACGTTCGAGTGCAGAGTCTGAATATAGAGCTATGGCCAAAGCTGTGTGCGAGATAATATGGGTATATGAGTTTCTAAATAAAGTGGGTTTAGAGATCTCATTACCAGCCAAACTGTGGTGTGATAATCAAGACGCGCTTCACATTGCCTCTAATCCGGCCTTCCACGAACGGACCAAACACATTGAGATTGACTGTCACTTTGTTCGTGAGAAGATTCAACGTGGCCTAATTTCGACAAGTTATATGAGGACTGAAGATCAATTAGGAGATATCTTCACTAAGGCTCTTAATGGGGTTAGAGTTGACTATCTTTGTAACAAGCTAGGCATGATTAACATCTATGCTCCAAAGGAGGGTGTTAGAATAATAAGTATAGATGGACCTTTAGTGGGCCTTTATTAGAATAGTCTATTCACTTGTATATATATATATGTGTGTACTCTTGACCTAATTCAATACATAGAAAATTCTCCCACACTATGTCTTTTGATTATAGCATGACAACTTTTAAGGTGGGGTATGATAGTTTTTACCCTCTTCTGTCATACACATTTTTTAAAATTACTTTATCATTTAAAATAGTAATAAAAAACTCGCTCGCTAAAACACGAGCGAAACAGTAACTGTGCAAAGTGTTCCGGGATGGAGGGAGTATATGTGTGTGTGAGTCTAGGATACTAGGAAAGATTTCGGTATTAAGTTGTACCAAATTATATAAATTATTTATAATTTAGGGATTAATTAGTTTGGGCCGGATTGCATTATTATTTAGACGATGAGAAGGTCTTGTGTGAAATATTGCACACTAGTGTTATGTGCAATACAACATAAATAAGATAAAGATTGATAATAAATTGTGGGTCAAGACACGGGAGGCCTGGGCGGGGCGAGAGGCGGGTCGAGGCGCGAAGGGCGAGGCGGGCATGGGTTGTGGGCTTCAGTTTGGGAGGACGCATATATATTTATAGAAGTATATTTTTATCAAATATGTGTTGTAGCCTAGTGGTTCAAGCCTTTTGTTAATGTATGTGGTCTCAGATTCAATTTCTATTGAGCACATAATTTTTAAATTTTTTTTTTTTGTTACTACATGAAAAAAAATGTGATACTTATAGAAACGAAATTTGTTACTAAGTGAAATAAAAATTACATTATCATTTTTAAAAAAAAAAAAATACATTATTATATGGTAACACATTGTTGTTCATATGTTAACACATTAATATTCATTTAGTATCACGACGACATGTGTACAGTGTTATTAAAAAACATGTGTTACTACATGAACAAAAAGTGTTACCTTATGAAGAAAAATGTGTTACCACATGAACAAAACCAATACAATAGCGAAAAGAAAACCTGAGTCCAAAATTATAGATTTAAAGAACAACTTTATGTGTTACTACATGAACAAAAGAGTGTTACCCTATGAACAAAAGACTGAAAGAGTGTTACTACATGAATAAAAATGAGTACAAGCGCAAAAAAAAATTCTCAGTCCAAAATTACAGATTTAAAGAACAACTTGATGTGTTACTACATGAACAAAATAGTGTTACCCTATGAGCAAAATAATGTTACTACATGAACAAAAATCAATACAAAAAGCGGAAAAAAAAAACCAGAACAGCTTGAAAAGAATGCAGAAGGATCTGAATTTCACCACGCTCTATGTGTTGAAGGGTAATTCAACATCACACACATATTCTCCATTCTTCTCACAGAATCCACACTTTCATCCAATGATCGGAGCGAATCGAAGAAAATTAAATTGGAAAAGAAATTAGAGCACGAACGACGTACATATTCTCTGCCTACAAAAAATGAAGAGGAAAGTGGCAGCTGGTATGGAGCGGCTGAAGAGGAGGGGATGAGAAAGTCTGTGAGATCCGCCATCAATCAAGAAGAGGAAGAAGAAGAAATATGTCTTGCGCGCAATGTGAAAAAAAGAAGAAAACTCATTAAATCCGGCCAAAGATTACGCCTTAATTCCGCCAGCAAAGCTCGGCCCGTGAGAAAATGAAAAAAAAGCCCAATTGATCTATAATTGCACATATCATTTGTATGCAATATTGCATACAAGTTTTTGTGTTAGACGATCAAGAGATGTTTTTTATTTGAATCGGTTGTGGCTTGTAAATATAATTGTGTTAAGGAAATTAAATAAAAAAATTAATTTCACACCTCTCTATAATTCGAACTTTTAGATGAGATGTAATTATTTTATGTGACCAGAGTTTTTACTCTCACACTTTGGGTTCGATTCCCGCTGAAAGCAACGTCACTCATATTAATTCCCCCGCTGAAAGCGATCAATTTATATTAAATTGTTCACTCAATGTATTAGAGCAATTAAATAAAATAATTATATAACGATACTTAGATTCGTAACTTAGTGTTTTTATTTTTTTAGGAATTCTAAAATGGAGTAGCAATAATCTAATAAACTTTTAAAAATTCAATTTTGCAGTATTAATAGTTGTGTTAGTTTCCACCTTCTGGACCACGTGAGTTTTTATTTATTTATCTTTTTTTTTTTTTAAAGGTATTTATTTATCATTTTGATAGCTAAGCAGTTGGCCTACCACACATTCAGGCGGCTTAACACCACTTTTTTTTTTTTTTTAAATGAAAATTAAAAGTTGTAGATCTTGTAATACTAACACGTAAGCTCCAGATGATAATATATAATATTTCAGAATATTAAAACAGGAAAATATTAATTTCAAGTTGTAACAAATTCAACGTGAATTGTTGAAATATATATGCTTTTGGGATTCCTGGAAGGGTGGGTCGATCACGAAGTGCTGTTTTTAGGGAATTGGTGAATAGGGTGACTAAGAAGATTAAAGACTGAAAGAGTCGGGCTTTGTCCCAAGCTGGCAAGTTGACATTGGTTCGATCGGTTGTTCAGTCGATTCCAATGTACTTGATGACCTGCTTCAAAATTCCTGATAATATTATTGGGAAAATTGTTCGATTTCTATAGGGGGCAAAAGGAGGAGGAAAAAAGGATACATTGGTTGCGAAGAGAAAAGTTGTGCTTACCGAAAAGCGAAGGGGGTCTTAGCCTGGTATAGTAATCTCACTGCGTTTAACAAGGCTCTTTTAGCTAAACAAGGATGGAGGTTAATACAAGATGACCAATCATTGCTAGCCCAGGTGCTCAAGGCTCGGTATTATCCACGGGGTTCTTTCATTTCAGCACATCGAGGTTATGCATCGAGCTAGACTTGGCAAAACATCTTGGAGGGGAGGACGGTGTTGGTGGGAGGATTGGGTTGGGTTGTTGGGGATGGCCGAGACATTAATGTATGGAGGAACCCTTGGTTGTTCGATGGCGCTACACCTTGGATTACATCTGAAAGGGGAGAGCATGCCGAGGACTTGAGGGTGTGCGACTTATTCCTTGAGGGTGGTCGAGCATGGGATATGGCAAAACTGGAGGGGATCTTTTCTGAGGGTGAGGTGGCGTGTATCTGCAGGATTCCCCTTGGTGTGTTTAATAAAGAGGATAAGTTGGCGTGGAGGTTTACAAAAGACGGGGTTTATACAGCCAAGTCGAGATACTTTGATGTTCTTGGGCGGGATAATGGGGAGGATGACAGGCGATGTTTGGTGAAAGTGTGGAAATTGAATGTCATACCGAAGATACAACACTTCATGTGGAGGGTGTTGCATGGGATCTTGCCTACGTGTATCAACCTGGTGAGCCACTTTGTTAATGTTTTCCCTTTCTGTAAACGGTGTGGAACGGAACTGGAAACAACCGAGCATGCTTTGAGAGATTACGTCTGGACGAGGAAATTTTGGGATGAGGTTGCTACTTATCGGCCTCAGGATATGAGTGGGGCAGCGGACGAATGGGCAACTCGGGTGATGAACAGGGGATCGGAGGAGGAAATGGTGGTGTTTGCTACGTCACTTTGGTGTATATGGTACTGGAGAAATCAGTTGTAATTTTCGGATATGAGAACGACGATTGAGAAGCTTGGTATGATGGTGGAAGGTGCAGCGTGTCGACTTTCTACGAGCTAATGGGCCACAAACGAATCGAACACGTCATCGGGAGGTCGAGCTTTAGCAGCCTCCATTGCATGGTGCGTTGAAACTAAACTGTGATGTAGCAATTCGGTCGTCTGAGAGGGCAGCAGTAGCGGGAGTCGTGCGGGACGGTGCTGGTGTGGTGTTGTGGTGTTATGCTGAACAAGGAGGAGTAGGCTTGGAGGTTGAAGCAGTTGAAGCCATGTCTGTCCTACGAGGTATGCAGCTAGCTAGAGATGAAGGTGTTACTGATATGGTGGTGGAGACAGATGCCCAACTTGTGGTTAATGCGCTGCGTTCGCCGGGAATTCGGTTGTCGTACTTTGACAATTTGATTCAAGATATTCTGAGGCTTGCTGAGAGTTTTAATTCCATTTCGTTTGTGTGGTCTAGACGTACGAGTAATATGTTAGCCCATAGATTAGCTTTATTTGATCTCAACTGTGATGGGCAGTTTTTTTCGTATTCTATTCCTGCTGATTTTGAGGATTCTGTATTGGTCAATTTGAGGTCTTGTCGTTGATTAATGATTTTCGTTTCGTTTAAAATATATATATATATATATACCTGCACTGATTTTGTTGCCCAACTAGTATTTGGCTTGTTCCGAAAAATAAAATAAATGTAGTTTTTCTCCATCTTGTATAAAGAGGTGTCCGAATCGATACAAATTACTCTCCCTAATCCATTTTAACCAAGGTTTAAAATTATTTAATTAAAAATTAATAAATATATGTACAATATGACATCATTATATTTTCATTACAATTCATAATAAAATTTGGAAATATGATCATTTAATTATTTTATGCATTTTATGTTGGAATAATTTTTTTCCTCAAAAAGGCAGTTAAAGTGAATTAAATATCAATTTATTTTTCAAATAATCGATATTCTATACGATGAAGTTAGGAATTAGACATAGCTCGTTTGGTACCGTATATCTGATAAGATGAGATACTTTAAACACTTATTCACTAAACAAGTTATATGAATACATTGTTTGGTACGAAACTTATATATGCAATATTTTGTTTACTAGGCATTTTTATTATGTTGATAAATTAATATTATTGTCATCATTACCCTTCAAACTCTTATCACATTTTCATTTTACCACCTACCATGAATGTTGGAAATTAGACCCATTCAATTCAAACTTGATAAGGAACGAATATTTGATTGCCAAATTTGTTCCTTGATTAACTCACCTGACTGCCAACACTCCTATTAGTTTCAAAATGATCCTTAAATATCACATTTTCACCTCTAAGAAACTCTTCTGATAATCCAACCCAATCTGTAACTAAAAATCTAAAAAAATTATAAGATGGAAATTGACGAAGCAACCAGCATCAATATTTCATTCCTTTCCGTTCAAAACATTGCTTACTGGTGTAACCTCAAAAATTGGAAGTGGCAAATTGAGGCGATTTTTCGTCTTCCGCTCAGTCCAAGTTTTAAACACGGTTATGACAAACAGGAGCATCTTACCCGAATACAAAAGAAGAGAAAATTTCAGAGGTGAATTCCTTGCAATCGAATTTACACATTTCAATTTCTTCGATTTAGCGGATTTTCAAGACGGAATTTTCGAATTTACAGATTTCTTCAGTTTGGAGAATTGTCTTCGATTTCGCCGATTTTGGTGCTTTCTTGAAGATGGGACTTTCATATAATTTTTCTTGATTTTGAGAACTGCCCATTTACGTGAGTAGTAAGTGGATGAATGAGGGTCAAATTTGATATTTTTTTTTTTTTAGAAGTTATGGTTTTATGAATACCACCTTTCAAGGTCTGATCCATTATCATATGAATTTAGTTAAGTGGAGACCGGACCTTCATTTTTTAAAGGGTTCATATGCTAATGCATAAGCCCTATCAAACATTATATTAGGGGTGTTAGTGTATCTATCATCCACTAATAACCTTTACCAAACGAGCTATTATCGATATGTAATCGATAATTTGACATTCTATATTAATGAGGTTAGGAATTGGACTATTTTTTTATTTTTATTCTCTTTTAGCTAATATTGCTTTTCATCAACGAAAATGCTTGAATTCCTTAGGATCAGTATACTGTATATAAAATATACTACCTCCGTCCCATAATAATTTGCACAATTGACTATTACACGTGTTTTTGCGAGCGACTTTTATATTAGTAATTGAAATGATAAAATGACTTTTAAAGAGTGGTATGATAGATAAACCCTTCATCTGTCATACCCCTCCTTAAAAGTCAATTTATTATTTAAATTATTAATACAAAACTCGTTCACAAAAACATGTGTAAAAATCAACTGTACAAAGTCTTCTGAAACGGAGGGATTATAAATTATTAAAAATCGAAAAAGACAATGAGTATCATCCAAATTGCTTTTAAAAAAATAACCTTTTTTTAATGTATTGTAACGATACACTTAAGAGTAACACTCTTGTAAACCAAATCCATAATATGAACTCTAATTCAATATGATCAATTTTAATATCAGTTTGTTTCGGTCTCTCGTGACGGCTTCATTCCAGCCATCGCGTCACGTCATCTCGCGGTCATTCCAAGCTCATATATATAGCAATGATAGTTTTTTTGAGTAACAATTATAGTTTTTCTAAATAATAGTGATAGTTTTTCTGAGTAACAGTGATACTTTATGTGTAACAGTGAAACTTATTATAGCATATAGTGACAGTGATAGTTTTTTTGAGTAACAGTGATAGTTTCTCTGAGTAACAGTGATAGTTTATGTGTAACCGTAAAACTTATTATAGCATATCATGACTGTGATAGTTTTTCTGAGTAATAGTGATAATTTTTTGAGTAATAGTGATAGTTTTTCTGAGTAACAGTGATAACTATAAAACTATTGTATAATGTCGTCGAAAACGTCGACCAATGTGCACGACCTTCATGGCGGCGTGGGGAGGGAAGGGGATGAGTCGCGGCGGCGTGATGTGGGGAGTGGAGGGTCACAGCGGCAACAGGGAGGGTGGCCGCGACGGGTTTTTCTTGGTGAAGAGGCGAGGGGTTGCGCTCCCATATATATATATCTAACTCCATTTATTGTGTATGGGTCAAATTTGACCCGAGTTCATAGCATAAACCAGATTTACACAAGTTTTTGTCTACACTTAATGACAATTTACATGTGAGTAACACTCATGTGAACTAGGTTCACACATGAATTCTATCACTGCTTATGTGTAAAAATTATCACTGTTATGCACAAAAACTTTCACTGTTTAAAAATATAAAATATTTTCTAAACAGTGATTGTTTTTATTCATAACAGTGATAGTTTTTATACATAACAGTGAGAGTTTTCATATATAACAGTGATACTTAAATAATCGAGTTCATAACATGAACCAGATTTATACAAGTTTTTGTCTTTACATGTCTCCCTTATTTTATTATATAATTTGATACGGAAAATAGATATAGAGTGGTATTTTATTATAATTTTGTTTACCCTGCAGCACTGCAGTTGCGCAGTTTAAATTATTTTTTATCATGAAGCTAATCAATAATCCAATATAATAATCGACTATTAATGCATAATTAAACAGCTTCAGTAATTATTGGCAGCGCTAAATAAATACAACCTAGTTTTTTTTTTTTTGTGATTAATTTTTTTATCATGAAGCTAATCAATAATCCAATATAATAATCGACTATTAATGCATAATTAAACAGCTTCAGTAATTATTGGCAGCGCTAAATAAATACACCCTAGTTTTTTTTGTGAGGAAGAGACGAGAAACTCCCCCACTCGCGGGGTTGTTCAATGGACGGGTTGAAGGATGTGCCCAAAGTAGACAACACTTGTGGGAGAGAGTCAACATGATTCAATCCCCAGGACAAACCCCCATAATATTTCAATGGAGAATTTGTCCCACACGGGGTTCGAACCTGCATTTTGCCGGAGGATTTCTCCCCACATCACCACAAGTTTTACCAACTTGGCTATGCCCTTGGGGGCAATACACCCTAAATTTTAAATGTACACACCGGGAATGATATAGAGTGCATCAGTGAACATTGTAATTGTGTCCACTGCCTACGTGGCCGATGATGTGACAATGTCACATAATAATATCTATATTTTTCTCTCTCACCATATATATTATTTTAAATATGATTATATACCAAAAAATCTAATATCGTTTTTCCATATTTATGATTCTCTCTCTTGCTAACCAATTTCTAAAATCACAGCATCTCGACGATCTATTTTTTCATGGAAGCATATATTATCAATTTTATCTTTCCATTACAAAATTAATATAAGCATTCTTTCATTTCCTTATTACTGTTCTTGAAATTTATTGTAAATAATTTCTTCAGTAGACTGTAGTTTCAACTTATAGGTGGAAAAACACGTTTCTTACGCATTTCTGACATGATGCGATGATTAATAACATGGTTTTGTCAACGCTGGGTGCATGGCACTGCCCAGCACCCCCAATCTGCTGACATATAACACCTCCTTTTCTCTCTTTTAATTATCATATTTTATTTTGGGATTCACTACGATGGACGTAGGAATTTACGTTTCTCATTTTATACGAGTTTGAGATTTAAAGTCTGGTTTTCAAATTTCACATTTCATTCACACCTACAAATACCTATATAATCTATAATTACTTTTTTCAATATATTACACTTTATACATTTTATTATTCTTCTCAATATAATATAATAATACAATATCAATCATTATTAAACGTTGATTTGATATAAAGTTAAATCTCATCCTACTTAAATCTCAAAACAAACACATATATTTACTATTCATCAATGATTCTAAATTCTTGAATTTTAAAACCTTGACTTGCTTCGTACACTTAAATCCCAAAACAAACGCAGCCTTACTGTATAGTATCATTTTCTTTATTTATTTTTACTTCAGTTTTTTTATTCCTAACATTTAAACTAAATTTGTAACTCAATTAAACTACAATTAATTATTTGTAATATTTTTAGTGAACAAACTTTCGATTAAAAAGTAAATGTATTAACAAATCTTAAATCACACATAAGCATTCTTTCACTTAGAGCTTTTTTTCTTTTCTACTTCATCATTTAACCATCATAAAAAAACAAATTTATCTCTTTATTAATGATAAATAATGGTCAATCATCTATGAGACGAGTGGAGTATTATTTTATTGTTTATATTTTAGTCAATTATTCAAATATATATGTTGATAAAATAAATAATACCTACAACGATACGATGTATTTCGTGAAATGGTCTCAAGATGAGACAAAACATAATTTAAAAATGATGATTTAATATTTTGGAAAGGTTGGGTGTCAAATTTATATTGCTATAATTTTATTTTAAAAAAGTTAATAAAAAAATTTATGTGAAGATAATCGTTTGGACAAATAATTCAACAAGTGAAACAATACTTATGTGTGATTTGAGACTTGTTAATATATTTACTTTTTAACTGAAAGTTTGTTCACGAAAGTATTACTGTAAGCAAATTAAATTTGCACCCAATTAAAAGACGATATGTGAAAATTACGTGTTAAATAAATTTATTGTTGGGAATATAAATAAAGTCAATTCATAAAATAAATTAATTAATGACGTCATCGACCCGTTAAACTAACTAGGTCCAATTCAAGTAATATGGCCTAATAAATTATATTGTATCTCTAAAGTCCAATAATCCAATTCAAGTTATATGGCCTAATAAATTATATTGGATCTCTAAAGTCCAATAAATGAAGTTGGGTCTCGAAAGTCCAATAAATTGGACCTCTAAGTCCAATAAATGAAGATTGGGCCTCGAAAGTCCAAAAAGTCAAGATCGGGCCTCTAAAGTTCGATAAATAAAGTTGGGCCCCGAAAGTCCAATAAATGAAGGTTGGGCCTCAAAAGTCCGATAAATTAAATTGGGCCTCAAAAGTCCAATAAATCGAATTGGGCCTCAAAAGTCCAATAAATCGAATTGGGTCTCTAAAGTCCAATAAATTAGATTGGGCCTCAGAAGTCCAATAAATTAGATTAGGGCCTCAAAAGTCCGATAAATGAAGTTGGACCTCAAAAGTCCAGTAAAACGAATCGGGCTTCTAAAAGTCCAATAAATTAAATTTGGCATCTAAAGTCCAATAAAATAAATCAAGTCCGACCCAAATCCTAAGAGCCCATCAGATATTTCTAGAATATTCTAGAATATTCCGGCCCACCAGACAAAGTCTGTTAAGCCAAGACCTAAAACCCTATTCTACACCTATAAATAAGGGTCCTCCTCATTCACTTTCACACACAGACAGACACAGAGACATCAAGGCAACAACAACAACAGAAGATTCAAGACTTTAGAATTCTCTACGAAGATTTGAAGAAGTTTTTCATCGGCTTCAAGCATCCTTCGTGCAAGTCCTTCAGAAACGGCATCAGATCAGAGATCAAGCTGCTAAGCCCTCCGATCAGACGTTTCTTCTTAAAGCTTCTTTAAGATTCACAAGCGTTCTTCGTGCAAGTAATCCGAAAACGGCATCCTATCAGAGATCAAACTGCTAAGCCCTCCGATCAGACATTTCTTCTCAAAGCTTCTTGAAGACTCACAAGCGTTCTTCGTGCATGTAATCCGGAAACGATATCCGATCAGAGATCAAGCTGCTAAGCCCTCCGATCAGACGTTTCTTCTTAAAGCTTCTTGAAGATTCACAAGCGTTCTTCGTGCAAGTCATCCAGAAACAACATCCGATCAGAGAACTAGCTGCTAAGCCCTCCGATCAGACGTTTCTCTTCTCGAAGATTCGAAGATCTTCCTCCCAGACTCTCGAAGATTCAAAGGCGTTCATCATCAAGTTCAAAGACATTCGTCCAAAAAATCTTCAAAGGCCATGTTCGAATCAAAACAAGACATTTTTAGTCCTTGAATCGACGTTTCAAACCCACAAATCGAACCCCAGATAAGATCGAGGCGAGGATTTCCCCAAAAGTCATCCGAGTCAAGGTCAACGTTCGAGGGAAGAATCAGAGGAATTAAGTTAGAGATCGCAACCCGCAATATTCCAGCTTCAAATTCAAAGAAATTCAACTTGTAATTTCACTTTCGTGTTTTTAATTTTAATTCACGAAATTTATGTTTACAATTACAAATAATTAATTATGGTTTAATTGAATTATAAATTTAATTTAAATGTTAACAATAAAAAACTGAAATAAAAATAAACAAAGGAAAAAAACTACACATATCAATAGGTATAATATAAGTATAATAACAATTAAAAGAAGAAAGGGGGGGGGGGTGACTGCCACGTGTCAATAGATGGGGGTGCTGGGCAGTGCCCTGCACCCCAGCGTAGATAAAATTTGATGGTTCTAGTGATTGACAAAAACTTGTATGAACTTAGTTCATGCTATAAACTTGGTTTTTAATTCATGACATTTGACCTTACCCAGGGTAAAATACGGGTCAAGTTTAGTGGTTTAGAAAAATATGTTGAAAATGAGTTTAATGGGTCAAGTAATTCAAGTTCATGGCATGAACCTGGTTCACGGGAGACTTACTCCTAGTGATTTACTTATTATGATTCTTTGAAGTATGCAATATTCTAGTTAAAAATAATGGTGCTTCACTTAGCAGAGCCCAATATTATGAATATATATGGAAAATATTATAGACCTTGAATTGATAGTTTTTTTTTTTAATCTTTAAATTTCTTAATTTATAAAACAAAAAAAAATGTTCAATTTGCAAATTAATATTTCTTTTATATGTGATATATATATATATTTTTTTTTGTATATGAACTTATATTTCGGAGAATGAGTCAATTTTAAATCAAAATTGTACTTATTCGTTATTACACAATACAATTGATGCGTAATTTTTTTTTGTATATTATATACATCTTGCAATGAAACTAAACCTAAATCAAATATTAAAATTCTTTAATACAAACAATTGCAAGTGTATATATTTTTAATAAAACTCATATTAATCGTCCGCTGATCAATTCATCAATCTAAATTTGAAAAAGAGTAAGTCTTGTATGCATCAGATGCAATGTGCACTTCAAAGTATATTTTTTAAAATCATACAAAATGTTGCATTAAAATTGCATATTTTAATGCAATAAGTTGCATGATTTAAAAATACATTATGCAATGTACGTAGGCATGCTAAAAAAAATGGAACCGGCAGTTCGAACCGGAACCACCGGTTCCTCGGTTCCGGTAAACCGTAAAATACACGATTCGGTTCCGGTTCTAGTAAAATTAGAATCGGGAACCGCCGATTCTTCGCCGAAACCGCCGATTCCACGGTTCGAATCGAGAACCGCCCGCTTTTTGAAAATATAGCCGTTGAGATCCAACAACCCAGATTAAAGAGCCGTTGAGATCCAATGGCTGTGATGATAGATCCGTTATGGAACCGCCGGTTCGAACAACCGTCGGTTCCGGTTCGAATCGGCGGTTTTCGGCCTTTTTTTTTCTTACTTTTTCACCTATAAATACCACCTCATTTCACTCCAAAATTCACCCCAAAGTGATTCAAAGCATTACTTTCTTCTCATCTCTCTCAACTCCCACTCAATTCTCAAAGTTTATATTACTAATTACTCTAGCCTCTCTAATTTTATATTATTTACATATTATATATATTGATACACTTACATATTACACTACACTATATATTATTTACATTATTATATATACACTTACATATTATTATGGCAAGCCAAGGCAACAAGGGTAAGGGTAAAGGCAAAGCTTCTTCTACCTCTTCCGTTCA
The DNA here is from genome assembly GCA_037126765.1 of Stenogyne calaminthoides. Lineage (NCBI taxonomy): Eukaryota > Viridiplantae > Streptophyta > Magnoliopsida > Lamiales > Lamiaceae > Stenogyne > Stenogyne calaminthoides. Next base: position 310,854 of record JBBCBC010000030.1, on the reverse strand, counting down.
TCTTCCACCACCACCGATCGAGTGGAGTTTAGATGATATTGAGCACACACTTGGTCCCGGTTATGAGAATCCTCTTGAAGATGAGGAACCACCACGACGTCCTACTCAAGAAATTCAAAACCACCCAACCAACTCTGAGGCCGAGCCAACTCCAACCCCAACTCCAAGTCGAGCTCAACTTAAATCGGATATTTTTGCACGTCACTTTAAAAAAGTGATCAACGAGGTAGATGGTACTATTAAAGTTCATTGCAACTATTGTCCCAAAATATATTCTTTTAACAAAGGAGAGGGATATGAGACATTCGAGAAGCATTCGAAAAAAATTCATCTGAATAAAGTTGGAATTAATTCAAGCCAAGCACAACTTCGTGGATTTACGTCAACCGGTGGCGGTGGTGGAGTTCATGGCGAGGCATGTAACCCCACTTCTCTATTTACATTTGATCAAATGAAATATAAAAAAATGTTAGCTAAATTTGTGTGCACACAACACCTTCCTTTTCAATTTGCCGATAATTCCTTTTGCCGATTTAAATATTAAAGTTTGTATATGTGCGGATATTTGAAGTGATAATTTTAAAAAACATAGTTATATAGGAGTTACATGCACTTGGATTGATGATTCATGGACTCTTAACAAAAGATTGATTGCTTATAGAGATTTTGATACGGAACACAATGCCGTTAATATTAGAGATAAATTGCATGATATTTTAAATGAGTATGCTAAAAAAAATTCTATTGGTTTTGATAATGCTAGTGCAAATACGGCTACTATTGAAGATCTTACAAATATTTGTCAACCATATCTTGGTGGAAAAAAATTTCATGTTAGATATATGTGTCATATTTTAAATTTATGTGTTCAAGATGGTTTAGATGTTTTGAAAGAACAAGTTGGTCATATTAGATCCACTATTTATTATATGTCGAGACATTCAAAATTGTTAAAAAAATGGAATTTTTTTTGTAGAACATACAATATGCATCCCAAAAAAAAATCTCTTGATGTGGCAACTTGTTGGAATTCCACGTATAAATTGTTAAATGAGTCTATGGAATATAAAGACGCTTTATGTACATTTTTTACTCAAGAAAATTGTGGTATTCGTTTATATCCTCAATATTGGGATCCATGCATTTCTTTGTGTAAAATTTTGGGAATTTTTAATGATTCCACAAAAGTGTTATTCAGTGTTTATTATCCTACTAGTAATTTAGCGCTTGATTATTGTATTAAAGTTGCTCATGTGTTAAATGAAAATATTACAAATCATTTATTAAGTGGTGCTACTTTCTCTATGATGCAAAAATGGAAAAAATATTTTACACATATTCCGATCTATTCTTGGTTGCTAAAGTATTTGATCATAGAGTAAGATTGGATGGATTAATAGTATTGTTAAATATGTATTATAATTATTTATTTCCAAATAGACATATGGTCATGGGTGAAGATGGTGTATATCCTAATCCGGAAGAGATTGATAATACGATTAAAATTACTTTAATGTCTTTATTTAGAGAATATAGTGGTCCCAATTTTGAATCTAATATTGATGGTGACTCTACAAGTCAAAATCAAGATATATATCGTGTTTTTATGATGAGTGTTCTAAAAAACGTCAAAGGTCTACTTCGAACCCTTATTACGAACTTGATAATTATTTAACCTCTGGATTTGTTCAGATTGATGGTGATGATGACGACAACAATAGTTTTAATATACTAAAGCGGTGGTCGAGGATGAAAAATACCTATCCGATATTGTCAATGCTATCAAGGGAAATTTTTGCATCTCCCGCCTCAACCGTTGCCGTTGAACAAGCTTTTAGTTATGACCATTGAAAATGTGGAAAATCAATGCTTGCTTGATGATTGGGTAAGAGCCAAAAAGTGAGCTCAAGAATTAATTGATAATGATGATCAGGATAGCTCCGAAGAAACTACCACCGGGAGTGATGCTTGAAGAATCAAATCGATCCAAATCAACGAGGTAAGTTTGAGGTAAGAGAACTACGTGGACTTTGATTCCTATTTGGATACGTAGGCAACTTAATTTTAAGTTTCAAACTTAGAATTTCTAAGTTTATTTCTTAAATTCTCAAGTCCAATTTCTTTAAATCCACCCCCTCCCCCCCTCCCAATTTATTTTGTAAAATTTAAAATTTTAAGTTGTAATTGTAATTACTAATTCGAAATATTTAATTTGTAAATTTGTAATAGTTCAATTAATTTGTAATAGTAGATTACTAGTTTATTTTAAGTTAGAATTACTAATTTGTAATAGTTCAATTATTTTGTAATAGTTTAAATTTTAATTACTAATTTGTAATAGTTCAATTATTAATGTAATCTTCAATTTAAATTCTCATATTAACAATGTTCAATTCCATCTATACATTCCTTCAAATTTTAGATCCAAAAACTAAGAAACACAATAAAAAATAAAAAGAAAAAAAATCGGCGGAATCGACGGTTCGAAATCGGAACATTCGGTTCAGGAACCGAATTGAAACCGCATTGGCCGAGGTTCGGTTCCAGTTATGCTTCCCAAAAATTTGGAACCACCGATTCAAAATCGAAACTGGCGGTTCCAGAACCGTGAGCACCTCTAAATATACGTTGTACAAGAGATCACTCCTCCTTGAAAAATGACCGAGAATAGGACAAGAAAGCATGGTAATAGGCAAAAAAGAAAAAAAATATATTAAAAAGTGGGCGAGAAATACGGGAAAAAAACGGTTGGAAATAGAAAAAAGAATGCTGGTAGCAGCATTTATCCAACCACCATAACTTCAAAAAACATAATAATTGCTGAGAATATGATTAGAAAGCAAGAAAATGGCAAAAAGCAAAAAAAAAAAAAAAAGAACAAAAAATTATTAATTTGTTGAAGTTGCCATCGTTCTAGTTTCATTCTTCAGTATATCAACATCTGTTCTTTTATCTGTTAATTAAATTATCCTAGTTAAGGCAATACGGTTTCATGATAAAATAAAATATAATTTAAATATAATATTTTAATATTTTGAAATGTGTAAATGTTAATTTGTGCAAATATGTAACTCATTTTATGTATAAGATCATCTTATACAGATTTTTATCCTTAATTATTATGTTTATTTTCTTACACTACATAATATTTATTTCCTTTCTTCACTTTGAAATTGAAATTAAAGCTAATGATATTGCATCTCATTATTTATTGACATAGTATCCCAACAATTCTAAATTAACCCTATATTATAATGTCACATGTACCAGTAAAATTTGTTTATAGTGATAAAATTTATATTATTATACTTATAAATTATTATTATAATATTTATTAATTAATAATATTATATTTATAAATTAAGATTATAACTTTAAATGTTATAAGTATCAGTTATAAGAGTAGTAATATCAATTTATAAAAGTAATGATATTAATTTTATAGTATGAATAGTTTCACATAAAATTTTGTGTCAATTCAATTTTAAGACGAAACAGATTTAAAAAAAAATCATATTAATAATATAAAGGGGATTAGCCCCAAATGACATAGTCAAATGGTAAGACTTGTGATGATTAGAGAGAAGTTCCCCGGCAATGCACGTTTGGACCCTGTGAGGAATAAAAATTCAATTGAAATATTATGGAGATTTGTCCATGGGATTAAAAAAAATTCAATTGAAATATTATTGGGTTTGTCCTAGAGATTGAATCATCTTGGATATTTTCCACAAGTGTCTGGTATTTGGGCACATCCTTCGATTTATAACCCACCCTATTTCTTGGCTTTCTTTCACAAGTGTCTGTTATTTGGGCACATCCTTCGATTTACAACCCGTCCAACTTCTTGACCCTCATTCACAAATATCTGCTATTTGGACACATTTTTCGATTTACAACCCGTTCGACTTTTTGACACTTTTTTATAAGTGTGTTTTATTTGGGCACATTCTTCGATTTACAACCCACCCAATTAAAGGGCCTCTCTTTTTCCACAAGTGTGTTATTTGAACATATTTTTCGATTTACAACCCGCTTTAGTGAGGGGCAACGACTTGGGTGGGTAGAGTTTCGAGTCACTCCATCGCAAAAAAATTTGAAGGGGATTATTAGGCTGGCTCCCAGAGTCAGAGTTCTCGGTTAGTCCAATTATGACCACAATTACCAATAGAAACAACAAACGTGGCGAATCTGAGATTTTTTAATTGAACAATTTGGTATAAAGTAACTCATCTATTTTCTTGGTTCCAATAATTCATTGTGTATAAATAAATCATCAATTTCCCTGGTTCCAATAAACCCACACCAATCTGATTACCAGCCACCAAGTTGTCAGCACGGCTCTCCCTATTAATCGGTAGATAAGATTCAATACTCCCCAAAACAATAAAAACCCAATATTTCTTCAAATTTTTGAAGAAAAGAAAAAAAACAAACGAAAAATCCGAACTTTTTCATTTCTGTTCAACTTTCATGTGCTCCACTCAATTTTTGCTACTTCTACAACAAAATCGACGCTAGTTGCAGTTAAACTTACACTTCTCTTCTTTGCTAAAAAAACCCCATTGGCATTTTCAATTTTTTCTTCATCTATTAATCGAGTGTCTTAATTTCCATTGGCGGAACGGAGAATATAAGCAGGTGGGATATGTGTGAAATGAGCAATTGCCCGTGTTTCTGAGGTGGGTTTCTTGATTTTTAGAGAAAAAAAGAAGCTTGTTATTTAGTCCCTGTTTTTGAGGGATGATGTCGTTGACATGTAATAATCTTGAGTTTGGAAGAACGAGATTGGATTACGCTGCGTGTGGGTGTTCTTCCAATGCGTCTAGCTATGGCTTCTCTTTGCGAAATTACGGAAAAGGGCTTCTCAGGAATGTCAATGGGGGATGCAGAGCTCGGAGAGTGTGGTGTTTCCGGCGGGATTTGGGGCGGTGCCGCGTGTTTTCGACCAAGTCGCCGGAAGCTTTTCTCAACGGTAACTTCTCAATCTGGTGTAATTTGATGTGGTAGTTGGTCTGGTTTTATTGTGCACTTGTTTTGCAACTGATACTTTATAGTTACATCACTAATACCTTTTAGTCAAACAACTAATACTGTTTAATCAACTAATACCTTTTAGTGGAATGCAAACTAATTACAGTGTATAACTTGTTTACGCGAGACTTTGTCTTGAATTTGTAGTAGTTAATTGATGTAATGAGATTGAATCTTGAAATTATAGGAGTTGCAGCTAGGCCTCCTCCGGTTATGGATTTAACGAAAGAGAGGAAGGGGCCTTCTTCATTGTCCGATATGTTTGAAGTTGTTGCGGAAGATTTATTGACGCTGAATAAGAATCTACAGTCGGTGAGTTTCTTGATATTTGTTGCTCTTATAAGCACTTTGATATTTCATTGCATTGGGATAGATGTATCTAGGAATTGTTGATTATTTTGTTATAAAGTGATTTTAGAACAAATAGAATCAAGGTTATGTGAGGTGGAAAGAGATCATTAATGGTTAAATGATGGAATTTATGAAAAACATGGATCGATTGATCATTAAAACTGTGGTATTCTGCATCACATCATGCGTTACATAGATGGTAGATGCTTCATATTGTTGACACAGAATGAGAACTTTGTTTGACTTAAAAGATGATCAAAACTATTTGTGTAATCGATAATTTTATAACATCTATTGAGTAATGTCGATGTGGCTAGAAAAGGGGTAAACTCTTGAGTGATGCATCGGAGAATCGTGGATTTTGAGTAGGTCTCCTGTGAACTTTTGACTTCAAAGTAATACCTTTTAGCATGTGAAATATCACGTTTTGCATACAAAGTATCACTATTTAAAAAATGTTTGATTTTATGTGCTATTCTTCTCAATATCACTAAACAGTGATACTTCTTATACTAAACAGTATACCTTTGTATGCTAAACAGTGTACCGAGTTTCTCATAAAAAAATTGTGAACTAGGTTTATAGAAGTTTCTGGCATCATGTTTAAGTGAGAAGTGAGAACGAGATGTGCACAAGAGATTCAAAATCGATTTTTATAGGTGTATAATCTTGTTCTTATATCTCGCAGATTATAATGACTCTGCTGTTAATTAAACTAACTTATGATGAACATCATTGATAGATTGTTGGTTCGGAAAACCCGGTTTTGATGTCTGCTGCTGAACAAATCTTCGAAGCTGGTGGGAAGCGGATGCGACCAGCTTTAGTTTTTCTAGTTTCAAGAGCTACTGCAGAAATTGCTGGTTTGAAGTAATCCCATGCACAATAGTCTCTTCTTGTGTTACTTCTTTTTAGATTAAGTCGCTTTATTTATTTATCTAGCATCTTCTTTTTTTTTTTTGGTTTAGGGATCTCAACAAAGAACATAGAAGATTGGCTGAGATAATCGAGATGATCCACACTGCAAGTTTGATTCATGATGATGTAATAGATGAAAGCGATATGCGGAGAGGTTAAACTTTGTAAATCTCACATTTTCTCGTCTGTTTCATATTCATGTATTGAGTTGGGTTTCTATTATTCTAGAAAAGGAGTGTTGTCAAAACTTTTATCCACCGTGCCAAACCTTAATAGTGTTATTTAGCATGCGAAGTATCACGTTTTAGAAAGTGCTTGATTTATGTCTTATTCTTCTCAAATCACTATACCATGATATTTCGCTCACCATAAAACTGCCATGAACCAAGTTTATAGAAGTTTTTGCCATGGGATTACATTTATTTTTCATCACCCTCTTCAAAGTATTCATTAATAAATTAAAATTTCCAGAACAGATATCGAAATAGAGTTTTAGAAAACAAGAAAAGCCGAAAAATAATCTGTGCTTGACCCCATCTTTTACAAATGATGTGTAGAAAAGGTTAAGTAACTTTTCCTATTTACTTTGAGTGACCTTTCTGACACGCTACTCGATTTTAGGAAAGGAAACTGTGCATCAATTATACGGAACAAGAGTTGCTGTGCTTGCTGGGGATTTTATGTTTGCTCAATCGTCATGGTACCTTGCAAATCTCGAAAACCTTGAAGTTATAAAGCTTATCAGTCAGGTATGTTGAACTCGAGTCATGAGGTTTTGTGAATTTTTTTGTAATGAAGAATACAAGACAGAATGTCTTTTATTCCAAAGAACAATGTTGATAAAATTTTGCATAAATATCAAGGAGTACCCTTTTCGAATAGGAAATGAAGTTTAGTATCCGCACATTTAAGAATGAAACTTTTCTACACCTTGATCGAAAAATACTCTGGCCACACAGTTCTTTTTACGTTTATGATAGATTGAGGGGGTGAATGGTAATGAAAATGAATTTAAGGTAATTGTGGTGATTAATGAGAATAAAAGATGATCAATTCACTTTCATCATACATTATACGAGAGAATAAAATCAAAATAAGTTAATCATTGCCCCATTTCGATCAACTATCTTGTCTTCATTATCGTTGTAATTAACTATTCAATTATTTTGATTGTCGTTCCCATTGAAGAATTCGATCCAAACATCACCTGATTTTACTCAATTCGTGAACCTAAACATCCGAGTGTATGCTCGTTTTTTGCAGGTCATTAAAGACTTTGCGAGTGGTGAAATAAAGCAGGCATCCACTTTGTTCGACTGTGATGTCCATCTCGACGAGTACTTGATCAAGAGTTACTACAAGACAGCCTCCTTAATCGCTGCTAGTGCCAAGGGGGCCGCCATTTTCAGTGGTGTCGGTGGTGACATCAGCGAACAGATGTATCAATACGGCAAGAATTTAGGCCTCTCGTTCCAAGTTGTCGACGATATACTCGACTTCACTCAGTCAGCTGAACAGCTGGGCAAACCCGCCGGTAGTGACCTGGCGAAAGGAAATTTGACTGCTCCAGTGATATTCGCACTCCAGAAAAATACAAAACTTCGGGACATTATTGAAAATGAATTCAGTGAGACGGGCTCTCTCGATGAGGCCATTGATATTGTCAAGAACTGTGGGGGGATCGAACGGGCTCGAGAATTGGCTCAAGAAATTGCTGACCAAGCTGTTGAGAGTCTTCTCTGCTTACCCCCGAGCTCTTTCAGACAATCGCTTCGAACAGATGGTGAACTATAATCTGGAACGGATAAAATGAGGTCGTTACTACCAATGTCTGTCATCGATTTCATTCTTGATCGAGCTCGACTGATCGATAGTTTTGGGTGAAAGATACTGGTAAGAAGTGGATTGTGATTGTATGATAATAGGCAATCTTGAACAATATAGCTGTAAGTATTGTGTCTGTGTATCATTATTGAGGTCATTTTGGAATAATGGCTTATAGGAAACAATGGAATTCAATTCTTGTTATACACATTAATTCTTCATGATATGGAAAACAAATTATGTTTAAGCAGGACTTGTGTTTTTACTTCACCAATGTTGTATGGATGTAATCTAGATCTTTTCTTTGTTTTCCTATGAATTGTTTCATCATTTTTATTGCTGTTATTATGAGATTTTCTTCGGTAAATTTCCAAATTTTTTGTTAAATTTTCCTATAGCTATTTTATAGATATTAACTTATTCTTCCTTTTTCTCCTTTTCAGACCTCTCTTTGATTTGAGATTTTATTTTCTAAAAAATTATACATATTTTTTTTAACAATTCCATATAATCTTTTCAACTAAAAAATTGTGTTAAGACATTACTTACAATAATTAACACAATTTTTCAGGTAAACTTGTTCATATCATAAATTTAATATTATTACACTTATAAATTGATATTATTATTCTAACAAACTAATACTTATAACATTTAATGCTATGATATCAGTTGATAAATGCAATTCGTATTAATTTATAAGTGTAATGATATAAATTCCATATTATGAACGGCTAGGTCTTGTATGCACCCGGGTGCACCATGCACTCATACTGCATTTTAGATGCGTGCAATTTGTTATGTTGAAAAGTGCGATTTATTTACATAGAAAAGTGCAACTATTAATATGAGAACATAGTTGCATGCTTCTGTTTTGAATAGTTGCACGCGTTTACTTTTATATAGATGCTTGGCGTTTAAAATGTTGTTATAAATATGTCTTGATATACGTAAGACTCACTCTTATGAACAAGTTTCATCGATACCCACTCAATAATTAATCAAAGTACAAAAAAAATCTTACTAGACGATTAAATTATACTCCTATTTTAAAAGAAAATTAGTGATTTGATCAAATAACTCCTTGTGATTAAATATCTAATTAATTAATTCATATATCAGCACCATACCATTGAACACCATGTCAGTTATTTAGCCCTAATGTTTAATGGGCCAAGCCCAACACCGAGACAGGGCGAAGGGGTAAAAAGACAATATGCTGCCATCTCCTCCTTCTTATAGTCAAAGGGGTTTAGGGTTTCTTCTTCAATAGTGCCTTTTGAGAGAACACGGCCGCGCCGCTTACTCAGGCGATCGTGTTCCGTTGCCGGCATAAACAAATCATTCGAAGCTCTCTCCAGATTTCAATCGATGAATTCTCAATTTCTCTTTTGATCTTGGAAAGAGCCTCACATTTTTGCTTTATTTGTTATCTGAATTCGTATATTAGGGTTTTTCTTTTAGATCGATGGTGTGAATGTTCGATAGGCCGATCCAATGGGCTCTCATGTTGAGAAATCAGAATTTGTGGGAGCTCTATTTCACCCGGCCGACATTGATAACCATTGAGTTTTCGGGTAGTGCCTTCCATTAAATTTTGAACGCGGTTATATTCGTGTTTTAATTCAGGGAAACTGCCTTACATTTTTTGTTTAAAAAAGTTTCACTCAGATCTCCCTCTTTTCGGCCTATTCTTGTATGTTTTAAGCTTTCAATCTATATGTTAATTTACATGATCACGGTTTCATCCTTAATTTGGACCTTTTTGCATATGAATTTCTTAAAAAAATTGGCTTCGATTGACGGGATAGTCCGTACTTATGTTTTGCTTTTTTATTGTGTATTTTATTTGGGAATTATATTTCATGTTATAAAAATTGTCAACAATTTTTTTTTGTTATGCTTTAGATGTAAAAGCTTAAGGGGCTAATTTTTTCTTTATTTGCTTAAAATTTAAATATGCAAGTACTGATTTTGAAGATGAAGTGAGGTGGGTGTTTTTAAATTTTGGATCCATTTTCAATTAGAAAAAATCTGCCTCAAATTTGGTTTTCTTAGAAAATACTAGTTTTGAAGGAAATTTTATGTTATGCTGAATATTTTGATATTTCTGTTATGTAAAGAAATCTGCAATTGTTTTCCAAAAAGTCAGGAAACTAGAAAGTAGAAACCTTTCATTGGATTTTTGAAATATGTCTTAAAAATGCGTGTGCGAATATGAATCTTTGAAAAACATGTCTTAGAGCATTCCCATTCATGTACCCATTCCTACCACATCAGCTTCAAGCAAATTATACCTATTATTTATTTTTTACTCCTCAATCATCTCAGGTACAAATATTATTACTCCTCCCTATTAAATTCAATAATTTTTATTTAATTTATAGAATATTTTACACTATAATTTAATCTAGACAATTTTTTTAGAAAAAATTGCCCAAAAAAAAGAAATTTGGGGTTAAAGTAAATTTTATAATTAAGTTTTAAGTAATAAAATAAAATGGGTGTTGTGAGTGTATAAATATTATATTTGTTTATATTTTGGGAGTTTTCAAGAATGTTGGGACGTTCAAATAAAATGTGTTCAAGAATATTGGATTATTGATATAATTTTCTTCCCGACGGAGAATGATGTATTATTTAAGGATCTTACTATTCACATTACCTAATTCATTCAATATTTATTAAATTCAATAATTTTTTACTTTATTTTATTTTTAAATATATTAATTTGTATAAATAATTAAAAAAATAAATATTTATAATTAATATTAAAATTTTAATTAAATAATTTGTAAATGTATTTTTCATGAAAAAATAGTACAATAAATTAATGGTAATTTTATTCAAAATTGTGATAAGTAAATTGCACATTTTTATTGAGAATTGAAAAATGAGTACAACAAGTTAAAATAAACCACAATAATACATGAAAAGAAAGAGATAACTAAATTAAATTTTGCATCTAATTCTGGTAACGTGCCCAAATGTGTTCAATCAAGTTCAATCGAAGTTGTTGATGCATTTGCTTATCATGTAGTTGAGCTCGTCTCTTATTGTATTCTCAGAATCCAATCGGTTGTTAGGGCCTTTTGAAATATCTCTGGGGTTGTATTATTGATATAATTCGGTTCCTCTGACCAGTTGGATGATGTATCCCCCTCATCCCCAATTATCATGTTATGCAAAATAATGCATTTGTACATGATATCCTTCAAGTTATTCTGATACTAAAAACGTGAGGGTCCTCGAATCATCGCCCAACGAGTTTGTAAGACCCCGAATGCCCGCTCAACATCCTTTCTTGCAGCCTCTTGCATTTTCTTAAACAAAGTTCTTTTAGGATCAGAAGGACACTGAAAACTCTTGACAAAAGAAGTCCATTCAGGATAGATTCCATCTGTAAGATTAAGTATCCTCTGGTATATTATCTACCATTCACTGTGAAGTTAATCTCTGTCTAATCCCTTTTAAAACGTCGCTGAAGAGAGGGCTTTTAATTAAACACATTGATATCATTGTTGGACCCTACGACTCCAAAAAAAACATGTCATATCCATAGGTCGGCAGATGCTTTCAAGCATTATTGTTGGTTTTCTATGATCACCTCGAGTAAATTGACATTTCCAAGCGACTGGACAATTCTTCCACCCCCAATGCATACTATCAAGGCTACCCAACATTCCAGGAAAGCCATGTCTTTGCTCATGCATATGGAGCAAACGTTCGCACTCAGCAGTAGTTGGCTTTCTCAAGTATGTTTTTCCAAAAATGTTGATTACACAAAGACAAAAATTGAACAAACATTCAATGGCATTGAGTTGGTCTCCGGGGTCCTTCGTGTGCTAATTGACGGATGGCAACCGTGCATTTCTGAAGTGGTGAGAAGCTTTTTCTTCCCGTTGCATCGATCCTCCACTTGAAATAGTCATCACATTCTAAGGCACCGACTATGCGCGTGAATAGGTCTCTTCCCATCCGAAAACGCGACGAAAAATATCAGGCGATCCGGTATGTTGGATTTTCGGAGAAATAGTCATCCACAAGACGATTGTGGCTTCCTTCAAGATCATGCTCTATGTATCTTCTTTTCTTTTTTTGCGTACTAGAAGAACTTTCTACTTATTGAAGAAGCATTTGTTGTTGTTGTAGAATTTGGAAAAATATTTGATCATCTGATTCGTCATTCCATAAATCTTTATCACTAAAGGGGTTGGTATTGACATTTTGGTTGGGATCTGAAGGCATTTTGTTTCGGGGTGGTATTGACTACAAAGAGAAAATGGTATAACAAGAAGATTGATTTGAGTATTGTGGGAAGATATGAAACAACTTATCCAACATATAATGTTATGTATAACTGCTAGTTTGTAACGACTAGTTTATAACGGCTAGTTTGTAACGGCTAGTTTGTAACGGCTAGTTTATAACGGTTACTTTGTAACGGCTAGTTTATAACAGCTATTTTGTAACGACTAGTTTGTAACGGCTACTTTAAAACGGCTAGTTTTCATAATATAAAACATTTCTTACATAATTTCAAACAATACGATAGAATTTCAAACAATACAACATAATTTAAAACAATACAATATAATTTGAAACAATACAACTAAATTACACATAATAAACAATAAGATAATAATAAATAATATACTAGTTGGCATTGACATCCCACCTCTTCATGATCTTGTCCACCATCTTGTGATGTATTTCTAGTTGCTTCGGTGTCATTCCTATGGTATCTTTCATGACGATTTGATACTCAGTATATTCGTTGTGTGTTTTTTGTGAGTTTAACTGCTCATTGGCTATTGCTCTAAATTCCTCCATGTTTTTATCGATGCTCTGTTGAATCTCATATATGATGTTATCCTTCGAGGAATGATTCATCTTAGTCTTTCTCTTCGCCACTTTCTGACCCATCGGACGAACACGTTCGTCATCGACATCCTCCGCATTAGAAGATGATGTGTACCCTCCTTGAGCAGATGTTTTTGTTTTCTTTCTACCGCAATGATCACATTCTTGTTGTGCAATCCACTTAGGGCATTCTTTCATAATCTTCCACATGCCCAAGTGGGCAAATGCATGGTTACCATGATTTTTTGCTCACTCTGTCATTGCATTCATGAGTATATCAACATCGCTTTGTCCACTTCCCCAATCCCTCTTAACCTGGTTGAACAATCCATTAAAGGCACCCACAAACCTTTGCACTGAGTAATAGTGCGTTTTTAAAAGCTGCCATGGTCTCTCTGGGCTGTTTGCAGGCCGATTTTTGTTGTAATCTACAGTAATTCTTATCCACATGGCATCCATCTTCTGAGCATTGCCAACAACGGAATCTTTGCTGACATTCACCCAACTCTGTGCAAGAATCTCATTTTCTAGACTGGTGTACCTTGTAGCATAAGTACGACTCTTTGGTTCTCCATCATCAGTATCTTCACTTGCATCTAAATTAATGGAATCGATGCTTGGTGGAGACGGGTGTGGTTGAAAAGGAGAGCCTTGACCAGATGATGGCGTTCCACACTCCTTATCAGTGCTCGTTCCATCGATACTAGCTTTTCTAGACGAATTGGAAGTCATCCCTGGTGCTCTCAGAGGACTTATTCTGCATAGAGGATTTGATATGTAGGGATGTTGATACATTTCTTGAGGATGCATGTAGGGATAGATTGGCATGTAAGGATTCGTGTGATGGCTAGGATGAAAATATAAATTGTGGAGACGAATGTTTGGATTTTGAGGATGAACATTTAAATTTTGAGGAAGGGGTGTGAAATTTTGGGGACGTATATATGAATCTTGAGATAATGAATTCTCTTCAGAATTGGAAGTTCCAAACGAATTCGACCAAGAATTATTATTCATTTTCGAATTTCGAGTTGTTACAATTTGAAAGAGAATGCTAGATGTAATTGGAAGAGAGTTTGAAAATAGTTTTGTAAAAATCTATTTATAGAGTAAAATAATAACGGTAATATTTTTTTAAAATTATATCTATATGTGTATATATATATTTGTGTGTCCAACGGCTTCATTAGAAAAAGTAAAAAAAAAAATATGTAAATATGCTAATTGGCAACGGTAATATACAATGCAAAAGGAAAGAAATTGCCATTTGGGCCCACAATATCAGTCTTTTACAAATTGATGCATTAACAAATATTTGTACCTCATTTTTCTCTCCTAATTTCTACCTCCTTCCCCAACCATGTACCTTCTATTTAAATGGGTACAAATTATGCCACGTAGGATTTTTACCTATGGATGGTGATGCTCTTAAAAATTTGAGAGGCAAGGAAGCATGATCTATGTTAATTTAGGCATCAAGAGAATCTTACAATTTTAAGTTGGTTGAGACCATCGAAAGTAGGTTCTTTCTTTCCAAAAACTTTCAAAACCTCATCTCGATTCTCGAACATGCGCTTGCCAATCCTGATATTTGCACCACAGCATTACCATAGTCCATACTAACAAATTTGAAGTGGTTTCCGAGCCAGCAAAGTAGAATAGTTTGCACTCCTCAATGCTTAATCCCATGTTGTTGAATTTCTTTGACATTGGACTCCATTAAAATTCCCAGTAAGTCATCATTCATGATTTCTCCCCCTTCCATTCTCTGATTGATGATACCTTTCACCAAGGATTTAATTTCTTTGTTGTTGGCTTTCATTCTTCTATTTGCTTCGCTCGGAAAATATCTATTGTATAGAATGTATTAGCAATGTGTTACTGACCGATTTAAAAATTATTAATGAGGTGCTATATCAAGCGAAAAATTTAGGCCAATAACTATATATATAAAATAAAATATTTTCAATGTTCACTTCTCTAAACATAGAAAAAACAACAACAAAATTTTTTTTAACCTTGTCGTCGTTGTTTGACTTATTTCTCTTTAAAAGTGTAGGGTTGTTGTGGTTGGATTTTAGGTGAATTTTTAATTGGGGTGAACTGTCTTTAATTGTTATATATTCTTTGTTTTATCTTGTGTATTGTTTTGTTCCATTGCAACATTTGCATACATTGTTTACAACCCCTAAGTGTGTGCAAACGGCTAGTTTGTGTACCTATTTAAGCTGAATTACAAAAATTGAATAAATATAAATTTTAGAAATTCAAATCGTAACCAAATTAATCGAAACAATTGGTTCTATTTTTTTCGATTCGATTTTGTCGACTATCAGAATAACAAAATATAATTTTTAAAATTTTAATATTTTTATAATATTTCCAAACAACACAATTTTATTTGGGTAGAAGGGAAAAATCATAAAATAATTTATTAAATATAAGAACAAGATTCAAATGAAAAAACTTATCACCATCTTAATTTAAAAATAATAATATTATAATTTTCTTTCACAAGTTTGGTCGATTCTATTTTTTATCGTTGCTTCATGTTTTGTAAAAATCGAAAATAAATGGAATTTTAATTTTGAAAATGTGTGTTTATAGATGCATTTAGTGTAGTTTACTATGTGTAGCAATGTATAAGGATGTTTGAATATTGTCCCTCCATCCAGGTATGAATTTTATTTTTTTTTCAGTTTTATCCAAACAAGCTTAGATGTTAAGAAGTTAAGACTTTTTTTGTAGCTCAAATCTTCTACATCCCAAATGCAGTCCTTGAAATAACATCACCCGATAATTCTTCAAGATAAGTCCATACATCAATTTCTAATTTATGTCCACTATTTATAAACAACGCCTCCCACTTTTCTAGCATGCTCGAACAACTTAAAAACATTGCTGGTACCATTCTCGAAAAAAAAAAAAATCAAATCCTCGCTGGTCGAAATTGAATTTTTCTGATTTTATAATTGCAAAACAAGTTTAACTTGTTCTTTTTGTAGCTCAAATATTCTTTTGCCTTCTTCATGACTACTCCCAAATGCAGTCCTTGAAATAACTTCACCTGATAATTCTTCAAGATAAGGCCATACATCAATTTCTAATTTCTGTCCACTATTTATAAACAACGCTTCCCATTTTTCTAGCATGCTCGAACAACTTAAAAACATCTGCAAAGGAAAAAAAATATCAGAAATTCGGAAAATGCCTCCCATTTTAAAACTTTCGGAAAAAAATTACATGTAAAGATTCTCGACTACTTCTCTTCATATTTTCTTTCAATGCTCAATTCAATAAAATTTTAAATCTTTTCTTATTTATTTTCATTTTTATAAAAGATATTGATTGTTTTTATTGAACATTATCTGAAAACAAACTAACTAAGAGCTCCCATTTTTCAAAAGCAATTTATACCATTTTCATTAAAATAATTAATATTATTTAAAAATATGCTTGAACTACACGGTGAACTAGTGTATTTAAAAAAGAAAATTACTTTCAACTTATCGAGATGGAAAGCAGTGTTGATGATTCTTCTGTGTGTGGTCCATAGATATAGGGGTGGCCAAAAAATCGATTTTTTAATTACTTAGGTTCGATTATATTGAATTATAATATTTCGATTTTCGATTCAGTTGCTCAGTTAGTAAAAAATAACTGAATTAACCCAAATATTAATTATACATTCCCACATTTTTAGTTGATTTCTTAAATATATTTATAAATTGAATAATGTATCATTAAATTTTATATTCATAATTATTTATATCATTCTTTATGGTTTCTTATATTTGATTTGTGTGCATTTTTTATTTTATTTTATAAGATGCCTAATATTAAAAAAAAAAAATTGCATCATAATTTTCGCGTTTAAATTTTAAAATCTTCAAAGTGAAAACAGAAAAATAATGACAACACGGTCAAGTGTTTGACATAATTATAAACAGTATAACATTAGAAAATGAGGAAAAAAACTCAATTCAAATAAAATATAATGTAAATTTAAAATTTTTAACCGACCACATTACTTAGTTAGATTTCTCCAATTAAGCTTCGATTTTATATATCCATTATTCGGTTAATTTGTTGCTGACTGAAAAAATGATCAAAATCGATTAAATAAACTAAATGTTCGACCTATAAAAATGGGTTTCATGTGCATCCATATACACCATGTATTCATAGTTATTTTAAAAATATGCAATACATTGAACAGTGCAACTATTTTTTAATATTAGTATTTACATGGTTGAGTATAAATAAATTAAACATATTTTTATACTTAAAATAATATATAAATTGTACAAAATTCAAATCTTAAATTGAATCAAAAATTTTGTATTCGATTTTGAATAAATACAAGCTTAGCCAAAATCAAACAATAGGTGAAAATTTTATAGTTTTCAACTTACCATACTTATGAATGATGTTGTGGTAATAAAGAAGAATATGAGACTGTAAATCATCATCAACTTCCAATATTTTGGGCTGCTCCATTTTCATACTTGAGATGAAGTCTCTCATGTCCCCAATTAACACTCTGTATGAATTCCCCAGAATACCCTGCTTCCTCAGAAGCTTCTCCAGCTTCTTAGGTCTTATCCAGGCCCAATTTAGTACTTTCAGTATAAGTGCTAAAGCTACAAGTGCAAGTATAGAAGCCATGATTGAGTTTATAAGTTTGATGTCCATTTTGATGATTTGTGCCAAAATTGAGATAATTTGAGATGTTTTAAATGATAGGTAGACGGATTGTACTAAATTAATTTGGCGGAGGTATCTAAACATCCACTTCATTTGGCTTGGTTTTAGTTCTTGAATTGTCGTTTAGGCTTTGTATGTAGATGTAAATCTTCTTGTGAGTAAATTATTTATAATTTTTTTAGTTGATTTCGTTTAAAAATAAACCATTTCAACTTATTTATATCATTATTATGATTGATGCCTAATATTAAAAAAAAAAAGTTGCATCATAATTTTTTTGTAAATTTAAAAATCAAATGATTTTATTTATAAACAAATTATTATAAAAAAAAATTCAAATAAAATGTTAAATTCAACTAAATTATATTATATTTATTCGGTATGTTTAAAATAATTATGAAAATTTGGATACATGAAAAAAATTGAAAATTACCTTATTTTTAAAAAAGGGCAAAAAAGCCTCGGGTTGCAGAAGTTGAACGATGGAGAGTAAAACCACTATACTAAACCTGCTTATGTTATATTCTTGGTTTGTTATTTTAATAATTTTAAAAGTGAGACTTTTTAAATACTGATAAATAGCGTTTGACCACTTTAATTAGGTATATAAAATTTAATTAATTATAGATTACATTCAAAATTTGATTGATGAATAAAAAATAAATTAATTAGTTATTTAGTTGATTCAAGAATATAAGAAAATATTTTTTATTATTATTTCTATTTATAAATTGTACGCATCACACATTTAATTTTTTTTATTATATTATTGTTATGTTTTGCATGTAATATTGTTCTGTTTTGATTAAATAACATTCATAACTTACCTTAATTTTTTTTTTATGTTTATATTATAATATCGTTATGTTTTTTTATGTAAAATCCCATTTTATATTTTTTTCATGTGAATCTTTAAATATGTTTTTTTTTAGCAGTTTTTTGTTTGTAAATTTGATATATTTTTTTATTTAGTAAATATAATTTATTTTTTTTTGTAGGTTTCTTATTGAAAATCAAAGTAGAAGGCATTAATGATTGTTAATTATGAATTTTAATAATGCTTGAGCTATGCATTTAATACACTTCAATTTTTTAATTTTTTCTTATGTTTTGGATGTAATACTTTTACACTTTTACATGTAATACTATTACATTTGACATGTAATACTGTTTTAATTTTGCATGTACCCTTCACGACTATAGAGTGAAGCTAAATAAACTAGGGAGAAAGTTATTTCATAAATATTCTATGTGTCATAGTGGTGAGTTTACATTTCAATTATATTTGTGACTAGTATTCAATTTTAAAGAAGAGCTGATGTTTTAATTTTTTTTATTTTTCGATAAAAATAAAAAAATTAGTTAATAGATATTCAATGATCATAGGGGTGATTTTCCTTTTAAATTATTTTTGTGACTAAGGTTCAATTCAAAAGAGCTGATTTTTAATTTTTTATTTATTTATAATGAAAAATAAAATAAAAATTTATTGTTTGTAAGAACCAGGGTTCGAACCCTCCTTATAAAGTCTAAGAAAATTGCTATCTACCACTAAACCACGGATGATTATATTACATAACCTCATACGCTCTTTATTTATTTATTATAATATCCCTCTTTTTTTTTTTTTCTAATATTGAGTGAATTTTTTGAATTTGTAAATGATAATTTTCACACTTATTTTGGGACGTCCCTTTTTTGTATTTGGATATTTATATTTTAGGTAAATGGAGGAATAAAATATTGAATAGATGAGAGTTTTGAGGCTGGTCATAATTTTTAGGATGAGTATTAATGTCATAATGAGATGGTTGTAGCAGTTTTGAATTTATACAAAGCTTATGAGAACTAAAAATTGATTCTACATTCATTTTGAAATTGCACAAGGCTTAATTGTCTTCAAAGTGTAGATTTCGGGTAAAAAGATAATTTATTTCACCTTTGTCAACAATTAAAAGAAAATAATGACGATTTTCTGCATTAACCAGATGGAAAAAGATAAATGAATATGGCAGACTTGAAAGATTTACCAAGACAACTCTTGTATTTAACAATTAAAGGGCTATAAATTCTAAAAAGGGCCACAAGTTTAAGATAGCCCAAAACGAATTATTAAGTAATGGGCCATAAGTTTAAAATAGCCTAAACGGCTAAAAGCAGAATTATTAAGAAAAGGGCAACAATTTTAAAATAATAGTACAAAATCAAAATAGTTTGTTACCTTAATATCTTGATTGCCTATAAAAATGGTGAAATTATCAAATTGGATCATCGGCCCCTATTTATTTTGTGCATAAAAATTTCAATGTTTAAAAATATAAAATATTTTTTTAATAATAAGAGTTTTGTGTATAAAAATAGAATCGTTTTTTTTAAAAAAATCATTGAAAAAAATTATCGAATTTGTCATTTATATATGATGAAAATTATGAATTTTTAATTATATAGAAATTTTATTACTTAATTGAATAAATATAATAATGAATTGCATAAATTTTTTTTATTCAAATTATATTTTTTCAATTTTTTGTC
Source organism: Stenogyne calaminthoides (assembly GCA_037126765.1). Classification (NCBI taxonomy): domain Eukaryota; kingdom Viridiplantae; phylum Streptophyta; class Magnoliopsida; order Lamiales; family Lamiaceae; genus Stenogyne; species Stenogyne calaminthoides. The sequence continues at coordinate 290,625 of JBBCBC010000030.1, read as the reverse complement.
ATTTATATGTGTATGAGCAGTATTCCGGCTCACTAGCTAGTAGCAAATTGCAACATATATAATTTTGACCAAAAACTTTAATCAATTGTTTTTCCACATATCATAAGAAAAAAAAATGGGTTGAAACTAGTTCATATGATGAAAATTATGAGTTAAATATTAAAAAGATACTAATAATGTTCAAACCACAAATTAATATATTTCTTATACAAACTAGTAATTTTCTCGTTACGAATTAATATTTTTCATTATACATTTAAATTTTTTAATGAATGATCAAATTTAAGTCAAAATTAAATTAAAATTGCACTAGCTTTTGCCTTTCCTTGGTAGATATTAATAAAAATTACTTAAACGTAAAACAAAAATGTGTATCATATAAAATCTGAAAGTTGGTGGCCATTGCTATCAGATCCTACAAAAGATACTAATTAAATGATCAATCAATACCTTGAAATTAATGCCATGTTAGGGTTATTTTAAGCATGTTGCGATAAATATTAGTCTTGTCCTCATGGGTTTGAAAATGAAATCAATTTTTTTTTTTTTTTTTGAGCAGAAAACAACCAGTAATGTTTTTTCATGTGGCATTTAATCAACCAAATTTAAGACAAGAATGCATTGGCATTTGTCACTATCAAAATGCATGCAACGATGGATTTAATTTAATGGTGGGGGCCCGGTCGCCACTATTTGGTTTTTATTTTTATTATTATAATATATAATGTTTCTAATTTTTTTTAAGGTTCTTCGTTGCGATATAATATTATAATTATAACAATTTTTCACTCATATTAAAAGTTTTAAACATAATAATTTTCACTCGTATAGTACCGAATGAGAGTTCTATTGACATTTCATTTGTTGGACTTGGAATTAGAAATTAATTAATTAGTGATAGAGTTGGGTAGATAATAAATTTTAGTACGTAATATATTTATAAAATAAACAAATATATATATTTATAAAAGAAACAATACTCTCTCTTTCGTAAATTCTGTCACTTTTGGGCTTATTTTTTATTTTAAAATATTGGTCTTTTCACCTCTCTTTTTTTTCATGTTTCTTCTGATTCTAAACCACTAAATTTCCATCAATATCTCATTAATTTGCATTTTCTAAAATTTCTTCTTAATTTTGGACTCATTCTTTTCCTCAATAATTAATTAACAAATGTAAATATAATAAGTATTAATTGGTACCTTATATTTAGCTACCCAACTGAGAAGGATAAAATTGTAAAAAAGTTATAGTCATTAATATTATATAATCATTTAAAACAACGATTCTTTTATGAAACAACATGGGTTTATTTGGAATCTGGCAAATTCTTTGCTTAACAACACTTTCAAAATGAAAACAAACATAATATTAATACACTCATAACATCCTAATTTTATTTCACTAAAACTCATTTTACTTGATTTGCGATCCATTTTCGGTGTTGCTGGGAAGGAGGGAGTAAAATGTTAAAAATGACAAACTTTACGAAATGGCCCAAATGGGGAAGGTATTAACAATAAATGATACACATTGCAGCCACATAAATATGGAATATTGCTCCCCATATTTGCTTTTGATTTAAATCCTGCTTTAATTAGCCCATTACATATTATCCTTTTTTTTTTAAAGGATTATATATTATCCTTTGTACAAAAGAAATTAAGAAAATTGAAAATATTCTTCAGTTATGAAAACCGACAATACAATTGTATTTTTATACGCACCACACCTAGTCAACTACCAAACCGCCTTGTTAGAAATTAAAATAGAGTAAAACTCCTGCGAATCGGGTTTATACATTAATTTTATCATTTTTATATATGTATAAAAAATTTCACTGTTTAAAAATATAAGTATAACATTTTTTAACAATGATTTTTTTTGCATAATAGTGATTATTTTTATGCATAACAGTGAGAGCTTTATACATAACAGTGATACTAAAAAATCGAGTTCACGTCATACAACTATATATGTAAAAGTTCAAAATTAAAATATTCCTCCCTTTTTTTTAAAAGGATATTCCTCCCTCATTTAGAACAAACTATAACACTGCTTTGGTGTTGATAAAATTCAACGTTAGAAAATTCCTAAAATAATACTAGAAGATGTATTACAATTTACATGTCCTAAAAACGACAAAAATAAATTAAGAGGAAAAACTGGAGATGCCAAATGTAATTAATCGAATGATATTGTGTTTTAGACTGCATAAAAAATTAAATGCATTATTCTAAATATGAGTTCAATTAAATATGTGTATTCTAAATAGTGTTTATTTAATTATCTATAAGTCTAAATATTTCACCAAACATTTTATTTAAGAGTAAATTATTAAATTATAGCCTCGTAATTATTGAATGTTGACTGTTGATAGTTTTAGTTCATACATATCAATTTTCTCAACTAACTCTAATAATTATTAGAATGATATAATTTTGATTTTACATTGATAAGGTTGTTAGGATTTTTCATTACATACAACAATTAAGACTTGCATCGCTTACATGACATAACAAGCTCCCTCAATATATTAATTTTAATAAAAAAAATTAAAAAATAATGAATTAATTATTATTCTAAAACAAAAGGAAAATTTAACGTATGAACAAAATTGTACTAACGAGATTTTGGGGAAAAAAGTACTCTCTCTGTCTAAGACTCTCGTATTCAATTTTTCATTTTGTTTCGTGACATACTTATTTTTCTCTTTTATAAATAATAATACAGTAACATTATTTTTTACAATTATATTATCCTCATTTTATGTCATTACTCTATACACACTAAAAGCAATTTTAACTTTTTATTTATTTTAATAATAAAGTAGAAAAATTTACAATACATTCAACTAAAAATGATTTTATTTCCTTACTAATAAACAACTTTTATATTAAATGCCGCTTAAATTGTAAATGGCCAACCGAATGCAAACGGAGGGAGAAACACTCAATAAATATGAGATCAATTTAACTTTATAATTTTTTTTTACACTTTTTTTTATCAGACAAATGATGACTTAAATCCATTATCTAACGACATAAGTAGTTGTGTTCTAACTGCTTGAACGATTCCACTGTCTATAATTTTATCTATTTAATAATTACTACTTCCTCCGTCCCTTATAAATTTGCACCTCTAAATGGGAACAATATCTAAAAAAAGTAAGCAATGAGCAAAAATTTGAAGGGTAATTTTGTAATTTTTTATGTAAAAAGTAAGTAAATATATTAGATTGTGTGTATGTATGAACCCAAAAGAACTTTTTATTTTTAGTGTGTCTAAATTTTTATTGAACGGAAGTCGACGGACTACGACTTTATGTATCAAAGCCAAGGTGTACATATTTGGTTCGAAATACATAATATCTTGCAGCGCGGGGTTACATGTCATGATTACGACAATTATATTAATTAATATAAGAGTCTCTGTCAACAAAGAAAAAGGAAATTAAAAGATGATCAGACGCAAATGTAGTCACAATTAATTAATATAAGACTCTCTTGTCAATAAAGTAAAAGGAAATTAAAAGATTAGACACAAATGCAATCACACATTATGACTGGGATTTTGAGTATTCGTTTACTTGTAAGAATGTACTTAGTAAAATTATTTTAAACTTATTCTATAAGTTAGGGTTATGGTTTCCAAACATCAGTACGTTCATTTCACATTCTGTATTCTCTCTACGAAAAAGTGAAGAAGGGTGAAACTGATAGTTTGGGAAACCAAACCAGCATAAGGCACAAATCAATTCAGAAATCAAATCAGCGTAAGACACAAATCAATTCATGAATTCAGGTACGCTTCCGCTTTATGATTAATATCTCTTCCTGTTTCGGTTAATCATCGTAGATGGTATTTGGATCTAATGTATTTAGTTTCTAACAAGTGGTATCAGAGCCACTCTATGCATGATTTTCTAAAATTTAAGGAAGAATTTTTATAATTCTTTATTTTCTGAAACTAGGGCTTTGGTTTTGAAAATTATTTGCGAACCTTTTTATTTTTATTACGGTTGATGTTCGTAAATCGTTAAGGCCACGCGATAGTTTTTATGTTTTGCATCTATGCGGCGATTCAGTTGTTATATGTTATTATTTGGGATTTATGATTTATGTAGGTATAAACACTGATGCGTTGTTCCTTTTTTAATTCTTAAAATTTCTCTTAAGGGTTTTATGATTAAGGCATTTATGGTGGAATTCATGTTTATTCCTATTATGGTGGTGGTATCATTTTTCCTGTTATGGCCAAAGCGCACCTTTCTGGAATTATTAAAGAATTGGGTTAAGGTATTTGTGCAATTAGGTTTTAATATAAATATCTTTTGAGTTGAATATAGTACTTTTGGGATTTGGACTCATTACTCCTACTGCTGTTTTTTTTTATATATTGCTAATAATATTAATTTGGTGATCTATTAATCTAGTAGCGCCACTGGTGTTTTCTGGAATCTGTGCGAATGATAATTAATTTTACTAATTAAAGGAAAAGCTTGGTTAAGGTTCTGTGTTATGCTAATAACACAAATTGGATTGAGACGTGTATGTCTCATATATGTTTAGATCATAATTCATATTTGTTGGGCATCTCATGTTCCTATATATAATTTTTACTAATATTTAAGATGGTTTAATTGAATCATGAAGTTGCCAAAGTGACCTCTCTTGAGAAGATTTTTTCATTGAGAATATTGGGACGGTTGTGCAAGTGTATTTTCATGCGGGTATTAATCGGTCCAAAGGAAGATTAATATTTGGCCCGAAATACACAAGCACCTGTAATGATAAATACGTGACAATTAGAAGGTTTTTCATGTGACTAATTAGTCGGCCCAAAGGAAGGCTATTAGTTGACATGATTTTATTGTCAGTATTTGATCAATACACAGAGGTTACCACTTACGAGTTAATATTACTGTCCAAAGACTTGATATTAATGTTGTGCTCGGTGCCTCGAGATGTTGTCATTGATGATGTAAATGCAATATCTGGAATAAAACCATACTGATACTGTTCAGGATCAAAGTTAATATTGTGGAGGTTACTCTTCAGCACTAATGGGTTCAGGATAGTTGTTCAGGTCCACTGAGTTCATCAGGATGGACAAATGTTACTGAGTTCTTCAGGACTACTAAATACTCAGGATGATAAAGATATGCTGAGTGGTTCAGGGTGGTGAAACCTGCTGAATGGTTCAGGACGGAAAAGTCTACTGAGTTTCTCAGGATGAAAAGAAGCTCTGAGTTTGTTAGTGACCGTTATTAAAAGCGGGCAACGGAGAGATACAAAGCAGTTACACGCGCCGGATTCTGTTACGGGTTGTTAGGGAGTTTTGGGTTCTATATATAGTGAAGTATTAGTCATTGATTCATAAGCAGATATTCTTGTAATCCTTAGAAGAGAGATTAGAGAGAGAAATCATTCGGGAATCATTGAGAGAGCATAGTTCGTTTAGAGATTCAAAGTTCATAATCACATCGATTAGAACTTGGTGAATGCTCTGGAGTTGAGCGGATTATATCTTGTATTCTTTTATTGAGTGATAGTAATATCATCCCTGATCCTTCGTGGATGTAGATCAAATTGATCGAACCACGTAAAATCGTTGTTGCGTTCTTGTTCGTTTGTGTTGTTAATTTTCTGGTAATCCGTGCTAAGCGTATTAGTTGCAGATAGAAAAGGTATTAGTTGATTCGACCCTTGATCTAACAAGTGGCGCCGTCTGTGGGAATAAGATTCAACTATGACAACATCGATGAAACTGGACGTTGAACAGTTCACAGGGAAGAACGACTTCGGGCTGTGGAAGATAAAGATGAGAGCTCTTCTCATTGAACATGGATTGGTGGAGGCTTTCAATACAGAAACATAATGGGCCTCCTCAAGCAACCAGGCAAAGAAGGATGAGATCCTCATGAAGGCACATAGTACGATCATTCTGTGTTTGGGGGACAAACCACTTAGAGAAGTGTCTAAGGCAAAATCTGCCTTTGAGATTCTTCAAAGATTGGAAGAATTGTATCAAACAAAGTCAGTTTCAAACAAGCTCTATGTCAAGCAGAAACTGCATGCCTTCAAGATGACAGAGGATAAGAATCTTGGCGATCAGCTGGATGAATTCAATCGGTTGGCAGATGATCTGGAGAATCTTGAAGTTAAACTTGAAGATGATGACAAGGCCTTGATGCTCTTGAATTCTCTACCCAAATCCATGGAGAATTTCAAAGATGCATTGTTGTTTGGAAGACAGGGTCAAGTCAGTTATGATGATATTCAAACCGCACTGAAGACCAAGTTCCTGCAGATTCATGTTGACAAGAAACAAACTCAAGGCACAGCTGAAGGCTTGAGTGTGAAATTCAAGAAAGGGAAGAAACCATTTCAGAAGAAGAAGAAGAAGAATCAAGAGGGAAAGGGGCAAAATCAGAAGTCTCCTGCAGATTGGGTTGAGAAGAGGAAGTGCTTCTCATGTCACAAATCTGGACACCTCAAGAAAGATTGTCCTGAAAAGAAAGGCAAAACAGATGAGAAACCTGCAGATGCAAATGTGGCAAATGAAGGTTATGAGAGTGCTGAAGCTATGACAGTTACTGGTGGGAGAATTAGTAATGAGTGGGTTATGGACTCAAGCTGTTCATTTCATATGTGCCCAAATGAGCATTTGTTCAGAAATTTGAGAAAATTTGATGGGGGTTCTGTACTACTGGGGAATGATCAGGCATGCCAGGTTAAGGGGAGTGGCTCTATCAAACTGAAGATGTTTGATGGAGTAATGAGGATTCTCACAAATGTGAGGTTTGTTCCAGAATTGAAAAGAAATCTGATTTCTCTTGGATCTTTGAATCTACTGGGGTATGAGTTCAATACCAAAGATGGTTTCATCCATGTTACAAAAGAAAGAAGAACTGTCATGAAAGGCAAGAAAGAGAATGGAATCTACATTCTTCTGGGAAACTCTGTTTCAGGTTATGCAGATGTGACTATGCCAAATCTTGATTCTAATCTATGGCACAAGAGGCTTGGACATATTGGTGAAAGAGGGCTGAATGAGCTAGCCAAGAGAGAGGCATTTGGAGAAAGCAAGACAGTGAAGCTGGAATTCTGTGATCACTGTGTGTTGGGGAAATCAAAGAAACAAGTCTTCAGAAAGGGTGTTCACAACACACAACATCCTCTGGATTACATACATTCTGACATATGGGGGCCATCAAGAGTTGAAACTCACGGTGGAGATAAATACTTCATGACTCTGATTGATGATTATAGTAGAAAAGTGTGGGTGATTATCTAAAAACACAAGTCAGATGCACTTCAGAAATTCAAAGAATGGTTGACAGTACAAGAAAATAAGAAGGGGAAAACACTGAAACATCTCAGAACAAATAATGGTTTGGAGTATGTTTCTGAAGAATTTCAAAAGTATTGCACTGAGAAGGGTATCACTAGGCATAGAACTGTCCCAGCTAATCCACAACAAAATGGATTAGCTGAGAGGATGAATAGGACTATTCTGGAGAGAGTTAGATGCATGCTAGCTGATGCTTAGATGCCTAAGATTTTCTGGGGGGAAGCTGTGTCTACTGCCTGTTTTCTGATTAACAAGTCACCCTCATCTGCTATAGGGTGTAAAACCCCTGATGAGTTATGGTATGTGAAACTTTCTGACTATCATAGTTTGAAAGTGTTTGGATGTTTGGCTTTTTGCTCATGCCAGACAAGATAAGCTTGAGCCAAGGGCATTGAGATGTGTATTTGTTGGGTATCCAAGAGGTGTGAAGGGGTACAGATGTTGGGATTATACTGGAAATTGTGTTTTTACTTTGTATAATCAAACTGAATTTCGGACTTATTTACTGAATTAAATTGTTTATCACTGATGCTGTGAATATCATCGAATGTTACATATATTTACTGCATAACTGTTCAATAAATAGTACGTGTTACATTGTAGTTAATTTAGTGATACCAGATCACAGAAGACTAAATTAACAGTTTCTTGTAACCAAAAGTACACCATTCATGACCTAGATGGAAATGAACAATCCATCGTGAAAGGTTGAAGTGTAACGCTCAGATTGACTTGTCTTGACCAAAGAGATTACACTAGTGCATGTCTAGTGCACTGAAGAGGACCTACAGGAGGACAAATTCTTCAGAATTGAACTAGGAAGAATTAGACCTCAGTGGTTCGTTATTTCTTAATCTTCGTCCCTTAAATAGGATCACGTGTGGTTAGTAAGTATTGCTTTGACTTATTACGGGTAGAGAATCAATGAGATTCAATACTCTATATCTTGGGCAATATTATTGGTCACATGTGTAGCTAAGATTTAATACGGAGAATCGTGTGCAAGTACGCTTATTCGATTTGCCCCCTTGAGAGGTTCATAAGTTTTATCATACCAAATCTTGCAAGTGGAACTAGTTTCCGGTATGAGTAATAATGTTGAATCGTTCCTTTACCAAGGACAAAAAGATATTAATTAATGGAAAGCTATTTCAGTGGCTTGAATTAATTAATGGGCTAGATAATCTTAAACACGGGAAATAATAATCGGGAGCCATATTGACTGTAATATGGGTTAAGATGGATAGTGCAATATTAATTATGTAGTGGGATTAATTAATATTTTATGGGCTTGGATAATATTGTGGCTCAATATTAATAATTCAAGATCCATTGGAAGATCAAATCTTAATTCTCCTAAAGGCCCCCCCAAGTAGCCCAACATAAAGTCCAATAACTGGAAAAAATGTTTAAAAATAAAATAAATATTTGTTGCTAATTTCCTCATATTTTTCGGAAAATTATGAATAAAAGGGGAGAAAGATTTTCTTTGAATTTTGTTATGGAATGAAGATATATATTCTTGAAATACAAGATTATCTCATTAAATTCAAGAAATCTCCCACTTGATTATTCATATCAATGATTTAAAAACCGGTTCGAACCGGCCGGTTCAACCGGTTGGACCGGGAACCGGCCGGTAAACCGGTCAGAAAACCCATGTAAAACCGCATTTAGGGTTGAACTGGATTGAACCGGTCAAAAACCGGTTCAACCGGCCAATCTGGAAAAACCGGTTTTTTTTGTTTTTTTTTTTTTAATAAATTAAAATCTCACAGTTTTAACTTTTAAGTTTAACTTTTAGAATTCAGATTCAGATCAGTGACTCAGTCTCGTTTCTCATTTTTCATTTTTTCCAATTTCAGCGTGAACCGCCCGCCGCCCAGCCGCGCGACGCTCCGCCGTCCAGCTGCAACAGAAGTATCTCTAAAAACATTGCAACCCTATTTCTAGTAAAAGGTATTGTTCACTTTCATTAATTTTAAATCAAAATGGTTGGTGAATTTGGTATTAACTTGGTGTTTGATTTATTATGGTGATTTGGTCATTTGTTGTTTGATACTTTGATTTATTTTGATAATATGGTTGGTGAATTTTGGGAATATATAACAAGATATTGTTGTTTCAATTTGTTGTTTGAATTTGGGGAATATATAACAATTGGTTGGGGAATATTTGTTGTTCACATTCACTGTTAGTTAAGGTTCAATTTGGGGAATATATAACAAGATATTGTTGTTTGATACTTTAATTTACAGATTTAGTAAAATCATCAAGCGATTAATGAATTTCTTATCATATTTGTGTTGAAAGATTGCCATGAAAGAGATGATGAGAAGATATGATTAAAATTGTTTGAGAATTTGAAATTGTGTTGCTCATGACTATTATTCTATTATGTTGTGTATGACTATGACTCTATTTTGTTATCTATCATTATGACTATGATCCTCTTGTGTTTTTTTAATATGAATATTAGAAGATTTTATTTAAGTGTTAGAATTTTTTTTTATATGTTACATAGGATATATTTTAAAAAAATATAGGCAAAGATTATATCACCGGTTGAACCGCCGGTCCGACCGGTCCGACCGGTTGAACCACCAACCGGTGGCTAGTCCGGTTCGATCACCGGTTCGGTTATGAAAACACTGATTCATATGTGAATTTCGAATTTTTTGAAATATAAGAGAAAGAAAGATTTTCTTGATTTTCTTGAAAAAATATTATGGAAGATATGTATTTCTTGAAATACAAGTATATCTCATAAATTCAAGAAGATCCAAATCTTGGAATCTTGTCTCTTGGATTTTTCGAAAATTTGGCCATAACAAGATGAGGTGGGATTTTTGTGGAATATTTTAATTATGGGGAAAAAGAATATAGGAGATATATTCAAGATTTCTTGGAGATCAAGAAAAGATTTTCCCACATTGGTTTTTCCTCAAAATTTTCGACCACCACCCATCTATAAATAGGGGATGATTCTTTCATTCCCAAGGGCAATTTCATGTGCTGGAAAAATTAGTAAATCCACAAAAGTGGTGCAACAAATTTTTATTTTTCCTTTTAGTTAATTGTTCGCGAGTGTCCTTCCACTGGATTGTCGAGCAAGGACTAGGGAATACTTGGGAAGGTTTTTTGGTGTGTTTTCATCAACAAGGCCATCGCCATTCCAAGAGGTAAGTTCACGTAAACTCGTAGTAATTCCGCATGCTTAGGTTTTATGTGAACTGTTTATACGCATGATTTGTTGTTGAATTATTATTTGAATTAATATAGGATTAATTCATGCTAGCAATAATTATCAGAATTAAATTTGTATTTAAATATTCATCCCGAATAGATCCAGGTAATTAGTTCCTCAATAATTGGTATCAGAGCCTCGGTTTTGGGCTCTGATCTTTAAATTGTGATTTAATTCGCTTTCATTAAATTTGAATTTTGATAGTAGAATTGCTAGATCTTTTTTGCAGGTATCCAATTGTCATGGAATTTAATGTGTTTATTTATGCATGCATATAAATTGTTGTTTTAAATTCGATTAGTTCGAATTCGTTTTGCCTCGTGAGAAAATCCACGAGTAGATTAGAATTTATTTGATTTGATCAATGTAATAGACTAGTCTAGATCTAGGTTTATTTATTTTTGTAAAATAAATTGTAAACCGAATCTAAACGGAGCGGAGACGAAGAATTAAAAGACGGGATCCGGAATCAAGGCGTAGGCGCAGACGTCGTGTGAAACTTGCCAAAGGAGGCACGCTGCTACGACGCAGACGCTAGTGGGGCGTTAGGCGTGGGCGAGCCGGCCGCCGCGAAGCGTCTGCCAGATCAAGGTCAAGGGCATTGCACGATCGCCTTGGACGCTGGCGCAGGCGGCATCGCACGGATCGGCATAAACGCTACGGCGCATCTCTTTGACGCGACGACGCCCGAGAACCGGGCTTGTCGCCGAAGCCGGCGTAATCTACCAGCGACGTGCACCAGCGCTTTTTCCACACAGACGGACGCCACTCGACAGGGGCCGGAGTGCTAGGTGGGCACTCGACCACGAGCTGGGTCGATGACGCGGGCTTGACAAGACGTTTTTTAAAAGGCAAGTGGGAGCTTTTCGAGACGAACGATGAAAGGCTATGAAGACGATTTCTCAAGATCAAGACATGACAAAAAATTAACCATGACAATTGGATATATTTGCCCAATATGTTTAATTTTTAATTTTGATGTTATGCATTATTTTATGCTTATTTAAATTATGTTTAAATTTGCAATGCATGAGAAAATGTTTTGAAAAATCTCACTTTCAAAATTACTAAGTATGCTTAAACAATTAATTGACAATTTTATGAATAATAAAATTGAATTAATTTTGACCTCCATGATTTATTTATTTGTGAATTCTTTTGGAGAAATTCTCCCACTTTTTCGGTCAAAAGATAGATTTCACATGAATAAATTCGAATGGATGATTGTGGATTATTACTAGTGGCGACGATGACCCTCCCCACGAGGCTCGCTCAAAGCGAAATAATAATTATGTATTTAATCATGGTTATTACTTAGGTATAAAATTGATATGCATATACTTCCCTAAAGTCCCCTCGTCAATTTTATATTGGTCAAAGTTTTGAGCCAACTATTAATCTAGTTATTAAAGGTTTGAAAATCGTTTTGTTTGTAACTCCTTGAATGTGTTTAAATAATGACCCACCCCACGTGGCTTATTTAAAACTGTTTTGAGATGTTATCGATGCATGTTCATATTTTTTTTTGAGATTTTAATATGAAACATGTGATTGAACCTTGTGATATATTTGTGCTTATGCATATTATTATTTATTTCAGTTCGAGATGTCGAAACCTTTTAATACACTGTTCAATATACTTAAAGTTAATAGAATATGTATGGAAACTATATTGATTGGAAACGGAAAATTATAATTGTCCTAACTCGCACAAAAAGTACAAGTGGATTCTTGACACACCAAAATCAGATGAGCTAACTCGACGAAAGTTAAAAATGCGAGACTCGCCGGATCACCTTTGGCAGAGAGATGTCGTCGCCGAAAATGGTGGAGGGCAAACCCGTAAGGGATTACGCCCTCAAAATTGATGGCCCATCTGAACAAACTTGAGGTTCGAAAAGTCTGATTATAATCTGGAGACTCGAGATGAATTTGGTACTTCACTCTTCTTCCCCCAAAAGTTTTCGAAAGCATTTTGGCCTCATTAGGCGATTTGTTGCAAGCCTTGGTCTCGGCAGAGATGTTGATGGGGCACCAAACTCAAGCTTTGACGGCAAGTGGTAAGTCTTCATCTTCTAGGCCAAAGGAAGACAAGAAAAAGAGGAGGACCAAAAGCCATAAGTAATAAAACTCAACTCAAGCGAAGGGCAATGGTAAGATGAGGAATGCTTGTGGTGTCAAGGAAAATCCAAAGAGGAAGTGCTTAAGCTGCGGTGAGATAGGACAATGGAGGTTTTGCCTGTTCCAACCCCAAAAGGGACGGAAAGAAAGGTAATTCTCACGCACTAGTTGTTGAAACTTGTTTAGCGGCGTATACTTCTCATTTGTGGGTAGTTGATACGAGATCCACTAATCATGTTTGCTTCATGGGTTCAAACTGATCCGGCAACTTAGTGGGAGTGAGATCCTCATCACAATTGAAATATGTTACGAAAGTAGCGGTTATTGCAATGCTACTTAAGTAGCAGATATTGCAATGCTACGTAAGTAACGGTTATTGAAATGCTACGTAAGTAGCAGATATTGCATTGCTACATGATTAGTGGTCAAAGCAGTGGGAGAAGTGCACCTATCCTTTGAAGATAAAGTTTTTTAAGAGATTATCTATATGTTCCCAGTTTTAGAAAGAATTCACTTTCAGTTTTTAAAATTATGTTAATGGATACTTAGTTTCTTCTAATAAGAATGACATCATCTCTCGAAATGATGAGTGTATCTGTTATGGGACATTGATAGACAATCTCTATACAATTAACTGTGCACACCACTCACGAAATGCATTCTATAACACATCAACTATTTCCGGTAAAAGAAAATGTTCATCAGACGTGAACGAAACACTTCTATGGCATCTAAAGATTGGGACATATTAATCCAAAGAGGATCCAAAAGGTTGTTGAAAGACGGTTTACTGGAGTTTCTCCAAGTTGAACCAATTCCAACCTGCGAATCATGTTTGGAGGGTAAAATGACCAAGAGGGTATTCGGAGCCAAGGGAATAGAGCCTAAGAAGTGTTAGAAATCGCTCACACGACGCGTATGTGGTCCAATGTCAACCAAAGCAAGAGGAGGTTACGAGTATTTCGTCCACTTTTATTGATGACTACTCGAGGTATGCGGTTATATTTTCCTTATGAAGCATAAATCGAGACCTTTGAGAAATTCAAAATTTAAGGCTCAAGCAGAGAATCATAGGAAAAAAGTGATCAAGTCTCTACGATCCGATCGTGGAGGCGAAGTACCTCAAATATGAGTTTTTGAACTACTTGTCGATGAAGGGATCAGCCCAAATTTAATCGCACCCCGAACCCCTCAACACAACGGGGTTGCAGAGCGCGAAAAAACGAACTCTTTTGAAATGGTTAGATCAATGATGAGTTATGCGGATCTTCCCAAGTCGTTTTGGGTCATGCCTTGAAACATCGGGCTTACATTCTCGAACTTGGTGCCATCCAAATTGGTTCCCAAAACTCCCAAAGAATTATGGACCCAGCAAAGCCCGCTTTGAGACACATGAGAATTTGGGTGTGTCCGCCTACGGTTGGACAAAGGAAGCGGAAATCGATCCTCGATCGTAATTAAGGTTGTTTATAGGATACCCCGAGGGAATAAAAGGGTGTATGTTCTATGGTTACAAGATCAAAAGGTGGTAATAAGAACCCACTTTAGATTTTTGGAAGAAGACTATATGAACGAAAGAAGACCCGAGGTAAGAGATTACCTTAAAGTGAGCTAAGGAGGGCTAACCTCATTGCTTATTTGTACAAGATGACATACCAAACGACACACTTACACAACCCGGAACCTCGTCAGTGGTGGGAGGGTTGTGAAACAACCGAGATTCATGGGGATAGGAGAGTCCTCGGACTTGATTCCCGATAAAGACGAATCGCACCCATGGACATATGATGAAATGATCCAAGACAAGGATCGCGGTTTCTTGGCAAAAGGCAATGAAAGCGAAATGGGGTCTATGGATCATAACAACAGAGTGTGGGAGCTAGTCGAACCACTTAATGGGGTCAAACCTATTGGTTGCAAGTGGGTATACAAGAGAAAGAGGATCGGACGAGAAGGTGGAAACCTTCAAGGCAAGACTTGTGGCTTAAATGTTATACTTTCGGAAAGAAGGGATCGACGTATGAAACTTTTTCACCTATAGCGATGCTCAAGTCCATCCGGATTCTCTTGTCGATTCTTTGCATCTCGATTTTAAAATCTGGGAAATGGATGTCAAGACAAAATTTCCTTAATCTAAGTCTTGATGGGGAAATCTATATGCAACAACCCCAAGGCTTCATTGAAAAGGGCCAAGAACACCTAGTTTGTAAGCTCACGAAGTCCATTTACTTGGACTCAAACAGCATCCGTGAGCTTGGAACCAATGTTTTGATCATGTTATAAAAGTCTTATGGGTTTGATCAAAATGAGTTCGAAAGTTAGGTGTACAAAAAGCATGTCTGAATCGCATTGGTATTCTTAGTACTATCGTAGATGACATTCTCGCTCATCTCGAACGATGTAAAGGTGTTATCGGACGTAAGGGGCATGGCTTTCAAAACAGCTTTGATATGAAGGACTTAGGGAAGCGGGCACATCCTTGGGATCAAGATCACCGAGATCGCAAAGAAAAGGATGATAGGCTTGTCGCAAGCTTCATACATAGACAATCGCTTGAAACGATTCAAGATCCGAGATTCCAAGAAAGGCTTCGCACCTTTCGGGCATGGAATCCATCTATCCAAGAAAATGTGCCCTAAGACACGAAGGAGATAGATGACATGAAAGACATTCCTTATGCTTCTACCGGGAAGCCTTATGTATGCAATGTTATGCACGAGACCGAATATCTGCTTTGCCGTTGGCATGATGACAAGATATCAAAGTAACCCGGGGAAAGAACATTGGACGGCAGTTAAAAACATTCTGAAATATCTAAAAAGAACTCGAGATAGAATGTTGGTTTATCAGTCAGATAGTCTAATCCCCATAGGCTACAAAAATAGAATGTTGGTTTATCGGTTTTAGGCTTAAATGGTTCGATTTCGGTGTATTATGATGTGAAATTCGGTTAATTCGGTTCGGTTCGGTTCGGTTTTTACCGAATGCTCACCCCTAATTATAGTCACTTAAAATTGTGTGTATAAATAATTTGGAATGCTTTATTTTTCTTTTATTAAATTGTATAAGCTTTTAAAAGTTAAAAGTTGAAAGAGAAGTGTTTTTGGTAGCTTATGAGTATTTTTTAAATCTTATTAATTTTTTTTTTTTTAAATACTATTAACTTTTCTTTGAATTTTTTTACTAACACCATCAACTTCTACTATTCCCTTAGTTCCGCAATAATGTGCACCCCTATCCGGGCACTGAAATTAAGAAAACTTGTTTTATTGATATTATTTAAATTAATTTTAATGATATTGTGAGAGTGTAAGTTTTGAGTATTTTACCATTTTAGAAAATGTGCACGTTATTGCATGACGAACCAAAAAGAAAATTGTGCACGTTATTGCTGGACGGAGGGAGTATTAATCAATTTTTTTCATAATTATTAATTTTAATTATTTTTTCAAAATGATATTTTTTGCAAACACCCTCATATGTTTCCAAAAAATAATTTTACTGTGTATAGAATAATTAGAATGACATCTAAAATGAATAGTATGATGAAATCATGAAAGGAGGGAGCATTTGATTTTTGAAAAAAGAAGATGAAAATAAATCCTTTATCAAGATTATTCTTTACTTTATTATAGGTCACCCCAATGTCTCAAGGACCTTAATTTATTGCAACAACTTCCACATTTTTGTCGGTGTAGTTTTGTAATAAATTCTCCACTACTAAAATATTACACTTTATCATTTGCTTTCACCTAAATTAAATAAAAGCAATTGTAACTAAATTTAATTTGTTAAATTCCATTTATCCTTTATTTATAATTTATTTCCTATACGTGTTAGATGCATTTTGTACTGAACAAATTATGCGTGTATTTGCTGATAAAGAATGTAATGATCTATAATCACCGTATGCGAATGAACACATTACGTGTGTATTTACTGATAAAGAATTGATTGATTTTTGATTTATAGTATACGACAATCCGTAGCAATTAAACTCGTTGTAAAATATAGTATGAACTTTGGAATTTATATGAATGTACATTATGTTATTAGTACATGTACGATATCCGAATCAATATACTTTAACAAAAAGAAAATACTAAATGAAATGTAACCGTTAATATTTTATCCCTTTAGTTCAGAACAAATCTTGTTACGATGATCAAATGTCGTTGCAATTATTTGTCGTTTTAACTTGCACTTGACTTTCTTTTTATAAAATTATCCCTATTAATATTTCAAAAAAAAAAAAACTCAAAATTTCCAATTTATACATTTCATATAGGATTATTAAATGGTGTATTAATTCATTTTTATTAATTTCAAATTTCGTCGTATACTCCTCGGCACCATTTTCATTTACAATATTTCGTAATACAAAATCTAACTCTAGAAATAAGGAAATCTCGAGTAAATTACATTATTAGGTTGTTCATTAAATCGAAATAAAACCTTGATTTCGACACTTTGACTAATTAACGTATCCCACCGCGTGAAATGTTGCCAGTGGGTGAGTTACGAATATACCCTCCGAAAAACAATTCAATTTTAAATATTTTCATTTAATTTAATTATTATTATTTATAAAATATTTTATTTTTCAAATAGGAACTCTCTCCTTCACAGGATACTTATGCACCTAAAAATGGATACAAAAATTATGAAAGTGTAATGATAAGTAAATTTTTTAGAGATAATTTTATAAACTTTTATATATAAAAAAAAAAAAGGGGTTGAATTGTTTGTATCAGTGTATGTATAATACCAAAAGTAATAATATTTTGTGTAATATTGTAAATATTGTGAGTATGAAAATTATGAAGAGTTTTTTATTTTGAAGGTGTGTATGTAATTATGGAATATATTAAAAAGAAAAATATGTACATTATCTTATGATGGAGAAGTATAATCTTTGTAAATAATAATGATAAATTATATACATAACAATAATATTAATAAAATAAAGTTCATGGTTAATTCAAATTCATTGAAATTTCCTCCAATTTAACCTCATACTCCATCCGTCGAAATTTATTTCCGAAATATACTTCGGTCCCAAAAAGATAATAATAGAAATATTTCTTAATTTTTTAAGAGTGACACTTGTGTGCACCAATTGCACAAGGTGTAATTGGTGCAATTGAATTCAATTTTAATTTGGATGAATCATCTACACCCTAAACACTAAATAATGAACCCTAAATCATGATCTATTCGGGCCGAGTGAACCATGAACCACTCGAATCGGGTCGGGCCAAAAAAAATTGAATTAAAATTCAATTGCATCAAATTAAAATTAGTGCAAATGGTGCACCAGAGAATTTGTCATTTATTAAATATTTTTTATGATTTAATTTCATACTCATTCGTCGATATTTATTCCCAAAAATATACCTCGCCCCGGAAAAAATAATAATAGAAATATTGCTTATTTTGCAAAAAGGTCCAGGGGCAATATCGTCCAAACGTGACTACAATCTGTTGTTTCATATATATATATATATATGTATGTCATTGTTTTCTCTGGTCATCTTTATGTTGCTCTCTCTCTAAAAAAAAATCTTTTCTCTCTCACTACGCTTTTTGTTCTTCAATTCTCCAATTCGACGCGTTCAGGCCCATTTCGACCTCAAAAGCCCGCATAACACAAGCCCGTATATATTAATATATGTACGAAGATCTTTCTTTGAAAATGGCAGGACGTTTCATAACAGGGTCAGTCTGTAATTTTGTGATTTTTTTTCTAATTATTATGATGTATCAATGAATTTTTTTTTTTTTTGGGGGTTATAAATAAAATTGTTAATTTTTTGAGTTTTTATCATCTGCTTTTCAGGTGTGAAGGCTGAAGATAGAGATGAATTTTACTGCAAGATGATATGATTTTTTGAGATTTAAAAAAGAAGCCTAAATTCTGCTGACCTCTGTTTTGTAAGGTAACGGTTAATTTATTCTTTCTTGTCGGTAAAAAGAATCTGAAATTGTGTGTTTTTTACTACTTTTTACCACAACAGTAAAAAAAAACTGGGTTTCCGTCATTTTGGGCGTGGCCCTGAGTTGCATTCACATTCACATTCCAATTTTCTGGTCACGTGACCGGCACGTGAGTCAATCCGACGTTGTTGTCAATGTCACGTGAGTTAGTCGTGCTTGCTCACAATTTTACATACAGGTTATTTTATGTGATTTAATTTGCGTCAATTTGAAATAAAAAGATTTAAATTGTTTTAAAAAATAGGGTTGTGTGTGGCTTTTTTTATCCGTTGGACATAGTGTGGGGATATCATTAAATGTGGACCGTTGATGTGAAATCATCAAGGACCCATGTGAATTTCGTGTCAGTGATATATCTGGACTAAATCTTTTATGTATTCAGGTGCACCTTGTACTCGTGTGTTTTAAAATCATGCAACTTGATATACTTAAAAGTGAAACTTATTTACATTGAATCGTGCGATTATTAATATGAAAAAATAGTTGCACGGTTTAATGTAAAAAAATTATATTTTTCAGTATAACAAGTTGCACAATTTTAATTAAGCAACTAATATATCTGACATATGAGATAAATGGTGGTCAAAAAGTATGACTTTCCTTATAGATTATGTTCTCGTCTATATTGTAATACTGTGTGATGCTTTTAGGAGTTGGATTGCATATATGTTGGGCCCCAAGAATCCAATAATATGTAAAAATTGACAAATAGTTGTTCCTAATTGGTAAACATTGTTTGTCTAATAACATCCAAATTTATTCAATTATGCATAGCTACATTCATTATGTATTTACAAGGAAAACCCAGACAAATTGAATTTTGTGTATCATTTAGTCTTGTCTTTGTGGTGGACAACATTTACATTATAATTATACTTATATTAGTAAATAATGTTACATCTGGCGAAATACATCTGGTCAGTTATAAAAATCGCCCCTCACATTCCTTTTGTATTGGCGGGAAATTGGATAGGTAACCGTATCATAATAAAACCCTAATATAGGCTATATAGCACGTGCATGTAGCGAATCTATTATTTTTCGCCTTTTGGTAGCGTGAACGTGTCGAATGCGCCTTAATTGGGCTTTTAACGGCTAGTTTCTTTTTGGGAATTTATTTAAAATATTACATCTCATGATTTATTTCCTCCACGATATATCTTTGTGGGATTCGACTCGATGAGAAATTGGATAGGTAATCGTATCATAATAAAACCCTAATATAGCACGTGCATGTAGCGAATTTATTATTTTTCGCCTTTTGGTGGCGTGAACGTGTCGAATGCACCTTAATTGGGCTTTTAACGGCTAGTTTCTTTTTGGGAATTTGTTCAAAAAATTATCGAACCTTACCATCTCATGATTTATTTCCTCCACGATATATCTTTGTGGGATTCGACTCGATATTATACTCCATATCTTTTTAATTGCTGCAAGCTGTAGCTGTCTTAAAATAACCATTTTGTTAGGATCATGAGATTTGAGATCTACGTATGTGTTCATATAGAAAGTGCTGTAGCATGGGATTTTGTTATTATTCTGTTGTCAAACATTGCCTAGATTAATAGAATATTCATAAAGCACTTTACTCCTATGGCTTCATCTTTTTAGTAAACAAATCGAGCCGAGTTGAACATACAATATTCCAAACTTGTTTGAAATGTTATTGAACTTTCAAAGCCTACATTGTTCGTCTACATAAATAATCCGGTCAACTAAGCAGTTTAATATTTTCACTTGTTTATGTATATTTTTTCTTTTCGGACCTTTCTTGATATTTATGTCGAATTGAGGTAAAACATGATGGATTTATATATAGATTTTTTTTATTTAGACCTATTGAAACTATACACTATATTATAGTATAAAATCCGGAATTCATCCAATTATGATGTAATTTCTAATCGAATATCGAATAACTTGATTTGTTCGTACATCTTTTGCTCTTTTCTTCCCGTTGAGTCGAGTCAACTTTTCTTTAGGCTAAAAACAAAAGAATTTGCACATACCTTTAATGGCCTCGATCTATGAGATAAAGCATCCATCTTTTTCTCTTTTAATGAAACACACTCATTGTGCATAGTTATTGTATTCATCATTGTCCTTCATATTCTGTTTTGTATTTAACTATTTATTCACCATTATTGCTATTCTTTCCTTATCTGTTATATTTTATACTTTCTATATATAAACCTTCATCACTCACCGCTCTGTTTTGGTCTTGAATCAGATGGATTCTGTTAGCCATTCTGCGGTTACGCCGAAAAAGAGCCGTTTGGCCCGTACTTTCGCCAAGGTTCTGCAAAAACGAGCCGCAAAAGGTGTTTCGCCGGACGATACGAAGAGAATTGGATCGAAGACGAGTACCGATACTCCTATAACTGATCATGCGGTTAAAGCGGCTTTCCTTGCTAGGGTGTTTGCAAGTGTCTCGTCTATTAAAGCAGCGTACGCGCAGCTGCAGTACGCGCAGACTCCTTACGACGCGGATGGCATTCAAATGGCGGACGAGGTAGTCGTGGCGGAGCTGAAGAAGTTGTCGGAGTTGAAGCAGTGTCACTTGAAGAACGAGGTGGACGAGCCGTCTCCGGAGACTACTCTGCTCGTGTCTGAAGTCCAGGAGCAGAGTAGTCTCCTCAAGACTTACGAGATCACAAACAAGAAGCTCGATTCTCAGCTCAAACTTAAAGATTCCGAGATCACGTTCCTGAGGGAGAAGTTGGCCGAATCGGAGAATGAAAACGAGGTTTTTGTAAAGATGTTACGTTCGAGTGGGAACCTCGATAATGCACGATTATCGAGCTTGAGGCCGAGCCATTTTATATCATTTGCACAACACGCGATGAAATCCGTTCGGAGTTTCGTTCGTTTGATGATTAATGAGATGGATTGTGCTGGCTGGGATTTGGGTGTTGGTGCTAGTTCTATTCAGCCAGGGGTGACGTTTTGGAGGCCTAATCATGTATGTTTTGCTTATGAATCATTTGTTTGTAGAGAGATGTTTGACGGTTTCGATCGCCCTAATTTCGGGCAAGAATCGAGTTCCCTGCCCGTACACAACAAACGTCGTGCTATGTTTTTCGAGAGATTTCAGGAGCTGAAATCCGCCAGAGCGGCGGATTACCTAGCGTGGAAGCCTAAATCGAGATTCAGTGTGTTCTGTCGAGCCAAATACCAAAACGTCATTCATCCAAAAATGGAACTTTCCTTTTTTGGAAATTTGAACCAAAGGGAGTCGGTCAGCTCTGGCGAGCTGCCCGACTCGCCTTTGTTCATCTCGTTTATAGAGATGGCGAAACGAGTGTGGCTTTTGCATTGCTTGGCCTTGTCGTTTGATCCGGAGGTCTCAATTTTTCAAGTGGGGAAGGGGAGCCGGTTTTCGGAAGTTTACATGGAGAGCTTAAACGACGAAGCATTTGCGCAACGAGACCCTCGTGTAGCGTTCGTGGTCGTGCCCGGTTTTAGGGTCGGGTCGATCGTCGTTCAATCTCAGGTTTATCTGTGCTGATGATCAAAATGGATGGTGGTGATCTAGGGTTGTGAATTGTGATGAAGGCCATAGCTTGAAACCTTTTTTTTGTCCTTTCAAATATAATCTTCTTAGAGTATGATTGCCATGGCCATCTTTTTTGTTAAAAGAACAAGTTTGAGGGCAGATTTACTTTAAAGTAATAATTTGTTCATTGCTGTAAGTTGTAGCTGTATATTAACTGTTTGTTATATTTTATATTTTAGTGTAGATATGAAGTTGTCTGTATAATATATGTTACATAAGAATTCATTTTGCTTCTTCCCTTTTCTTTTACAGAAAATTGTTAGTTGACCGATAAATAATGCAGAAAAAATTAATGGGTCCTCACTCTAAGGTCTGAAAGTGAGTATATATATTCTTTCTGAGTCAATGTGTAAAATTGTTTTGCATTTTAGTTCAAACTAGATATTAAAGTCTGCAACGTAATTTTTCAGACATTACACCTGTAAAGAATATGCTGTTAATTATTTTGTCTTGTAGCTTATTTCCCAAGATTAATTTGTAATCTTCGATATTAGCTAAGAAATAAAGGGACTTCTCTTTGGTGTAAACTATGAATTATTTTCTGTCAAAATAAAAAGGTATGAATTATTTGAAATTCCAGTTGTTCTTGACTAATTGAAAACGTCTTGTCGAATGTGTTTTCATAATTGAATCCACAAGTAGATTATTTTACTGGTTGATTGCTTATTTGCTGCTTTATAGAAAAAGTGGCGTGGTTTGAAACACTTAAAATAATTTTTAGAAGTATTTATTTTTAAAATTTTATCTCACAACTTTTAAAAATAAGTGTTTCTGAAAGCTGTTTTAAGTTTTTCAAAACACACCCTTAGTATATTAAGGTAAACTATTACATAAATAACCACAAAAAAAAAACATGCCTATATTTAATTTTAAAGAAAAAAATTTATATACGACGGTGTCATATGTGAGATAAAGTACAAACTAGTGAAAAATAATATTCGCTCCTTTCAAAATGTTTGAGCGAAAAACTCAAATTATGTGTGTATCAACGTCTCATTCAAGTGTACCTCAATTTTAAATAATACTGCACAAACATGTTATAATTAAAACGGTCATGATCTTGTTTACATCGGCTGCACTGCACAATTCATGTGTAACTTTAAAACATACAATTTATTTACATTAAAACATACAACTTATTTTTATTAACATAAATTGTATATTTTAATGTAACAAATTACATATTTCAAAACACATTTTAATTGCACGGTGCATCTAATAAAATCAAGGGTGCAGAAGTCGAAAATCGCTAGGTGGGCGGATTATGGCCGCCTAGCGCCTAGAACCGCCTAGGCGGTCCGACTTTTTTTTTTACACAGGAAAGTGCGACTTATTTACACAGGAAAGTGCAAATGTTAATATGGGAACATAGTTGCATGCTTATGTTTGAAATAGTTGCACGTTTCTGTTTTGAATAGTACACACTTCTAAAATGAACTATGAGTGCACGGTGCACTTGGGTGCATAAGACCCACTCTTTATAAATTAAGTGATGATTGTAGCATGACACTGAATTTTGATTAGTGCCCGGCTCCAGGACTAGGTACCGATTGTCCTAATTCACGACGACTCATACGAATTATAAAGTTCCCATCTTCGTGAACAAATGAAGGTGTTGCATTGATATAACTTTTTTTTATAAGAGAGAGACGAGAAACTCCCCAACCCGCATTGATATGAAGAGCTTTCTAGCTTCAGATACTTGATATGAATATATCAAAACAAGAATTAGGGCAAAATAAAATGTGCTAAAAGTAGTCATATCTGAAAATTGGGGTTGGTTTGATGAAAAATGGTGGGGGAGTGATATGCTTTTAATCTTTTATATAGATGCATAATTGGAGAGGTTTAATTAAATTAAATATTCAATTGCATATTTTAATTAGTTAGTTTTATTTCAATATTTGAAATTCAGCCGGCTATATATGATGAATTCTTGGTAAATTTCATTTGTTTATTTAATCTGGACTAAGAAGCCACTTACAAGAGAGTGAGTAAATATTTCCCTCGTAAAAAATTATAAAATGCTATAGTCAATGGAATTTATAATATCATTAATTTATATTTTAGTGGTTGAGGAGAAATAACCTACGTTATTGATCATATGTAGTAAAATGGTGTTATGTAGAGTATATTCTAGATCATGTTAATTATATGTACGCATTATAATTAACATGATGACTTAATTTCTATTAGAAAAATTCGAGAAATAGAGAAAATAAAAAATTAAACATAAATTGTTTACTCAGTTTATCAATGAATTGACTACGTCTGAAAGTGTTTTCATGCAAGCTACAGTTGATCACTAAAAGCCTATTTGCAAATTCTTCTAAATAGATAGAAACACTTTTTTAGAGCTTAAAAAATAAGTGTTTTTTTAACTTTTTAGAGTTTCAAAACAAGCACTAATTTTCTAATTTTCGAGAGGTATGGTTTCAAGTTGGTCGATTTATGAAATATTTAGGGGGTGTATTGGTTGTGGAGTCTGTAGGATTTTTTTAGACTTTCAAAGTTTGGGGGTATTCAATCTGGATTTTTAAAAGTCTTTAAAAATCCTTAGGTATTCAATACAGATTAAAAAAGTCTTAAAAAATCTTTAGGTATTCAACGGTCTATGGATTTTAATACTTTATGGATTTTCTTTGATTTCCTTCCAAAAATATAAATAGATTTAACTCTCCAAAATCTCTTCTAACAATCAGAGATTTCTACGTATTATCTCAGAGAACTCTGAAAACGAAAGGTCAGAAGAAAAAAACCTTCGTTGTTCTCCCGCCATCGCCGCCATTCTCCCCTTAATCGACGATAAAATCTTAGACCCCCTGCCTTTTGCACGCCACCGACAGACGAGGTACCTCACACCCCTCGTCGAAAGCGGCTCATCACCGCACATCATCAATTTTTTTTTTTTTTTCAATTTTCATTGTGTATGTAATTTTTTATTTTTTTCAATTTTTGTTTTTTAGTTTTACAAATATGATTCTAATTACGGTTTTTTTTTTTGAATCAAATTGATTGTGCAAGACATTAGTGAAATGAATGAATTTTTTTTTATCTGACAAAGAATGAATTATTTTTTTAAAGACCAAAATACTTGTTAAAATCACCAAAAATCCAAATTTATAACTCCAAATTCTTTTCCCAAATGGAATCGAACCCTGATCTCCCACAAAACGGAGTTTCGAAGAAATTGGGCCAAAAATTAAATTTAGCCACCGCTGAAATGAAATGAATGAATAGTAACTTATTTAGAATTTTAAGTTTGCTTTGAGATTTTTGTGTGTCACTAATAAAAATCGGAACAGAAAAGAGGATTTGTGACAAGATTTGTGTGGTTATAGAAAATGATGGGAATGAAGATGAGAATAATAATGTATTTTTTTTGGAACTAATGTATTTTTTATATTTTTTCTAAATAATTTGGATAACTTTTTTTTATATACAAGTGTGTTCCATATACATTTTCATCAATAGTTTCAGCGCCGGAGTCTTTGGAAATCCATGCAAATCAATAAAAAAAGTGTATCCCACAATCCTGTCAAGTTTATGAAAATCCATGTAAATAAAAAAAAAAAAAGTCAATCAAACTCTGCATGGAGTCTATGGATCTTCTAAATCTACATACTTTTTAAAATATAAAAAAATTTAATAAAATCCCAATTAATTACACAAAGGGACGCAATCCTAATTAGAATTACGTAAAACTGTCTAAAATACTTGTCTAAAAATATTTTGTCAATGACATTTATTAACTGTTGTATTTAATATTAGACAAAAACTCATATGGGATTTGATCTGTTAACCAAGACAAATCACACCCATTCCTCTCAAAAATTAAAACGTCAAACTTCAATTTATTTTAATTTATGCCTCATCTATGGCATTTGCCTCACGCAAATTTTTTCTTAATATTATTGTCAATGACATATGAAGTCACGACAATCAAATAAGACAAAAATTTAGGTAGTTCCATAGCCCATAATGTTAAATTCTATAAGAATCACTATTTATTTTCCCTCAAATTCATTTTATTTACAACAATTATTGATTTGATAAATTATAAACGTTATGTATCACAATAATTTAAAGCTATTTCTTAAGATTAATTTGTTATAGTAAATTATAAAGTAAATCAAGTAAAAAAAGCCAATATCTCATCAAACTGCGCTTCAGTTTGTTTCGAAAATCTGTAATTCTACTTATGCCATTAGACGCAAATGAAATCAAATCTAATAATTGACTTGCAAGTAGAAACAGACAAACCTGTATTTAAACATGGAAAAGTATACTAGTCTATTTTTTTTTTTTTTTTTTGAGAAAATATATTAGTCCTGTATTAATAAAACGTGCACGGATTACGTGGATTAATTGATAATGTAAGCAAATGTCGAACTACACTTATTTCTACGTTTTATTAACACTCTTATTATGACTCAAATTATTTTAATATTATCCCTTATTTAAGTAAAATTGGATCCTGTGGGAGACTGCATTTGTCTCTTTGTGCAAACCCATATAATCCATGCCGAAGATTTTTGAATTTTCATTTTTCAGTCATGTTAGTTTCCAAATTTAAACACCCAGTCTTGAAAGCTTCCACAAATTAAACTAGAAACATTGTAAAACTATTAATTTAGGATTTTTTTTTTCTGTCGATTTAAAACTTAAAGATATAAAACTATATTGGGATACAAAAATCCCAAAAATATGAGTTGGTATCTTTGTTCAAAACTTTAGGAATAATGTAAAATTTTATTTTTTATTTTACAAAAATTTCTTTTAATAATATAAATCACACTTTTTAAAAGAATATAAAATACATCCTTTAAATTAATCATTTGAAACATACTAAAATTATTAATATAAGTATAATTTTTTTCCCTACTTTTATACTTAGGGTTTACTTTTTTTTTATAAGAAAACGTCACACACTTTACAATAAAAAAAAGCACACTTTTTAGTAATATAAATCACATTCAAAGCCAGGTTTGATTGTTGGGCCCGGGTTCACACTATACTTTGCCAAGAAAAAAACTATCAATTTAGAACTTATAAATATTAAGAACATGTTTGACACCATATATTTTATATTCTTATATATATATATATATATATATATATATATATTATACCCTCTTGAAATTATTATATTTTTTAAAATTTTAATTTACAAAAATATTATTAGATAACTGAGAATTAAGATGTCAAACACGTGCTTACAATGTGTTAGTCCTAAATTAGTTTCTATCTTTCAGGTCTTGAATTTTAATTAAAAAAAAATTATTTTAAAATTATGAATTGATATAAAAAAATCTTTTAGGTCCTAAATTGATGAAACCTAACCATGAATCCAAACGTGCCCTATGATTTCGAGTCTTGGGACATGAAAGAAAAAATAACTTCATTTTAGACATCTCATATATTTTGTTTATTTGTTTATAAATATATATATTTTATACTCTCTTGAAGTTAACTATTTTTTTATAAGAATAAAATTGTGATTTAATAAAAAATAAATTAGATTTTTTAAGAATAACAAATATCAAATATAATAAAATACACTATAAGTTCTAAATTGAATTGATAATACTTTTTTTTCCTTAAAAATATGAATCGATATAAAAAATTTAAATCTAAATTGATAGTTTTATTATCTTTCATATTATGAATTTATAAAACTTCTTTTTAATTTATTGTCTTAGGATTTTGAATTGCCATTTGACAATTTGATATATTTGGGATGCGACCTTTGTCGGGCCTCTAGCCCAAAAACAAAGCTCATTTACTCTAATTTAAAAACAAAGCCCAAACGGCTCAATTCATTACGAATCGCAAAACCAAAAATCGCTCCCGCTCTTTTCCAATCTAAACCCCTAATCTGCATCCGAAACCCTCAAATTCAACCTCTGAATTCAAATCGATTTACATAATTTGTTCAGAAGATGAGGGAGGAGGTAATAGAGAAGCTCCGGGGAGTGGTGCGGGACTGCGTTAGCAAGCACTTGTACTCATCGGCGATATTCTTCGCCGACAAGGTGGCGGCGGTGACGGCGGACCCCGCTGATATATACATGCAGGCGCAGGCTCTTTACCTCGGCCGGCATTACCGGCGCGCGTTCCACCTTCTCAACGCCTCGCAAATCGTCCTCCGTGACCTCCGGTTTCGCTACCTTGCTGCCAAATGCCTCGTAATAATTTCTTAATTTTTTAACCTCTTCGAATGCGATTGTGTACTGATGTGTATGAAGATGAAGTTTTGAAGAACAGGCACTTAGTTTTGGGTTTTTTGATTCAGAATTTTGAAATTTCTTGGCAACACTACTATTTTCGTGTGAATTTTCATTGGGAGGTGGGACTAAGGGTGATTTGTTTGGGGACGTGTTACTGGCCACATACGGTGGAACGTCTTTATTAATCTGAAAATTTCAAATTCTACATTGCTATTGATGATTATTTTATACATTAAATGTCTTTATAAAAGATTTTAGAGTTATAACTGTATATTTATTTTAGGAAACTTGTGGTTTCTTTCATTCTTTAAGTTTTTTTTTTTTTTTTTTTTTTTTTTTTTGTGAATAACCAGCTCTTTTTTGGACGTGGTGCCTTGTAATTAGATGAAATGAAAGATAAATGCTCAATAACTAGATGGTCCTCTAGGAAGTAGGAAATTTAGACAATTCTCCTTTTAATTTTTTCCAAAACTGGCAGCAACCCACATAATCAATTTGAGATTCAGCAAGAGTTTAGCGTAATTAGTTGATGGATTTGCACAATTCCTTGTTCAATTATCATTTGAATGTCGTTAATTAACCAGCTAACCATATAACACCGTTTTCCCTAGGGTTTAGTTTCCCATTTCCTGAATTTTCTATACATGTCTTTGTGTGTAACGGATATTGGTGATTGATTGATTGATCCACATAGTAACAGATCAGATTTTGTTGATTCTTCTTAATAATCATAAACCATATACTATTATCAGGAAGAACTGAAGGAGTGGGATCAATGCCTGTCAATGCTTGGTGAAGCTAATGTCGACGAACATGGTAACATTACTGACTCAAAGGATTACCATAGCATGTATCTGGATAAAGACGGTGAAGACCGTGAAATTAATGTAAGTTTGTTTAGATCCAGCACATGGCAAATGTGGCATTTACTGCTGGCCACCTCTTTGCTGGGAAATAATAAGGAAAAGAAATTGCTCATTAATAATTTTCACTTATAGTGGTTATAATGAAGAATGATGATTACGTTCTCTGGCAGATTATATCAGCCATATGCTTTTTAAGAGGCAAGGCATACGAGGCATTGGAAAATCGCGCACAGGCTCGCTTATGGTGCGTGCAATATTGTCTAATGTTGTTTAACTTTGTTGCATTTGCATATTATTGGCATATATCATACTTTGTTGTTTATGGTTTGTCATCCAGTGACTATTGTGTAGGATCACTACAATTTTGAAATTTAACAATCCACACTCCAAAAAGTTAATTGATTAATTTAATGTCGTAATTTGAATTCTTAACAGTATTTGGATAGAACTCACATAAAGAGAAGAATATTGAAAAATACGAATCACCATTTCCCTGTAATGACCAATGAGTTACCCTGAATTTTTCCCAGGACAAAGCAATGCCAAACAGGTGACAGTGAGATTTTTGCTGAAGTTATCCTGGAATTTAGATTGTAATTGTTCCCAGAGAAGACTCTAACACATCATTTGGATTCACAGAACTAAATAGATAACAAACTATTGGTTACTCAATAACCTTTCCCAACTAGAAGGTAGTAATGTGACATATGGAAACTTTAGATGGATTGAATGGAAGAGTTCATCTTATTTCACATTGGTGAAATGATGAGTTAGGTAGAACATAATACAGCGTTATAAATCATTGCCACTTTAAGTTTCCATGTTACTGGGTATTAAGATGAGGGCCTCTGTTGTAAAAATAAAATAAAATTATGATCTTCTTTTAGGAAGGTTGTGCTTTACCTTTTCCTCATTCATTTGTCGTATTACTTTGTTTAATTTTTTCCTCTGTTTCTGATCTTATTCTGTTGTTCCATTGCCTCATTTTAGATTAGCTGCGTGCTATTCTTTTCACTGTAGACTGCATTTCTATTGTTGTTAAGATTTAAAGTAGAGCAGATTTAACAGATAGAACTTACTTTAGTCTATGTTTTGTCATGACACTTGAAGGTACAAAGCTGCCATCAGAGCCGATCCTCTGTGTTATGAGGTACACTATTTAACTGTTTGCAGCATAATTTCCTCAGTCACGTTGTTAGCAGTTTTTTTTGAATAATGATGGATAAACAATTATTTCATTAAAAAGAAATCAGTTCAGATGTTAAAATCCTCTATTGCTGCCAATAATTATTTTTCAAAACATATTGTTATCTTGGATCATGTGCCATCATATTTTCTTCTTGTTCCAGGCCTTGGAGTGTCTTATTGAGGGTCACATGCTCAGTTGTGAAGAAGGTGCGGACTATCTTTTCGTAAATATGCAAAATAGGGGGTTAGACAAGCATAAAGATGAATGTGATATAATATGTGCTACATGCTTGCTAATTTTCTATTTTGCTACTAATCAAACACCTAGTATAAATTTACTTGCATAAATCATTGTAGGAAATGATTTATTTCAGCAGTATATTACTGGATAAAAATCTAATTCAACATTCTATATATTATAGAGACCAATCTACTAGCAACCTTGCAATTCGGCCCTGAAGATGGATGGCTCTCTTCATTTTATTCATGCCTGATTAAGAAAGTAAGTTGAGTTTTAAGTGCTACCGCACCTCCAAGTTATGAATTTTTTTCTATTTTCATTAATGTTATGTTCAAGAACATCTGTTATATTGTTCTGAGTATAATACCAACTGTATCATTATCCCCAGTATGATAAAGAAAATGTTGTTGAAGCCAAATTTAGAGAACTCGAGCTGGAAGTTTCTACTACGAAGACGTCTGGGAAATCACTAAGCTCACTGAAGAACAACACTGATCTCTTAGCCTGCAAAGCTGAGTACTATCATCAGTGTGGTGAATACCAAAAATGTTTTGAACTAACATCAATGTGGGTCTGTTATCCTCTTTAGTCAGAAATTAGGTTTTACATTTATTATGTTACTCACTTATTTATACATGTTTAATTCAGATTGCTCGAGAAGGATCCTTTCCACCTAAAGTGCACCTTGGTGCATTTAGCAGTGGCCATGGAGCTTGGGCAAACCAATGAACTCTATCTAATGGCATGCAATTTAGTCAAAGACTATCCTCAGAAGTGAGAATCTATGAACCTTTTTACACATTTATTTTATTTTATTTCTTTTCTAATCTGGAATTGTATCTCAATGCACAGTGGTTTACTGGCATTGTATTAGGATTTGGGATAGCTTCCCAGTGCATTGTATAATATGATTAAATAAAATAATCTTGAAATGGCGATTGATGGAAATGGTGTCAAATTGAACACCAAGTCAGTTTCAGTTCCTGCTAAAGTTTGGCCATGTTTGTCCTTTTCACTACTAGCTTATGCCAGATATGTTGATCTATTTAGAGGACCAAATAGTCACAAATATGTAATGAGCAAGTGGGAACAGGGACCATTCCCAAATCTTTTACATTTCCTCCTATCATTTTTAGTGAGTAGTTCCAAACTTCCAATATAATTTGGTTAAATCAGAATAAAACTAACAAAAGTTCCGAGTATTTGCATGTCTTTTTTCTTATATTTGTTCCACTTAGTTAAGTCCAGGTATAAATAACTTTTCAACAAATCTTAACCAAGTTCTAGATGTTCTTAATTGTTGATGTAACTATGTGATACGTGTCCTTTTCATATTTATCTGGAAACTTTCAGATTCGTGTCTCGTTGACTTTTTTTGGCATATTTATTCAGAGCTCTGTCTTGGTTCGCTGTGGGTTGCTACTACTACTGCACTAAAAAGTATGATCAATCACACCGTTATTTCAGGTACTAACCCTGAATTGGTTCCCCTAAGGGATATGATGTTTTTTCTATGAGATACATGTTTTATATTTTTATGTTTTGGTTTATGGGGGTGAAAATGAAGAAAGGTGGAGAGACAATTTTCATTCTCATTGAGTTCATATTTTATTCCTAAATATTTTCAACTTAATTATTATTATTTTCATACTAGTTTGACCATTTATATGGAGAAGTTTTTTTTTTTTTTTTTTTAAATAAGGGAAAGTTAATAGTGCTGATAAATTTCTATTTCCTATTTTCAAGTGTTTCCCTCTCGCATAGACTTTACTCCTCTCATGTATTATCTTTTGGGACTATGGAATGCAGTCATTACTTGCTCCTTTTCAGTTGGCTGTATGGGAAGGGGCTTCTGTTAATAACAGTCTTCTTTATTGGTTTGAGCTACTAGCCTTCACATCTATTCCCTCGTTATCCTTCTTCAGCAAGGCAACAAGTTTAGATGGAACGTTTGCTCCAGGCTGGATTGGTTACGGGAATGCATGTGCAGCTAAAGAAGGAGATCAAGCAATGTCAGCTTACCGAACCGCTGCTCGACTATTTCCTGGGTAAACTTTTTGTGTTGTCTATCTTATGTTTGGTTCCTTTTTTATTTAACTTGGACGACTATTAATTGTCCATTTCTCTTTTGCTCATGCCTAAATATTATATTTGTTCTTAAATGCCTTTCCTTTTACATTGTATCATTTTTATTATTTCTATTTGTTTTAATTGTAATTAATGTTGAGCTGAGTCGCTTGGGCTGGGTGTGGAAATGTTTTGCATTTGAGTGATATAGGAATGCTATTTGTTCATCTAAATTTTCAGGGTGAATTTCTGTTGTTTATCCTCTAAAGCATTACCCAGTTGTTTTTTCCAAGTGTGCTTCATGCCCTACAAACAGGAAGGTTTACAGTTTATGCACACCAACTTTTCACATTCATGATACATTGGTTGAGTCTCTTTCTTGGCTTGATTATGTGCTTGTTAATTCGTCATGTTCTTCTCATTAATGATGAGTGATTCTTAGTGATGTTTAGCTTATCTTAAGATTACACAATGTGAAAGTTTTTTTGTTATTACTATTTTTATTACAATCATTGGGGTTTTCAGGTTATATATTAATTCTCTTTGATTACAGGTGCCATTTGCCAACCCTATACATAGGAATGGAATACATGCGAACCCACAGCTTCAAACTGGCTGAGCAGGTGAGTCTCTTCCATGGTCATGCTTTAGGTGTCATTTGACAGTAAAGATATTAAGCTTATGAGTTCCTCTGTTGCTTAATGCTACTAGTGTTATTCACATGTTCATCCTTCTGAAAGAACTTGCATCCAGTATTTTATGCAGGCCAAAGACATATGCCCTTCAGATCCACTTGTATATAATGAACTTGGAGTCGTGGCCTATCATATGAAAGAGTAAGATTACCTCTCAAGAAAATATCAGCATTTGTACCTCTCAGGAAATTTCTAGCATTTACTGCCAACTTATTTTGTTCTTAACTCAGAAAAACTTGGTCTATAATATAATTGTATCTTTTGTTTCACAAACCTCCTGAAAATGAGGGTGGGACTCAAAACAATTTTAGGTAAAATCGTAAGCTATATTACATTACCATAATTTTCCTTCCAAATATTTCAGGTATAAGAAAGCTGTGTGCTGGTTTGAGAAGACATTGAATCATGTACCATCCTCTTTAAGCGAGATGTGGGAGCCAACTTTAGTAAACTTTGCTCACGCATTGAGAAACTTGAAGTATGTACTCTCTTTTTTTTAGTGGGTGCCGCATAATATCAAATACATTTTTTTGTGATTATATGACTTGATCTCCTATATTATGTACTGTGAGATCTCTGTTTACTTATTGCTACAGCTCTCCCCATAAATCTGACCGTATGCAATTATTGATTGCCTAATAATCTAAATGTTGATTCTTTCTGTATTTGTGATTGACGATCAATAAAATGTTGTGACAATCAGGAGGTACGATGAAGCAATTATGTACTATGAGAAAGCACTTGCTTTGTCAACAAGAAGCTTGAGTACATATGCAGGTCTCGCATACACATATCACCTAAAGGTTGTTTTTGTGAAATATTTGCTTTACATTCTTTTCTTAAACCAAGGATGATAAATCTTACACGTCTTTTTTTTTTTTTTTCCAGGATAATTATACAGAAGCAATTACACAATATCACAAGGTATGGTTTTTAAATTCTCAGTATTATAAGGGGGTGATCAATGGAAAACAATGAGAATCACCTTTTTTTTTTTTTTTAAAACTATGTGGAGTAAATTTCTTCGTTGGGTTTGCAAGCACCCCCGTAAAATATTTGTATGGTTAGCAAAACCTTCTAGTAGGTACTCATGATCGCAGAACAACATATACGTATATACTTCTATGAGCATAAAACATATAGAACAACATATACAGATGTACTATTTTTTAGAAACTTAAATGTTTTTGATCTTTTCAGGCTCTATGTATAAAACCGGATGATCAGTTCTGTACAGAGATGTTGACATTGGCTCTTCAAGATGAATGTCGATTTGGTATCGACCTGAAAGTCGACAAGATTAGGAATCAGCTATTTACTTAAATTAATTTCTGATCTCCATATTTATTTGATGTTGAAGCTGTAAACATAATAGGGAAGATGGTAAAAGATGTAGTGCTAGGTATTATTTAATTGTTGTATTATATCTTGTCTTTGTAGTTCTACACAGACTGCCATTTTTGTTTATTCTGAAGAAAATTTCAACAGTCCAACTTGGAATTCGAAGAATTTTAGGATATTTATATATGAAAAGGTTCATTTTGGTGGTTTATTTCAGGAATTTGTGGTTCATTTGGAGGTATATGAACTATGAGCATAAAATAAATAAATAAAATCACTGCTTCTCGTTTTTCTCTATATATCTTGGATCAATTGGTAATACATTGATGGAGAAAATTTCTAATATCTTATTTTATGTACACTTTAACAACTTATTTTAATAATAAGATTTCAAGCTTGAAATTTCTTGTAGAATTAATTTGACAGTGAGAAATAGCTATGAGAGAAATGTAAGAGGATTTTGATCATAAACTTTTCTCTGACGATTTCATTCATTCTAGAAATATAATCAAAACCTAAGGATAACTAATTTAACTAAATAAAAGGAAATTAATTAAACTATTGGACCACAGATGAACATGTTTTAAATATAATCATTC
Source organism: Stenogyne calaminthoides (assembly GCA_037126765.1). NCBI lineage: Eukaryota > Viridiplantae > Streptophyta > Magnoliopsida > Lamiales > Lamiaceae > Stenogyne > Stenogyne calaminthoides. Next base: position 255,121 of record JBBCBC010000030.1, on the reverse strand, counting down.
TAGAAATTAATTACAATGATAGAGTCAATCTGCATTAAACTGTACTTGTGCAATCTTGAATTAAGGAACCCAAAATTGTTGATTCAAGAGGAAGCAAAACCTATAAAGATGTATACTTTGTACAAAAATCAAGAAAACTAGTACTCTCTTAGCAATCACAGAAGTTCAAGGTTGGATGAATTTCTTTCACTCTTTCTTTCTCCAAGCTGTATCAAGAACGAATGCATTCAAATGCTGGCCAAACATCTTGGTTGAGAATGACTGCACAACATGCTCTCGGGCTTCTCGTCCCAAAGTTTTCGACATTTCAGGATCACGAATAAAATTAGCCATAGCAACACAGAAATGTTGAGGGCTAGGGTCACAGAGGTAGCCTGTAACTCCATTTTTTATCGTTCGACGGGCCCACCACTGTTGCACGCGATTACAGGTTTGTGGGCTGCCATTGCTTCTAAAGGTACAATCCCGAAATGTGTTTGTTTCAGATGTAGGACATGATGTAATGAATTGAACTTGGTGAGATACGCCTTCCCTCTCGGCCAGGTTTTTCAGTTCCTCCAGATACTCGACGTTCTCCCTGAGACGCTTATCAAAGCCACCTTAAGAAATGGAAAGTTCACATGGGACGTCAATTCTGTAAATTGACTAAAGAATGCACAAAGACAACTCCAGAATTTGTTAAAACCAATATCCAAAAGCACATAATTCATTGGTTCATAAAAAAGAAAAAGAAAAACAAGAAAATGAGAGGCTCCAGCATCTAAAGTTCTACTTCTATGTCGAAATAATTTGCTTTCGTGTATCTTATTCCATCTTTTGAGTGGGACGATTCTGTATCTAAAGCATGAAGAACAGTCATGAAAGTAGTACTTGTAAGACAAACAAAAAATATATGCAGTCCTGAGATTTCTGGAACTCAAGTCCCATTGATCCAATCAGAGATAGGAGTGATCAATATCATACTTATATCTTTCGTGATTCTAAGTTTATTTAACCAATAATATTTCCTAGTGACAGAAAACATTCTAGTAGCAGACAAGAGAATGCAATTTGAAGACCTCTGCAATTTATATCAGGTTCCATTGATCACACACATCTGTCCCACTTTTCAATTATCAAAAAGCAACAAGCAAGTTGAAGATCGTAAAATAAGAATCTTTACCAACAAATTAATAATAAAAGTGTAAATTGCTAAATTCAAGTAATTTGGTTATTTTTAAAGAGGCAGCAGCTTCTTGTATTTTACAATGATTCACTTGCAATTATATCTTGACAGTAATATAGGAGTAGGTAAGGTGTTTAACTATTTATTGTTCAACAAGAAGGAAAAAGAGAGAAAGAAATGGAAACATATAAGTGGTCTCAATAAGTATGTTGATCTTGTGTAACATATACTGAAGTTATGAGATGAAATTTACCTGCAACAATCAAGGAAAGCTCATTTTTGTTGTTGAAATCCTCTTGGCTGTTATACAGCATAGCAAAGGCAGATATAGCTAGTTCAATGTTCTTTTTCCTTTCAAAACGGTTGATGGAGAGAAAACTCAACCTAAAATAAACAACAAAAAGTTAAACAGGACTGTTGGATTGATCTGTGTTTTAACATTTTTGTAATCATCTCATATTCAGAAGATACCAAGAGGGAACAATGTCCATTACTTAGTAGCAGTAGGTTCTTCAAACTGATCCACGTTAACAGCTGGATAAAGTACGGCTGGTCTAATCCCTCTTGAATGTAAATTCTTGAATGTAATTCATATGTGTAATTAACTAAGTCCACTCATTTCACTTTTCTGTTCAACCACAATATCTACGAGGTGCTTTATACAAAACTCTGATTGCACAATTAAACCCCGCGAGCTATTAACCTTCGACAGAAACTCATCTCTTAAAACAATAACAATACCAGAGAAACCCATAAAAACAGCAAATAGCAACATATTACAGTATAAGATCCACTGAAGAACTCAAATAAAATCATTCACATAGAAACCATGAATTTCATAAAATAATCAAATTATGATGAGAATCAGTAAGAGTTACCTATTCCGAGAAAAGGGAAAAATAATGTGGCGCCTTGCCTGATCAGGATAACAGGGATACAGAAACTACGTTCCACAATCCACACCACACATTGTGGCAGTTATCAATGACATTGTTAGTTGTGCATTTGTTCTAACTCATGCTTTAACTCAAACTGTTATTTGTTTCTCTTTCTTACATTTTCATGACAGTCAAATTTGTTGTTCTACTATTTTTTTTTCCTATTCTATATGAAAGTGCGTGTAAGGCTCTTGTTTTTATGCATTTTCACAGCAGAATCACGTTTTTTTGCATGATAGTCATAGCCTGCTGTTCATGCTGCTTTGATTATATTATATAAATTTCTGCAAGTAATTTGAATTTAGTTTTATTTCTTATATCTGATTTTTCTCATATGGAAAATATTTAATCTGTTTGCCCAAATCATTTTATGTGCCTGCTTTTTCCTATATGTCGGTGCAAAAAAATTGAAGTTACTTGTTAGATGTCATTTTTCATTCTTTAATAGGTAATGATTTTTTACTTGGTGTTCTGTGGATATCCCACCTCCCAAAATAGAAAGACTCAAGTTTTATTGAGTTAATTGGAAATAATTCACAACATTTTTTGAGTTTAATCACGACCTTTTAAGTTCGTCAATGTGATACACTACCTTATTTTTTTTGCCATTTTATCATGATATTTTTCTCCGCTAATCACAATTATTTGTCACATCACTATGTCATTAGCCATTTATTGAATTTCGATTCTATTATTAGTTCATGTAGGCTACTCAATTATTTGAGATTAAAGGCTCGGTGAAGAAGAAGAAAAGATCACGACGTTGTTTTCCACAAGTAAAGGCAATTGGAATCGTTGAAAGAATTGCAAATAAATTTACGATATTTTAATAATGGGCTTTTAATATTTTTCAATATCATATAAAGTCGCGTCATCAGTAAGTTGATAGAAATTCCCAAGTATTGAAATAAAAAGGGGGATTATAAAATTTCCGTAATTAAAGTCGTGGTTAAATCACAAGAAATGTCAAATGGTCATGAATTATTTGTACTCATCTCAGTTTTATTTATGAATATTCTCTATTTCCAATACAATATTCAATGACGACAAAATCAAATTCCAATGAAACCATGTGTTCCCATGATACAATTGCTAAAACAAGAGTGATAAAGATGAAGGTGTTCTTCCCCAATTCTCATCTTCCAATCACAACATACTCTGCTGGATGGCCTATATACCAAGCTATGGATGACTATTAAGGTATGTTATTGCATTATACTCTCTCATATTCAAAATGTAAGATGTTTTGTCTTATTGCATTATTTACTTTTTATTTGATGTTCTGGTTTCTATTTCCCTATTTTGTCCTTATTTAATGCTTTTTCTTTACTTTCTTGTTTTACTCCCTCATGTCATTAAAGATAATTTATCAAATAATGCTAATTTTGGTATAATTTTTCTTTATTAATAAACGTGCAAAGACTAAAACATCTTATATTTTGAATATGAGAGAGTATTTCTTATTTTCTTGGATTTTCCAGATTTTTTTTTTGGAATTATCATTATGCTTTTCTTTTTCTTGGAAGTTGAATCAGATGGCACATTTACCTTTTTGCTCGTATTTTAATGAGCGAATTATTTATTAATATTTAAAATAATAAAGTGATTTTTAAAATAACGTAGGATTGTCTTGCCCTCCTCTATCTTTCTTAAAATTATTTTATTATTTTAAATATTAATAAAAAATTTACTCGCTAAAATACAAATTAAATAGTAACTGCGTGTAAAGTCTTTCGGGACGAACGAAGTACAATTATTATTAACAATTATAATCAATAAAAAGTATTGGCTCACATCAAAATTCACCTACTCTCTAGAAGAGGCGAGGATGTCACTTGTGAGTTTGATACTTTGATTCTCCCCCACATTGTAATAATATATCTATACATATAATATGAATGAATAAAATTTAGAATGTAAAAAAGTATTACATACTCCATCAATCCTGAACACTTTGCACCAACTTTTGAACATGTAATTCAATAAAAAGGTATAATGAGTAAAATGTTTGAGGGTAATTTTGTAAACTTTTATGTATAAAATAAATAAAGTAAATGATTGAGTGTATGAGTGGGTCCCAGAATGCCAGAACAATAACATTTTGTATAAATATATACTGTGAGGATGAAATTTAGTAAGAAATATATTTTTTTTGTGTGCAAAATATTGTGAGACGTCCCAATAAGAAAAGTGTGCAAAGTCTTCTGGAGGGAGTATGCGTTTATATTGATTTTTTATTATTTTTCATTACAAAGAAAACGTATATATATAAATAATTAGATCATTTGACTGTTTAAAACTTCAATTGCTGAAAAATAGGATAATATTAATCAAATCTCAATCTCAAACTTGATTTTTTGTTCTCTAATAAATTTAAGATGCATACCTACGTGAGACTCTCACGGTTCCATGGTGAAAAAAAAAACATAATTTAAACAATTACTCTTTTAATATTTTAAAATAGATAAATATTAATTTATATTAGTTTACATCGTCTCATATAAATCTTATTCAAATATTAATGTTAGTTTTAAATTAGAACTCATTTAATTTTGTCAATTACCCACTATTACTCTAAATTCAAGTCAAATCTTTGTAATTTTTTTTTACTGAATATTAGTATTTTACTTGAAGTTAGTGACTCGTTCTATTTTCTATTCCTGCGTGAAGACGTGGTTTGAATTTTCAATTAAAAATTAAAAACGGACCCAAAAGACGGCGTTACTGAGTCAAACGGTCAAACTCGAACCAACCAAGCCTTGGCACTAAAATCAACACAACAACTAACTATTCCTCCCATCACCGTCACTGACCACCTAGCGCAACGACCACTCATAACCACACACGTGTCACCGGTTCAAAATTCAAGAGAGCATCTATTCCATTTCATTCGTCTGTTATCTGATAGAGTGACAGTCATGTGCATTTATCTCCCGATTCAGCCATCATATTCTCTCTCCCCTTTTCCTCACTCCATTGTTCTCCCCCTTCTCTCTCTACAAATCCCTCATTCTCTCTCTACAAATCGACATGTCACTCAGACGATCTTACCTTTTGCGAAGAATTATTAACCGTTCATTCACGCTATCGAATTCGTACAAGGATTCGAAATCTTCGGAAATCATCGCGTCTGTTAGCAGTAACAGGGCGAATCGGGGGGAAGAAGAGAATGGCTGCGATGCTGGAATCGAGCACGACGGCGTCGTATTGGGGGGCGAATCGGGTCCGTCGGAGTCGGGTTCGTGGGCGGGAATGCTGCCGGAGCTGCTGGGGGAGATAATACGGAGAGTGGAAGCGAGTGAAGACAAATGGCCGCAGCGGCAAAACGTCGTCGCATGCGGATGCGTCTGCAAGCGGTGGAGGGAGGCAACCACCGAGGCCGTCGAGACCGCTTCGCTACATCAGCCTGGCAGTATCACCTTTTCTTATTCCCTTAAAAAGGTTCCATTTACAGTTTTGAATTTTTATTTTTATATTTAGGGAGAGATCTTTGAAGATGATCTGATTTGTGTTGTCATCAATTAGTAATTGTTAACAATTGGGAGTATAATTTGCAACGGGGAATTTGAATTATAAGCCTCCGATTTCGAGCTTAATCCGCATCACTGCATCATACGAAACAAAAAATGATTGCCCTAACTAATTGTATAGCTGCATTTTCCGTATTTCGCTCCCCCTACCTCCACCCTAAAAAGTATATATATGTATATTATGTATATATCTGCAAATATCTCTTGCATATGTACATATAAAAGATTGGAACGTGTTTCGGCCTATAGCTTAAGGACTTACTTTGTAGTTTGTCCTGAGGTTTTAAGCAAAAGCGAAGTTTTGCCCGTTGCGGGAGTCTTTTATAATGAAGACAGACTACAAGTTTCTCACAAAATGAGTTTCAAGAATAATGATAATTTCCCCCTTTTTTTGGTTGAGGGTGCGTATCTTAATTGAAAAGGAGTTCATTTGATGCGGATACTTAAATCATCTTTTCAATTATGCCTTTTCTGGTGAACTGAATCTTAAGTTTCATATTCTGTGCAGCCAGGGCCTCGTGATCTTCCACTTCAATGTCTTATAAAACGTGACAAGAAGAATGCAACATTCTACCTCTATCTGGCTCTCTCACCATGTAAGTGGACTCTCGTTGATTAATATATATGGCATCTCTTCCTCGAAAGAGTTCATACTGGTTACGAGTTTTAACTGAAAATTACCTTGCAAACCTTTAGACATTTCTCTGTGTGTTTGGCTGGAGGGTGGGTGGGGGATGTGCGTTATCAGTTTGGGGCCTGGGGGAGGTTTTGGAGAAATTTGTCAGCTGTTCCTTAATAATCTTAAGACTTGGTCAAACAGGGATGAATGGACCACTATGAGATATCTAAGTCAACCGTTGGCGGTGTTCTCTACCTAATATTTAAATGCTTGTTTTCTTGAAAGTTGAAACTAGCTTTGACTTACTGTTTTTCACTTCAGCATTGGTGGGTCGTTGTTCTCATGGTTTAATATCTCCTACAAGCTAATTTTGTTTTCATTTGATGTCTAAGTGGCATCTAGTTTATCCTTGTAGTTTATGAGATTGCACTTAGACCTCATGAGTTGGCATTTTCTGCGTGCAGGCTTCGCCTTAATACTTGGAGAATTTTGATATTCTACAAGCTAATTTAATTTAATTCGACATATAATGGGATATAGACTTGGAGATTTCGAATTATATTATGCCTGCAAACTGATTTTATTTTTATTTTATGTTCAATTGGATGTTTCCATCTAGTTTATTGCTAAAGTTTATGAGATTTTATTTAGACGGGCCTCATAAATTAGCATCGCGAGCCAGCTTGAAAATTATGAATTACAGGATATTGTGTATAACAATACGTCCGTCCGTGTAGGTGTATAATTTTAAAAGAAAACAATAAATCTTTCTTGTCATATCAAAGATACAACTATTAATTGTGGCTGCTCTGAGAAGTAGCATATTGGATCCCCACAAAACCATCTGTGCTCATTGATGAGAAACTGGATTTGGTGCTACAGTATAATCTTCTTTGCAGTCAAGTAACACTTTTCCCACGGGTAATGTAATTAGGGATGTCTTCTACTTAGATTTTCATATTTTGGCTGGTTGTACATAACTCTCAAGTGAATGAGCTGAACAGATGAGGGATAGATTTTACAAATTTATTATCTAGATAGAAGTATGATCTGACTCTAAACCTTCCAGCAGCAAAATGGTTACAACATACTGTAAATCGTGATCATCATATGTCTCACCTTTAAGGAATCATATTAACATCCCCTTATCTTTATATCTAGTTATTTCCAGAAGTTCTTTTCTTTATGTGCCTCTGTGAAGATTGTGATACTTTTAAGCTGACGTTTCCTTCTTATTTCTGTATTAGCATTCACGGACAAAGGAAAGTTCCTCCTAGCAGCACGAAGATACAGAAATGGTGCACGCACAGAGTACATTATATCTCTGGATGCTGATGATTTATCTCAAGGAAGTAAAGCCTATGTTGGAAAATTAAGGTGAGGATTTCTATCTTGTAATTCTGAGCATGCCACACTTCTCTTTAATTAAGAATTGCTGATCCTATTTTATGTTAGAAATATCAGAATTTGTGCTGCATTTAATGCAATCATATCCAGAGCATTTTGTAACCATACTGAAACTATAATTATACTTTATCTCGACTATTGTAGTAAATTAATAATGACTATTTAGTAGAAGGTGCTTTTACTCAGATGGATCCCGAGTATAATAAACATGATTGGGTAATCCATGCAGTAGTAATCGAAGCTCATTTTTTATGTTGCCACTTGGAAGTAAGCACTTGACATTGAAAGTGCTAACCTATACGCCGTTGAATTTATATGTTATTGAACACTTCCAGCTGTCTAGGTACTCTGCATATCAAGAAAAGATGTAAATGCATAGTAAGCTGTTTCTGTGGCTCGATTATTTTAATTAAAGAGTAATGAGCTGCAATAATAGAGGAGATAAAACTGCATCATTTAAAATTACATTTTTGATACTTGAAAAAAAAAATCCCTTTTTTTTTTGAAAGGCAGCAGAGTCTTGTGTAAACCAATTGTACCGTGCAACTAGTTTGCTGTGTAATTGTAAACAACATTAGTTGTTTAATTACAACATATTAGTAATTTAATTGTTTCATTAAACAATATTGGTTATTTAACTATAAAGTAGCGGTGTAAATGAGCTGAGTCGAGTAGTGTCAAACTGGAACTTGCCTTGACTAAAAGAACTCAAAGCTCGAACTCGACTAGAACTTGATTTTGAACTCGAGCTCGATTCGTTAACTTACATAACATTTAACTAGATATTTTTATTTTATTTGTAAGTAGAATAGATTAGTAAATAATTAGCATATTATAGGTAAAATAATACAATTATGTGAGCTCGATTAGGCTATTCTACTCGAGTAGCTTGGGATTGAGCTCGACTCAATTGAATTTGAGTTGATTTCGAGATTTTTCGGAATTGAGAACGAGTAACTCGTGAGCCAACTAAACTCATTTACTCCCCTACTGATAGTTGCAAATCAATTGCACGGTAAAACTGTTTTATATAAGACCAACTCTTTTTTGAAATATGATATAGTGGATTCATGCTTTTCTTGGTAATCTTGATTTCATAATGAGACAACTCATTTCCTTTTACCAGGTCAGATTTTCTCGGCACTAATTTCACATTATACGATAGCCAGCCACCACACAGCGGAGCAAAGCCGTCCAGCAGTAAATCCGGGCGCCGTGTGGCCAACAAACAAATAAGCCCCCAAGTCCCATCTGGTATTTTCGAAATTGGACAAGTCTCGTACAAATTCAATCTCTTGAAATCAAGAGGTCCTCGCAGAATGATATGCTCGCTCACTTCCCCCCTCTCGAAACCCGAAAAAAATCAAGACGATTCGACAATGAAGACGGTGGGATGCACGGTTTTGAAAAACAAAGCTCCGAGATGGCACGAACACTTGGAATGCTGGTGCCTGAATTTCCACGGTAGGGTGACTGTTGCATCCGTCAAAGAATTTTCAGCTCGTTGCAACGATCGATCAAAGCCAGCCTGGCGGAAAGGGGGACGAAGAGACGGTGCTGCTCCAGTTTGGGAAGGTAGGAGACGATACTTTCACAATGGACTATAGACGGCCTCTCTCGGCTTTCCAGGCGTTTGCCATCTGCCTGACCAGTTTTGGGACCAAACTGGCCTGTGAATAATAATATGGTTCCTCACTAGCGTGGTAAAGTAAGCATTTACTTTGAATTGTATGTGTACTAAACTTTGCTTGAATTGATGGAAATATGCTGTGTATATTATCTGAATTATGCATTTTGTAATGTTATTCATGTTTGATGTTCGATTTTAGTGCATCGTACAAATTTCCTACTGGTTTACATGTCACAAGTTAAGCACATATCTTTTTTAGTAAGTCTCATATTGCACCAAGTGCATACAACAGATACAACAAGGCTATGTCATCTCTTTTACTTTTTTTTTTGTGAACTGAGCTGGATTATATTTTTCTTAGAAGGGATATTAACAGTTTTGAAATTCGTATTGAACTGTATCAAATTATGTCATAACAGATTATCGAAAAATAAGTATTAACGTTTTATTCTTCCATTTTATATTTAATTAATATTACAACGTTAATGAGTTCAGGTGGATTATAGAATTATGTTAAATTGGATTTCCCAAGTAAATTGCAAATTTATTCAATATCACACGTAAGCGACAACAAATCACCAGGGTCAGTTACATTAATTCCGGCAGCTCATGTAGACGACCAAAATTTGTATTTTTATATACTTATGAAAAAATCTCTTTACATGACTAAAATCAACACTTACAAACACATGGGACCATTTTGCAATTTACTTTCAAGTTTATCATTTGCCAATTGGGTGTAATTTTGACCAATCTGCGAAGTTGTCAATTTTAGCTAACCAGTACATTATACATATATAGATTTCAAACGCTTTGTGAATAGTACAATTTTGCTAGCATTGGGAAATTGATGCCGAAGCAATTAAGATTAGTTTTTGGCATGCAAATACAACCCTCTCAATATGAACTCTTATATATTTTTTTTTTTATAAATTTATGTGAAAGAAAAAGATGACAAATTAAAACAAGCCAAGATCTTATAGAGTAGCCACACGCCACACGCCACACGATGTAATGTAGCTAAGTAAAACAGTTGATACATGGATTGAAGAAAAGATAAAAGGGGTGATTGTTCCACAATTCAGCAGCTAAAGTACACATTATTCACAGAAACCAACTCCAAAACAAACAGTTTCAACATGAGCAGCAAGAGTGAGCAAGCGAAGAAACGAGATAGGCATGTTGTAGAAGAAACCAAGAGTGAGTCAGCTCGATTTTTTGTTTATTTCTTTCCGCGCAGTTTGACGCCAAGTGCCCTCTCCAGTTTAGTTATGATCTGCTGGTTGGGAAATGGCTTTACCCGATTCATATTCTTGGATTATTTGGGGCTTCGCTTATGATCTGCAAACACAAACGATCTTTCTAGCTAAATGTTTAGAAGCGATGGATTTGAAACAGAGGGAAGAAAGCTAACCTGAGCAAGTTGAGCTTGGGTAAGTTTCTTATCCATTCGACCCTGCATGATCGCCTTTTTAAGCTCAGTTGGAACCTTTTCATCTGTCAACATTAGTAAATCATTACCAATCAATCACAAAAATAATTACCAAAGACAACAATCCATCCATGTTCATTTTCAAGGTTTAATGCTATTCCTTTCAACCACTCTTTGAGAATTACAAAATGCAGAACCAAAACCACTGTATAGCATCCTAAGAGATTATAAACTATCACATTGTCTGGTGTGAGATGTTTTTTCATCCCTTTTTCCATCTCTTTTGGATGGACTCAATTCCAGTAAGGCAACACATAACAGACCAGAAGACCGATGGAACAAATTATTTGGATAATGAAAGATACAATGGAGATGCACAACAACAGGAAAACTATAGAAACTTTCATCATCCTAAGGGGAAAAAACACACAATTGCAGAAATTTTAGGTTGATACTTGACATTTTGTATGCTCTTCCAATTTTCAATTGGACCAGTTCAACAAATGAAGCTTTCCAACAAAAAAATTCTAACTTCATATATTCAAGATTTGCGCAAAGAAACCAAAGAAACAGACAACACAGACATTATAACAAGCAATATAAGATCAAGTGTTAATTGTTATCACAGAGGTAAAAAAAAAATAGCCATCGCGAACGAATTCAATTAAAGAAGGCAAATAATTCAACTCACGAGCCAGAACTTCTGTCTCTTCATCTAGCTTCCTGGTGTTGAGCGTAGTAGTGCTTTTAGCAGCCTTATTTGTCCCAGCAGTAGCTGCAGCATAGCAGATAATTATGATCAGTGAAATAAGCTTGATGTTGTAAAATCAAAATGTGAAATATAGAAACCATTTCCAAAGGATTAGGTTAGAAGAGCCATCACAACAAAGAGCTCGAACAAAATCACTGATTCACATGAACGCCACTACGAATAAGAGCATACAACACAAAATTTGGCCTATAACGTATTTCAAGGCTATCACAAAATGAACATATATATGAATAAACAGAACAAAATATTAGATATCAAAAGAATTTGTGTTAAGTTCGACAAACTAATTCAGGATCAAAGCCCAAAATACTTTCTACCGTACAAAGTGGTGCTTGTCTTTGACATTTTGAATAATCTTGACATAAATGTTTCAAGTGTTTGAAATCATATCAAAAGAAATTGAAATCGAGAAAAATCACACGATTTTCACGGTTAACTAGCGGATGATATACGCAACTGCCATGAAACACGACCTAAAGCCAACAAATATCAACATACGCCAATGAACAACAGGAAAAATAAAAACAAAATCAAATCAGATAAAACGAAAATCAATGCGAAAATACGAGCACTCACACTTCTTAACAGTTTCGATCTCGGATCCGGCACGGCGGGCGGCGTTAACTGCTTTCTCATCCTTACGAGCGGCGGCGGTGGGAGCCTTCTTGCGAATCACCACCGGCTCCCAATCCTGAGTAATTCCTGCCATTTTCTTCTGAAATACTCTTCTCTCAACTCCTTCGATTGAAAATCTGCGATTGATTTCGCCTTCAGCTGGTTTGATTAATATAGAAGGAAGAAATAGAAATGGTAGAAATGGGATTATTATTATTATCTAGAAACGTCGCTAAGGTGCTGTTTGGACACGAGTTTTTGGATTCTATATCTATAGGAGTGATATACTTGTGCGCCACGGCCATTCGAGAACCTTCTACGCGGGCCTCAAATTGGGCTGGGCTGGTGAAAATTGTTTGGCCCTTTGTTATTTTCTGAAGCCCAATCAAATAATGGACCACAATTATATTTCAGACTTTCATTTATAGAGCCCTTAGTAGCCTTTCAATATTTATTTAATAGATAAACGATTATGTGTGTAGTTATTTTATTAGTTAGTTTTTTTTTTTTACGGTAAAAAAAGTTTATATACTTAAAGATTCTGAGTACAAGGGATACTCGAACACATACAAATCTCCCAATTCAAATCCACAACTAAACAAAGGCATTAACTATCTATAGCATTATTCTTGTCAAAAATATATATATATATATAGCATTACTAGGACTTGCTAACCATTCTGAAATTGAGATTTCGTTTATTTTTAGAATTCCAACACTCAACAATGACTAGATCTTCTTTTTTTTTTTTTTTATCAGGAAAGAAGAAATTTTATTAAAAATGGCACATCGGATATAAGATGTATCCAGGGCCAAGAGTATAGCTTTACAAATTTACAGACGGACTGTTATAAATGGAGTTTGAATCATAAATGATCTCATATCTTTGGTCTCAAATAAATTTAGTCCCATAATTTTTTTTATCATCGATTTAGTCCCAATAATTTTGACAATGTCCAATTTTAGTCCCAAATCGATCAAAACAATGTCGTTTTGCTATTTTAATTTAGGGCTTTCCGGTGGTTGTTGTGACTTGACTGTCACGTGTACTGTCACGTGTATTTTTAAGTGTGTTTGACTAGTTCTTGCAGTCAATTATGTTTTCATTTTAAGTTTAAAATTTTAATTATATATGCCTGAAATTCCAATTATTAAAAAAAATACACGTGGCAGTTCATTCACACCATCCGCCGGAAAGCCCCAAATAAAAACGGTAAAATGACGTTGTTCCGGTCGATTTGGGACTAAAATTGGACATTGTCAAAGTTATTGGGACTAAATCGGCGATAAAAATTTATGGGACTAAATCTATTTGAAACCAAAGTTATGAGACCATTTGTGATTCAAACTCGTTACAAATGTTTAGGTATCGTAAAGAAATCCAACTCCATAGTCTCCCTTTTATTTCCTCTGCCTATCTGTTTAAAATGGGACACCCTCAAATACCAATTTATTTCTCCCTCTCCACATGACCCATATTGCACAAATCCATAAACAAGATGCAAGATTTCTCCCTTTCTTTATTCGTAATAAGCAAGAAAAGCTAAGAAAATATTTCAGGATGCCATTGTGCATAACACTCGAGACACCGAACCATTTCACCATGTCTGACCAAATAGAAGACGTACTAGGGCACTCCAAGAATAGGTGAGAAGCCGTTTCGGACGCTAGATTGCATAAAGGGCATTTAACTTCGTCACTCGTTTGTAAGATTCGTCTTTTGACCATATTCTAATTTTTAATTCACCCTTTACTTTTTTTAAAATCTTAAGAAGTTTCGTTGAAGATTTACTTTAATCTGCTCATGGTTTGAGTCTTCACTAGAATTATTAGATGACTTTTGTGAATTATCCTCATTTTGGATAGCGACTTTAACTTGATTTTGGAAAAATAATTTAAAATACATCGCACAAGACAATCATCGCTCAAATCGAAAAAGTTCTAATTTTACCCGAAAAGCAGCGTGACTCAAGTGACACGAAAAGGCATCATTTTGCATTTTCTAGCAAATTTAAGGCCTAAATAACTTGATTTGAACATTGATGTTTTAACATTTTAGAAGGATGCGTGTGATTTGTACTTAAATCAGATTTCGCCTCACGATTTAAATCGTCTTTTTATGAGTTTTTCGTCAAAACTCAACGAGATTATAAAAATATAGATATTGAATAATCACGAAACTTCCCCATGAAGACAATGATAGTGTGAAACAAGTTTCACAAACCTAAGTTATGAGTGTGACTTATATTACTAAAGAGTGTGACTTTTTATTATAAATGGTGTGACTTTTTTTACTATAAAAGTATTTACTCATAAAATTGAAGGTGTGACTTATATTATAAAGAAATTTGTTGTCAGAAGTGATAACAGTAGGGTGTGACTTATATTACTAAAGGGTGTGACTTATATTATTAAAGAGTATGTCTGTAATAAAAAAACTAGTTTTACGGTGAACAAGTTTCACAGCATACCAACTCCCCCATGAAATTTATTTTACAATATACAATTGATATTATTATATTAAAAAAAATATATTATTATTTTTATTACAAGTTAATTCCATTAGCATTTAATATAATAGTGTGAGAGAGAAAATTTTATACCAGCAGGCAGCAAAAGTGAATTTGATGTAACGTGCATTCAACAGTCGTCCAAAAAATCTAATAATCGAATTCGCGGTTCACAAAAACAAGCGATCTGTATCGACGATGGTGCTCTGAATCTCTCCCTCCGCGTAATGTCTCGCCGCCAGCACACGACGGAGCTGGGATGCATAGCCGACGCCGATCTATCGGATCTCGGCGCCGGGAAGGAAGGATGGCTAGTTGATAACCCTAGCATCCTTGTTTCTCTCGACACCAATTCACTCGCGCTCGCGAACCGCTCCTTGATTCTAATCCTCAATTGGTCTCAATCAATCAACGGCCGCCCCGATCCGGACAGTAATCGGACCGTGAAGATCCGACCCGAGCTGTCACCAATCGAGGCCGAGTATGTATCCGCTGTTGAGTGGCTTGTATTCGATGATGACATCAGGGTCCTCGCTGTTGGTACCTCGTCCGGCTACCTTTTGATTTTTTCTATCCATGGTCGTCTTATTCACAGACAGGTGAATTTTTCCTCTTTATGTACTGGTGAATTGCTTGTTTTCTAGTCTTGATGATTTGATTACTCTCCATTTTGTGCTTGCTGTTGAGCAAATTTGTGCCTTAGTTGGAGATATGAGATATTGAATTGGATTAGTGGAACCGTTTTGATGGGAGACTTGAGCTTACTTGTGTGCTTCTATGTGGTGATAATCGAAACTCGGCGCTATTTTAACATTTGGATATGGTTTTCCATCTTTACGTCTGCTAGTGGATGCTGTTATTTTATAATTTAGTGTTGATTAAGCTTATGTTTTGCTGTTGAAAGTTTATGATCACCCTTATTAATGAAGTGGGCTGAGTAAAGTTGCATATACATGAAGCGGTCTTTCTGGTATCCCATTTATGGGAGGATGATTCATTATAAACTGTTTTGCTTCAGTTACTTGTTTATTCAGCAATGTGTCCATTTTGCAGATAGTGAGCCCTGGAAAGATTCTTAAGTTAAGGGCACGCGGATTAAACAAGATCTAACCCAAGATACTTCCTCGGAGGAGGTTTGTGTTGTAATGCCTGGTGTAGTTGCTCGTTTTGAAGGAACTGATATTAAGGTATTTTGAATTTGTGGTGTTGAACCATGAAGATAATCCGTAATAATATTTTCTTGATGACCTATGTATGAGCATATGCTTTAAAGTTTAAATCACACTGAGAAAGCTGTGCATTTTTCTTCGAAAATGTGGACTTCATTCCCTGATGCATCTATATCTCTGTTCTGTATTTGAGTTTTATCTTATCAACACATGCTTTATGCAATGCAGGATCTGCTGCATCGATGGTTTAGAGAAACTCAGTCACAGTTTTGGAATCAAGATTTCAATGATATGAATCTTGAGGGTTCTCGACAGACTGCTACGAGCCTTCCTTACCAGATATGGAATGTTAGCAAGTATGGATCATGTGCTGATGCTGCCATAACTGGTGTCATGCCCCCCACCTCTGATGGAAATCCAGGTACTTGTTTTTTTTTTTTTTTTAAATTAGTTTTTTTTCCTTTTTTCTTGCTTCCATTCCTTCAGTCCCATGACTTTTTGGAAACTTTCTGAATTTATTGTGATATTTGAATTCAGCTGGTTTTATTGTTGGGCAGTCCGGTCAACGATACTATTGCGCAGTCACCGTTGGAGATGATGCTGTGATATCAGCATTTAGGTTAGTTGGATTTTGTATTCAAGTACCATGTAGACTTTCATCCCTCTAAACGATTTTGTTTTTACTCCTTCAGCTTAAGTAGAAAGTACCTTGGTGTCTTTATTTCATCCTTAATAGTTAATTCTTTCTTCTTGAAGACTTTCGTTGGACAAGAACAGATCTATAGTGGGAGCCATCTTGTCAAAAGTTGTTCCTGCAACATTTTCAACAATAGCTTCTTTTACGAAACTGCTTTGGCGAAGTGATCAAAACCATACCAAGAAGCCAGAACCCAAATCTCAACCATTTGCCCAAGGTGAGACTCTGAGCAAATTTCTTGTAATGGGCAAATTATCTAGTATTGATTATCCATGAATATGGATTACAATTTTGAATAATTTACATATTGCTGGATTTTCTAATAATGGTGTCTTTTCTTTTTTACCAGCATCTCCTCTGACTTGTTTGAAGGATCATCCTAGGAAGGGTGAGAAACTGACTTTGTCCCCTAGTGGTTCCTTGGCTGCAATAACCGATTCACTTGGGCGCATTTTGCTCTTAGATACCAAGGCACTTGTTGTTGTGCGATTATGGAAGGTGTACTAACTGCTTACAATATAAATATTTTTCGTAGATAGTTTCTAGGATTCAGAGAACTTCAATTATGGGGTTTGGATAAAGCATCTTCGATTCTTCTTTCAAGGTCGCAAAATTCATTACTACCTCCAAAATTAATTTCTCTTTACAAACCCTAACTTCTTTTGCAGGGATATCGTGAGGCGAGCTGCTTATTTGTAGAGATGCTTGCCCAAGAAGATAAATCTGCCTCACATCCTGCTTATACTGAGCATTCAAAAAGTGATTACTCTCTTTGTCTAGCCATCCATGCACCTCGTAAAGGAATCGTTGAGGTATTCTTCTCTTGAATCCCTTAGTCTCGTCTCGCGTCCCCTTTCCATGTATCATATGATATCGCTAGTGATAGTGAAGCTTCTTCGAGTGCACCCACTAAATTGGAATATTGTGCAATGTATTTTGAAGTTGCCTTTTTTTGTTGAGGACAAAAACTTTTATGAACTTGGTTCACCGTTTACTTGTTTAGTGATTCTGGAAAAAAAAAAATCACACATGGAATCAAACATTGTTTAGATAGTGATATGTCGTATACTAAAACATGATACTTATTATTCTTAAAAGGAGAGTTTTCGTAAGCCTGGTTCACATGAGACCTACTCGTTATCAAGAGGTTGACCATCTTCTGTTTAGTAAACTCACGCTTCTAATTGATATGAAACGACAGTCTTCCCCAAATGACACTCATTTCTACGCTTGCATACAGGTGTGGCAGATGAGAACTGGGCGTCGAATTCTTACCATCCCATGTCCTAAAGGTAGTAAAATTCTTCAACCGACTTACAGATTTAGTTCGGCAACGACATCTTCATCGTTGTATGTACCCCTGGAGGTCTTCTTTCTGAATGGAGACTCGGGTCAAATATCAGTTCTTAATCGGTTTCTTCATTGACCTCACTTTAATTTGTACCTATTGGTGGTTTCTTCTGATTTTGTATAGAATGCTGAAATACGTCTGCATTTTGATTTCATTTTACATGTTTTACACATCATTTAGTTTGGTTTTTGCTCATATATACATAGTGTGTGTATGTATGTTAATCTTATTTCAATATTATTATTAGTTCATTATGGTATTATGACTATAGTTGTCACTATACAAGTGATGAACATTGAGTCAAATATTAGATGCAGACATTATAAAACGCACACTATACCAAATCACTTTTGTGTAGGGATGTAATAAAGCTGATCCTTAGGGTAAATTACAAAAGTCTCTCTCAAGATTTTGAATAAATTATTTAAACAGTTTATTGGTCGATTAAAAAATATATTTTACCGGTCAAAAATTCAAGGTTATGAAATTATTCGTCGACGGTCGACACTGATATTAGGATATGAGAAAAAAAAAGTATAATAAAAATTTTCCATTTTTTTATCATTCAAATAATTTTTTTATCAATCAATAAAATACTTGTAAATTGTAACATTCAACGTACATAAATTTGTCTAAACCTGGTTCATACCATAAATTCGGGTCAAACTTGACTCATACACACAAAACGGGTCAGATATATACCCTTTGACATCTTTTTTTTGTTTTGTGCATCTCCTTGTTCCCCCTTCCCATTTCCCCTCAACACCGATCTCCTCTCCGCCTACTCCAATCTCTCCGACTTCAACTCCATCCTCGCAACCACCGCCATCGTCGCTGATCTCTCCGCTTGCTCCTCACTCACCCTCCTCGCCATCCCAAGCGCCTACCTCCGCCCCTCCTCCACCAACCTTCACAACGTCCTCCTCCAGTACTTGTCCCTCTCCTACTTCCGCCGGCCTCCCATTGGCAAACTCGTCCCCACTCTTTTCCAAATCACCGCGCCGCTGCCAATTCTGGCTCCATTAACATCACCTTCGAGCGGCATTACCAAAGAGTTGTATGGCTCTTTTCATTTGAGCGACATTCAGATCCCAAATCATCATCCTTAGAAGTTAAATGAACAAATCTATGAAACTTTGCATATAGCGTGTCATACATTCGAACATCAGATGATTGCACTTGCTAAATTCCGTATTTATGAATAACAATGAAGAATTTATTGGTTTTTTAATAACAGTGAGAGTTTTTTTAAATAACAGTGATAGTTTTATAGAATAATAGTGATAATTTAATAATATGATAGTGAGAGTTTTATAGAGTGATAGTTTTATAGCGTAACAGTGAAAATTTTATAGAATAACAGTGATAGTTTAATAACATGATAGTGAGAGTTTTATAGAGTGATAATTTTATAGCATAACAGTGAGATTTTTATAGAATAACAGTGATAGTTTTATAGAATAACAATGAGAGTTTTTGTGAACAAAAGTGAAAGTTTTATAGAATAACAGTGAAAGTTTCACATAGCAATAGTGAGAGTTTTCGTGAACAAAAGTGCGAGTTTTACTTAGTAACAGTAAGAATTTAACTGAATAACAATGAGAGTTTAACTGAATAGCAATGAGAGTTTTATTGAATAACAATGAAAGTTTTACTTAGTAACAGTGATAATTGTTTTGCATAAAAGTGAGAGTACTACTTAGTAACAGTGAGAGTTTTATTTAATAACAGTGAGAGTTTTACATATCAACGATGAAAGTTTGTGAACAAAAGTGAGCTTTACATAGCAACAGTGAGAGTTTTGGTGAAAAAATATGAGAGTTTTACTTAATAACAGTGAGGGTTTTGGTGAATAAAAGTGAGAGCTTTACTTAGTAATAATGAGAGTTTTACTTAATACCAGTGAGAGTTTTTGTGAACAAAAGTGAGAGTTTTACATAACAAGAGAGATGATTGAACGCGTGAAGAGCGCTCGACGCGAGAGAGATGAGATGATTGAGCCTGCGAATGGCGGTGTGAGAGGGACAATCGAGTGAAAGACATGAAGAAAGACGGCGAAAAACGTGAAGAAAGGCTGGGAAAGACGAACGACGTGAAAAAACTCAGAAAGACGGTGAAATAGGTGAAATTCGGGTCAAACCAAATCTTTGATATGAAATATATCAATTAAAGCTCACACCTACTTAACCCTGCTTCACGTAGTGTCATTACCTATTTCACACCACCATCTTTTAAGTGATTTGGATTTTCACTTTTTTGGTAATTCTACATTTATTATTAGTATTCCTTCCTGTTTAAAATATATATAATTAAAAAAATCACACATTTTCTGGAGTAAATCAGAAATCTCAAGTCTTATCTAATCTTCTAACAAATAATTTTTTTTAGGGAAAATGAAAGGAATTTTCTACTTTGAAAAGGTAAATTTTCAGTTATTAGTATTTTTCCTTCCCTTTTAAAATATAGTATAATTAAAGAAATCATACATTTTGAGGAAAAAATTAAAAAATTCGAAATCTTATATAATAAGAAAATCAAACAATTTGAGAAAAGAAACAGAAATCTCAAATTCTATCCTACAAACCCAATAATTTCCAAATTCAGGGAATTTTTCTACTTTGATTGTTCACTTTATTTTTGTTCATATAATTTTCTTTGTTTTCCCCCTTTTTAACTGTCAATTATCACCGTCTGTTTCATGATAAATAAGATAAGAGGAGAAACCAGTGAGAACTTGAGAGAGAAAAGGGATCGCTAATTTCAATGGTGGTTTCCGCCATTAGCAGGCAAGCTTTATACTCTCTCAACTTCACTCTACACTTTATCTTTTCAATTATTTTCTCGATTTAATTGTAGCATGTAAAATAATGCTAATTCCTATGGATTTTTTTTCTCGTTTGCGCAGTTCCTGCTGCGGTGTGGGATGGAAATCGTCGAGCTTGTTTGCGCGGACGAATATTGGACCAATTAGCGGTTCAAATGGAGTTGATTTCTCCCACAAGCAATCGCGCAAATTCGTTTCCCCCCGCGCTTCTGTTTCTGGTATCTTTCTAGCCTAATTGCAATAGGTGTGTGATTGTGTGTGAAATGTGTGTTCTTCGTTCACAATTAGAGACGGATTGATGTTTAAAATTCAGGAGTTGGATGTCCTGATTTAGAAACTGTTGCTATAAATGCACCTAGAAGCATATATGCATGGTAGAGATGCTAATTATATCTAGTGATAGTTATGATAATGTGGGAAGCTATAGCTTAGGCATTCCTCTTATGGATAGAATATTTTGAGAGTCATTGAAACACCATTTGAATAGTTAGAAGCACTTTTTTTTTTGAAGTTGGTGAGACCCAACCTTTTTTTTAAAAAAAAAAAAGTGCTTCTTGGGTTCAAAATGGGTTTCAAACTGTTATAGTACTTGGTAGTATTTGACATAGCTCTTGAGGAACTGGCCTTCTCCTTTTGCTTATTTCTTGTATTTCTAAGCTTTGCATTTGGATGAAAAGGTCAGGGATTTGATTATAGAAGTTGTGACGATGTAATATTCGCTGCTTGCATTTTGATCCATGGTCACCAAAAACGAGTTTGTTTGTACAACCTGCATATCTATGCTAGTATAGTTCTGCTGTATATGAACCCTCGGTTTCTTCTAAGACCAAATTATAGCTCTGAATCCTGAAGTTCAAACTAGTTGAAATTCCAATATTGCTCACTCGAATCTGATAAGTCTGGCCTGTGGAGCTTCATAGCAGCTACTATTTAAAAGGGCAGAATAGGGGATCTAACTGCTGAAATTTTTAAATGGCAACTGAAAGTTTAAAGGCTTGTTTGGTTTTATTTGATAAGAGATCACGTTTGTTTCATCTCGTTTACACTATAAATGTCAATTCCTACTTTTTCATTATTTGATCAAACAGAAAATGAAACCAAAAATCCCAAATAAAAAAATTGCATATTACAGAGGAAGGATTTTAGACGACTCCATGTGAAGTGGATCTCAATTGCCCAAATTCACTCAAGAATAAACTCAAAAAAAATTTCGACTATTATCTCCAAATAAATTTGTAATCCATAGCTTATATCCATCAATTCCATATCAATCTAGTGTCTGAAGTGTTTTTCAAATCAGTGAAGTTAGAGACTTCTTGCGTTACTGTTTTATTGCTAACTTAGAGTTTCTGAATTATATGTTTCTTTTAATTCCTCAAATGGAAGCAGATCCTCTTTTGGTCAAGGCTGCAAGAGGGGAACCAGTTAACCGACCTCCTGCATGGATGATGCGTCAAGCAGGAAGGTATATGGCTGTTTATAGAAAGCTTGCAGAGAACTATCCATCCTTCAGAGAGAGATCAGAGACAACTGATCTCATTGTACAAATTTCTTTGCAGCCTTGGGAAGCTTTCCGACCCGATGGGGTTATTATATTTTCGGACATACTTACTCCCCTACCTGCATTTGGTGTTCCTTTTGACATAGAAGAGGTTCGGGGTCCCAGATACACTCTCCTATTTCGTTCGAAGAGGACTTGAAAGCATTACACCCGATAGATTTGGAGAAACTGCAATTTGTTGGAGAATCTCTTAGGATATTGCGTAAAGAGGTTATTCTTTCTCTAACACTTATGGCCTATAATGACATTCTTGTCCTTAAACTCATGATTTCTTGGATCTATATTTACTTGAGCAACACTTGGGTGGTGCACAACTAAAATTGTTCAGGGAAAACGATTAAGAAATGAAAATAACTACTACTGAGCAAATAATACTTTTTAGTAAAACAATTAATACCATTTAAAAAACACTTGACTTGCACGATGCAACTGGTGCATAAAAGTATTTACCTGTTTTTCCTTATATATAACTGCTTCTAATTTCTCCTTTTACTTTTTAGGTAGGGGAACAAGCTGCAGTTCTGGGCTTTGTAGGAGCTCCCTGGACGATTGCTACATATATAGTCGAAGGAGGGACGACTCGCACATATACAAATATAAAGAGCATGTGCCACACAGCACCAAATTTGCTAAGGAGTCTTTTGTCTCATTTGACGAAGGCAATAGCTGAATATATCGTCTACCAAGTGGAGTCTGGAGCTCACTGCATACAAATATTTGATTCTTGGGGTGGGCAATTGCCACCTGATATGTGGGAGCTCTGGTCTAAGCCTTATATCAATGAGGTGACTTGCATTTTGCTTGTTGATTTTTTTTTCCTTTCCTATATTCTGCAAAAATAAAGGTTTACAGTAGGATTATGGTTGGACAATGAAAGCATCAGGATATATATATATATATATATATATATATTACATGTTTGTGCTTCTAGTTAAGTAAAGATTGCAGGGGTTACTTTTTTGTTGGTACCTTTTACTAAATGAATAAATTGGTGATGCAATTAAGTAATTTATCCATCTCCGGACGGCTGCAAACTTTTTGAAATCTGAAATATCTAATTGAGGGCTACTATTTTGCATATCTTTGACACATAACTCTGTTTTATGGTGTTTGAAGGTTTATCTGGTGAATGTATTCTCAAGTTTCTTCACGTTTTTAATCACCTTCACATTTCTGATTGTAGATAGTAAGCATAGTTAAGCAGAAGTGCCCTCAAACACCACTTGTACTTTATATCAATGGAAATGGTGGACTTGTTGAACGGATGAAAGGAACTGGAGTTGATGTTATTGGGCTCGACTGGACAGTGGATATGGCTGATGGAAGGAAGCGATTGGGAAGTGATATTAGCATACAAGGAAATGTGGATCCTGCCTATCTATTTTCTCCTCTTCCTGCCATAACCAACGAAATTAACAGGTTTGTCATTAAGCTCAAAATACTTTTCGAATTCACTTTTAAAAGGTTTTGAATGTAATCGAACCAGACCTATTCGGATTGAACACTGGCTCACCATCTGTGTATACGCATACAAAGTTCTTTAACAAAATCAGAAAGTTTGCGAGCTAATAATATCTTGCGATTTTTCAGGGTTGTAAATAGCGCAGGGACCAAGGGCCACATCCTCAACCTGGGCCACGGTGTTCTTGTTGGTACTCCCGAAGAAGCAGTGGCTCATTTCTTCGACGTTGCAAGAAGCTTCAACTTTGATTCGGCAATCGAAAATTATGCAGTTGGGGCACCCAATATGGTAGCTTGAGAAGATGGAATTTTTGTTGTATAAATAGGATGTCCTTCCAGGTATGAGCTATAACTAATAAGATTTTTGCAGCTTAGTCTAGTTAGTATTCATCATTGGACCATGTACGTTCTGCCATTTGAATCTGAATTTAATTATTCATATACTTTTGTAGATTTGCACAACTTTTACTAAGAAATATATTAATGAATTGGAATTTGCATCCTCTTATTTAGATGTGTAAAAGTTTGACTTGAGTTGTTTAAAACTGCTCAAGGGTTGTGCTTGCAAATTTTATTAATAGTTTTTAGAATCTTTTTTTTTTTTTTGACAACTAGAATCATTTATTTTTAGCAGCTATGAAGAGTAACTTGTACTTTTCAGATAAGAATTAGAACATTTTTTTGTGATTTCATTAATTTAACTCGATTATTATAATGTTAATTAGAGAATCCACGCAAATTTTGTACTAGTGACAAGTTGCAAAAAAAAAATGAGACAAAAAGGGCTAGTCTAGTGTTATAAAGTTTCACCTAAAAAATGATAAAAAAATGGTGAATAGGGAGAGATGAAAATGAACTATAATAAAAATTTCCAGCTATACTAAAATGTCTAATTATTAAACCCATCATTACTGCTTGAAAAGTTGCAAGAATCTATGAAAAATAAAATTCGCTGAAGTGGGGCCTCCATTATGCTTTATTTTTTAATATATCCTCTAATTAGTGAATTTTTAATTTTTTTTTTGTTTAATTGTAGCACAATTGATGCTTGTGCCAATAATTGGTTGCTTACATTATATTTTAGTTTCATTTTTTGTTTTTTTTGGATCTTCATTCTGTAAAGGTGAAAGTGTATTGTGTCTTAAAGTTTACAAGATTCGACTTATTTTAAGATTATATCATTAATTATAGTATACACTGAATTTTTTAACACTAAAATAATATTGACAAAATATATACGGGTTTAAAATATCTGAATTATACGCAAAATTTTCAAATACAATATTCAAAGTTTTATATAAAACAGTCTCATACATATGAGACAGATCTTCATCTTAATATATGAATTATAATTGACAAAAATTTGTATAGACTTGGTTTATGTTATGAACCTTGTTTTTAATTTATGAGATTTGACTCCACACATGGTATAATACGGGTCAAGTTTAGTGGCTTACAAAAAATATATTATAAATGACTGAAATGAGCCAAATAATTTAAGTTCATAACATAGACTTGGTTCATGAGAGACCAACTGATTATAATTTCCTTTAAAATATAATTGGATAGGAGACTCATATATTAAATATTTAGTGTACATTGATGAAATAGAATGGTTTAAGTTGTAATTAGAACGGTTTGAGTCCCACCTAAAGTTTACATTAAATCTTTATGTAAATTATATTGATTAAATTAAACTATACTCAATTTCTTTGTTTTTTTTATCAAATATAAAGACTCCATTTGATAATAAAACCAAAAACAATCGTTTTCTTAATAAATTCGTTTTTTTTCCTTCATAAATGTATAGAACTATGACAAAAGTCTAAGATGCAAATTTGTATAGACACAAAAACTTTAATTTTCAACCAAATTTATAATTGATGAATGAATATAAAATTGAGTGGTTCATACCACTACCTCGACCGGCTAGTTCATGGTTCACCCATCTCAAATAAGTCATAATTTAGGGTTAATTATTTAGTGTTTAGGGTGTAGTTGGTTAATTTAGACAATTTTATGATTTTCATCTATACAAATTTGCACACTGTACCTAATCGCTTTTAGAAGATTCACAAATGGATTTAAATAAATTTTCATCCATTCATCCACTCTCTCTCCCTCCACATCACTTTCACATCATCTACTTTTAAATACCTAACTTTTTATACAAACTCCCACAATAGTTCATTTAATCATTCATCCATTCACTATTTATGGGTCACACCATAACTTACTTTATTCATATTATAATTTAAAAGAATTATAATTATTTTTTAATATTAATATTATTAATCAAAATTATTAAAATTTAAATGGTGTATGAATAGAGCAGGCAAGGAATGTGGCGTTTTGCTAGTTTGGAAAATAAATTGAGGAGTAAATTGGCATATATTAATTGAACATTTAATTGAAGAAGTATGAAGAATAAAAGCGTAAAACTCATAGGAAGAGAGAAAGTGGGGAAAAAGACATTTAATTGAACACTCGATCTTCAATATATATTAAAAATTTATAAGTTTACATATATTAAAAAAAGCTTAAATAAAAATAAAAAAAATGAAAATATACTCTCTTTATATCACCACATTTATTTTTTTTTGCAAAAAATACACATTTTTTCTCCATCAATTCCATCGGGACGACACACTTTCTCTCAAATCCAATGAACACTCATAATGGTTTTTAAACACCACATTTCATCCATCTAACGATTAAATTCTCATTGGATGGACCACTGTGGATGCCCTCACACGCAACCACTTTAATTTTTTATTTTTATATTGACATAATATATACATATTTCTAAAATATAAAAATACAGAGTTAAATTTTTTACACATGAAACCAATGAGCAGCTTCGTAATTATAGAGATTAATTGTATCCTTATTAATTTACGACATGAGGTTTTTCGAAATATTCATTAAGCACTGTGTGTCAGTGTGTGTATATATATATATATAATTATATATTATACGTACAAATGCATTTGACTTTTTTATTAAAAAAATTAAAAAAAAAAAGGTGATGTAGCGTGCATCATGATTATTGATTACCACGTATATATCATAGATATTCCACCAACTTTTAAATTATAATTAATATCATGTTTCGTGCTAAATTCTAGATATAACACATGAGTGATTTAAAGTTTAAACTTTAAAATCATATATTCAAAGGAATGCAGAATTATATGAAACCTTTGACCATTATTATTATTTGATATTTCTAGGAAGAGTGGTATTTTTTTTAAGACAAGTCAAAGACTGACCGCAGCAGACTCATGTAAAATGGGTGATCCATTTAAAAGAGCGGGTCGACTCTAGTTAAAATTCAGTAATTGCGTGAAATTCTATAACTCGCTTCTAGTTTAGTGGCTCAATGCAAATGATCACATAGTTCGAATTCTAGCACCTGTAATTTTTTTTTTTTTTTAATAATCCATTTTATAACGCCAAGAACTACTTATAAACACGAAATACTTAAATACTTACTTATGACATAAGCGTGCAACTACTTATAACAGAAGCGTGCAACTATGTATTACATTTTTTTTTTAATAATCCATTTTATAACTTACAACTTACTGTCACTGAAACATGCAACTACTTATAATAGAAACGTGCAACTACTTATGACAGAAGCATGCAACTACTTATGGCATAAGCGTGCAATTACTTATGACAGAAGCGTGCAACTACTTATGACAGAAGCGTGCAACTACTTATAACAGAAGCGTGCAACTATGTATTACAGAAAACATATAACGAATTCCATCGCACTGTGGAGTTCATTTCCGTTCTATATGTACTTACTGAAAGGCTCTTCATCAGGAGATACTCGACATCTTCTACAGTAAGTTTTGTGCGTTCAACAATGACCTTCAATGGGATAGTTCTATCTTCTGATGGACGATTGCAGGAAATCATGAGTTTTTTTAGTGAGGAATGCCTTATATAAAACACATCTTTAACACCAATTTAATAAATTTCCCAATTACCTGAAATCTCCATCAAGCAGAGAATGTTGATCTTCTCCAAAAGTTTTTTTTTTTTTTTTTCATTCTGGATTAATGCTGGTTGCGCACTCAGAGCAGATCCATTGACACGACAAAGTGAAGGGGAAAAAAAAATGGACGCAAAACATGGGAGAGAGGGGGCAATGGAGAAGGATCCGCAATATCAAAATATGGGCAGGGCCAAAGCGAGTGCAAAAATCTAAAATCCGTGCACCAGGTGCATATGAGATTAGGAAATACCATAGGACTATTTTTATTGATGATGAATTAGGTCCTACATGTATCTTTATAAGATGATTGTGCATCTTCAAAAGTAAGATATTTTATTACTTGATATGACACAATTAAGAATCTTTTATGCTAGGTTTGTTTCGGTAACTATATCTCTGGTTTATTTCAATTTAGTAAAAATATAAAATGACAGTAAAGTTTAGGATATAATACATAATAATTATATAATATCTGACTAGTTCATGAAAATGGTCTTGTTTTTTATTTTTTGAAGGGAAATAAAACTAATATTTCTTTGTTCTGGTATAAGTTTTCTATTTATTTTTATTATTTTGTTTAAAAATAATAATAAAATAATAAAAATATGAAGGGTAGTTGTGATATTGGGATATTAGGAAAATAGTACATGGAGCAAATTTTCAACAATAAATCGATAATATGATCCTGAAAAAAAAAAAAAAAACAAAAAAAAGCATAAATAGCCAACAAATGAGCCACAAAATTATCGGCTCTCTCGCCTAAGCAAAAGTCACATTATCAAAATCAGCCGCCAAATCCAATGGTCTCAAAGTTTAGTAATGTGATCAACATATATATTCTCATTAATTAATACGAGACTTTTATTTGAGTAAAGCCTAAAATTCAATAATTGTGTTGATAAAGAAACATTCAAACCGAATTAATAGTTATAAATCTCTGTCAAAAAAGAAGAAGTTATAAATCGACTCCAAATCATGTTAACGATATATATATATTTAAAGATAAGATGAAATGTCTTTACAGTCGAGAGTTTTTTAAACTAAAACTTATAATGCACGTTTGGGCACGTAGAGTGTATTTTGAGAGTTAGTGACACAAATCATCCGTAAGTTGAGTTTAATTTTGGTACCATATTATTATAAGTTTGGTGTCAATTTGGGTCATTTTTTCTCAAATTTTCCCAAATCAATTAGGAATTTTAGGCCCTCCTATATATTCCTCCCATTTAATTCGCGAATGACTTGGGATGAACGGTAACTCGTCCATCAAAAACCAAACTTCCGGAGTTATGGTAATTGATATAGCAATCTTCATTAATACACAGAAAAATGGCCAGAAATCGACCAACAAGTACCAGAATCGCGAACTCGGGCGTGTCACAAAACTTGTTGGATCGGATAATCTGTTGTGGTATACAAAAAGGTACCGAAATGAGGGTTTAGCAAATGGTATATGCCTTGAGGATCGACTCGCCATAAATCACTCGAGTATCCACATGAAAGGACATAATTCAAGAAATATTGTATATTTAGAAATCGTGATTCATGGAGAAATGTTAAATTTAAATATAAAATTGATTGCGCCAGTTTTAGTTCCTAGATGAGAGGCAGTTCAATTTGCAGTAGTTGCGCTTGTTGATGTGATTGAAATAGAAAAACTAAGGCAGAAGTGAGATTTTTTGGCCAAAATTTTGAATTTTTCATAAAAAAATGGAAGTAAAATTGACACAAAAATTAATCACCAAATTTGATAAAGTAAAATTATAAATAGTTAAATTCAAACTCTGGTAAAAATAGAGGACAATTCGTGATATTAACTCGTACAGATCCAATTAACCCTCATATCATATACATCTAATTTTTAAACATTGATGTGATATTTTACCTTACACAATCTCATAACAATCAAGAATTTTCAAATTGTAAAATTACAAAAAATGAATGTTCCCATCATACTTAATTCCATGATCTAAACATATCATCCATAGAAGAAATATGCAAATTTATTTTATCCCCCTTCAACTATACAACTAGAGAAAACAATCTCTATTTGTTTTATGCTATTAAATTAAATTTATAGCTAACTGTTGTATATATATATAGTATACTTCAATGCAATATTATTCTAAAAAGTTGTATTTAATTGCAATAACTACGAAGTACAACTAGGACATGGTACATAATTAATCCTCTTCCTGATCTTGTATAGAAAAGACAAAAAAAAAAACAAGTAATTCTAGTTTTATTGAAAGAAAAGGACATAATTAGTTGTATAGTCATGATCTTCGAAAATGAAATACAAACCAATTAAATCACACACTTAATCATTAATTAAGATGAACAAAGGATCAGACACATGCTAGCTAGCTAGTACTGATGTAATCAGATATATGTTGTATGTATCTACATATTAATTATAATAATATTCTTAATTAATTAAATAATTTTCCTGTATATATTATTTAATTAATTATTCTTCACATACATACAATTAAATTCATATCTATGACACTGCGTCCATGGCGAGCACAAGATCGTGCAAAATCCCAAAAGACAAAACATTAATTGGACAAAAGTGAACATATCATTTGATTTCTTTTTTTAAATTGAATTCTTTAAAAACCACAAAAATCCCTGATTTTAAAAATAAATAATTTAATTTATAAAAAAACTCGGACGTTCTTATAATTTGCATCGAGTCATGATAGTTTGTGTATCGTTTTTAATCCACACCATATAAATTCTTTGCAAACATTCAAGAAAAGTATGCAAACTAGGGCTTTAGCAGATTAGGTTAACTCTTGATAAAAGAACAAGAAAGACACCAATCAAAAAAAATTAAAATAAACAAATAAAAAATATTACACGCGGTTAATTAATCTCACATAAAAACGGAGCTGAAATTCAAAAAAATCAAGCAAAAATTCAACACGAAAAAATTATAACAAAATGTGTACGTACGTATAACGTTCACAAATAAAAATCAACCCCAAACATATAAGTACGTAATTAACTACATACATAAATATAAAATAAAAAAATAAAATTACCATATAATCAAGCATAACGATCAAACTCCCGAATTTTGCATCTGATGAAAATTGAAACCACCCTTCACCATCTTCCTTTCTTTTTTTTTCTTTTTTATCCCCTTTCTCTTTGGGAATCCCTAACTTCTCAAATACACCCTATTCCGCCTGCTGGCTTAACGGGTTCGTCTCGGGGCCCCACTGTTCTCCTCATAGGTTTCCTCGGCGCCTTTATGAGGCGCCCAGTCGGCCCCATTTTCGCCTTCAAGAAAAGGCGCAGGGCCCATCGGGCTCAAGGGGTTCCCGGCACACACACCCCTTGTATGTGTACCTTGGTCTTTCCAAATTGGTCAAGGTACCTCAAGAATTCAAGGACGGTGTGTGTAGTTGCACTGCAAAGCCTCTCATCCGCTGGTTCCCGAGGTACTCGTCTGACGTGTTCCACCGCGCCGCTTTTGGGACTCAGAGCGGCTAGCGGGCGGCGGTGGCGGCTGCGGGTGGGAGGAGGGGGAGGAGATGGTCTTGATGAGGAGGAGGAGCCTTCTCCACTTGGATCAATATTGGACAACATTTTTATTTTTTAATTGGGGAAGAATTTGGGGGGGGGGGGGGGAGGGAAATTGAAATGAATGATTTTGATGCAAAAAAAATGGGATTCAAGTGGGTGATCAAATCATGAGGTTATTGAGGAGACAAAGTATGGACCAATCAAAGTGCTTTAGCTCTCCTCCTCTTTTTCTTCATTGACAAGACTAAATTTCTTCCTTTAATGGTACTACTAATTAATTATATATATATATATATATATATATATATATATATATATTATTAAATTAAAGAATTAAAAAGGTTTTTGATCCCAATTGTCCAATGTCAAATTTTAGTCCCTAAAAGGTTAACTTTTTTATTTAGTCCCAAAAATTCGAGAAATTGTCGACAAAAATTGTTGAAAATTATAGATAATGTTATTTTTGCTCACGTGACAAAATTTTGGGACATAATTGACATGAGACAAGTTGTGAATGTGATCCCAAATTCATGTGTCACGAGCAAAAAATGACATTGTTTTGAATTTTCAACGATTTTAAGATCAAAATTGAACAATTTCTTAGATTTTGAGACTATATAAAATTTAAGCTAATTTTTAGACTAAATTAAATATAAATTTTAAGCTAGTTTTTTGGGGCTAAACAAACATGAAATAATATTAACACACATATTGAAATGCAATCACTATCAAGTACTATATATTAGCAAAGAAAAATCAGACAATGGTTATTACCTAGTGACTAGGTAGGTAAACATGATTAATTAAAGTAACCTGAGTTAATCAATTAAAGAGATAGAGTGATCAGCATAAAATCCCACTTTTTCTTGCCGGTCCTATCTTTTTTATTTTTTAAAATTGTGCTTCATTCTCGTATATTATACATTTAAATTAATATATAAGTATTCATATATAATAATTTAGAAAATTATATACTTTCTTGCTCATAAGATGCCATAAAAATGCAGTACTAATTGTCTCATTTTAGAACATTCAAGTTGAACAAATATGAGGTGGAGTTGTAAGGAAACTGCAATCTTGAGCATTTGATTTGTCACTTGTGTTGTTTTTTTATACACGTTGAGAAAAAAAAAAAAATCTTATGACTAAATGACAGAATTATTAAAGTAGTATAAAATAATTCTTTTATAATTTTTACTGTTTTTTATCGTTACTATAGCATACTAATTAATTAGATTCTGCTGATGGAAATTGGTGTATCGTATATTCTAAAGCATCTACGTAATAGACAATGCATGTATGAAATGAGGGACAAAACAACATTTAAATTTCAATGATATAAAAGATTGATCTTGTACACACGTTATAGACAAAAAAACTTATATAAACCAATTAATCTAAATGAATGGGTATCTATGAATTTGAGTTCACATAAATTTTTGTGTGTGAAGTATCACTATATATATAGCATAATTTTTTCCATATTTAATTCACACAAATTTTTGCATAATTAAATTTAAATTGTATTATATATATATACACGATTTTGTTAGACCCTAGATGTAGTTCAAACAAGTTCACATAAAATGTTACTTTTTTATCACTATTTCAACATAATATGACACTATATTTATTTATATTTCAAATAATAAAGTTATTACTTTTAAATAATTGCATAATAGATCTACATCTCCTTTATTATAAGTCTCCTTAAAAATTATTTTATCATTTCAAATACTAATAAAAAACTATTTCGCTAAAACACGAGAGAAAATAGTAACGGTACACGATATCCCCTCGAGGGAGGAGTATGAATCCGATATTAATATTAATAAACATATACTGTATATATGATTTATGTTGTATAATTTGCGACATATTATTGTTGAGAGACTTAATTTATCAATTACACATGCATGCTTATTCGGAATGATTAAATCATATACAAGTTCATATTTAACGAATAATGATTATTGTACAAACAGAACTTATCAAGTATAAATACATGCATTAATTCTCGAATAATGATCATATAAGTTAAAAATATACATAAATAAATGAGTGGGTCTCTTGTGCACCGTGCACTCATGCAACAATGACTCATTTAAAAAAAAATACTTGATTCATTGTATATTGTATATATTTTGTGATATACATGGGAGGGGTTAGGTGAGTCTTGACGAATCTTAAATCATCTTGACCAATTAAATATGAGTCTTTGTCTAAATAAACATGTACGTATGCGGGAGAAATGAACACAACAACAAACATAACTTTTCAAGAATAAATACATGCATTAATTCTCGATTAATGATTCAAGAATAAGTTAAGAAAATATAAATAAATAAATAAATATGTAGGTATGCACTATGCAGGAGAAATTAACACAAGAAGAAATAAATGAGAGCTGTTCCGCGAAACCCACTTGATAGCTACAGTTAGTATTATTATAGTATTCATTGTGGATCTCCGAATTATTAAATTGCGTTAATTATATAGTAAAAGTAGGGTTTAATTTGTTGTAGTATTCATCTGTAGCATTGTACTATCGGCCTCTTATTTTTATTGGTGTTTAATGAGGGAGTCGAGTCTATAACGCGTCCTGGAATATTACCAATTATTATGACAAGACACCCTACTATGCGATATTACATGACCAATATTAGCTAATCTATTAAAATTTGTACCAAGACAATCTCATATATCATATTAGGATTGAAAAAAATATCAAGTTTTTGATACCTGACTCGATCCGATTGAGTTTTTTAAAATATTTTAGGTATTGGGTACCCGATATTCAACTTCATGTTCGGGTTTTATATTATTATCCGATATTTTTCATTGGGTTTTATATTATTATCCAATTATTGATCCGAAGTTACCCGAATCACTTCAGTACTACGATTTTTGGGTCGGGTTTGAATTTCTAAATAACTACCCGAAATCTCTGTACCCAATCGATTTTCGGGTTGAGTTCGGTTTCCTAAATAACTACCCGAAATCTCCGTGTCCAACCTGGCCGGGTTCAATTTATTAAATAACCACTACTACACATTTAAGCTCTGCATAAACCGCACTTTGACAACCCTTTTTTTCAAATTTCCAAGAATAACTTGGAGAGCGTTTTATAAAAAACAACATAGACATAGGTTTCAAACCGCTGTTTATCATTGATTTACAAATGTTACTAACCCCGCCTAAGAACACTTTGACATCGGTTAATAACCGCTTTTTTTATATATATATATATATATGAACCGAGACCTAGCTCGACTTCATTTCTTTCTCTCCAATTTCTTTTCCCCAAAATCGCCAAGAAAAACCGAAAGACCAAATCGGGCCATTGTCAGTTTTTTTCTTCAACCAAATCAATTAAATAAAACTGGTTTTCTCCCCAAATTGTCGCCGCCTCTCCCTCTCCCTCGCCCGCCTCCCGCCTCCCTACTTGTCCTCCCCTCATCCTCCCCATCCTATCCCCCCCTCACTTCCATAATAACACTTAGTTGGTACAAAGGATTGTGCAATTTTAATTTTACTTTTTTTTCAAGCTTTAGCTTTATTCATATTGCATATTCCGTATTGAACATTATAAATATGATTATACAGCTTGAATTGAACATTAATATACGAGTAAGTCAATATAACGCGTGTTAAAAAAAATCAAATGAATAGGTCTTCCATGAAATATTTTATATGCAATATCTAACGATTATAAGAAAAGGGGGCAAATAAATATAAATATAAAATGGGGCCTCAACTCAAGTCGATTTCCATCAATTTTTTCAAGTTTTTAGCTTTATTCATATTATATATGTTGTTTTGTTGTTTTTTTGAATCCGAACTAATTTTGTTGTTTATAACACTTAGTTAATTTTGTTTATATTATATATGTTGCTTTTTGTTTTTAATGAAATATTATATTTTGCTCCATAACACTTAGTTGCTCTTGTTGTTTATATTCTCGGTCTACTTCGTAAGACAATGTCATTCAAGTTTAGCCATACACACATGTGTTCATAGTACAAGAGTATGCTATCAACCTAAATTTTAATTTATAAGTAGATGATGCAGATGTAACTTATAAAGAGATGTATCATGTATACTTCATAGATAGTTCTTATCATGTATGAAACATCCTGCCAGAATATTGTTTGTTTTTTGTTTATTAAATGTTGTTTCTTCGCTTTTACAGATCATGTCTTAATACACATGTGTTCATAGTATAAGAGTATGCTATCAACCTAAAACTTTAATTTATAAGTAGATGATGCAGACAACTTATAAGTAGATATATGTATCATATATAAATGATAGATAGTTCTTATCATGTATGAAACATCCCAAGCAGAATATTGTTTGTTTTTTGTTTATTAAATGTTGTTTTTCCGCTTTTTCACGTGATCATGTCTCGCTTGCCATATCCCGGATGATGGAGATCATGGCGATATGATCATGGTGCATATGATGACTCTGAGAGAGTGTGACACCGATGCTCCCACCACCACTAGCAACCTCCCGGGGAGAAGTGCACTCGAGGTATAGTTACAATGTCATCTATTAAGAGAGCTCAGAGTAAGGGGAAAACACTTCGTAATTTTATTACAATTGAAATGTAGCTTTGAAATCGATAAATATATTGATTGATCGTTGAACCTAATTAAATACTATGTTATTGCAGCTTATCGCTCAATGAGTTTGGACAGTAATAGGAAAAGAGAGCGAGTCGTCATCCTTCTACATTGAAGTCGCCGCCGTCGAAAGCGTGATCCCTATCGTCGCCACCAATTAACGACCCAAGGCGAAATCTCAAACCCACTTTGAAGGAAAGATTATGGGACGAGCTTATTTTGTATTTTAATTATATATCTATTGAAAGTTGTAGTATGACCCTTAAATTTACTAAATTGTTATGTTATATGAGATAGACTACCTTCGAGGTCTTGACCTCAAAAGAAGAAGCAAATATTGTCGCAAGTCGAGTAATGACCAAGAATTTCCTGACTTGGTTGAGAAGTAACACACGAGATCCTGAAACTTGTCTTTACTTCTCGCCCCGCCTCTAGCGACGTATCAACCCTTTATGGTGGCTCCATAACGGGAGGAGTTTAGAGCGAGTAGCAATGGAGGATGATTTCGTGTAAAATTGATCAATGTCATTTCAATTTCTAATGCCCTAAGTTTTTCAAAGGTTTATCATATTTCTATTATATCAGAGGATCGGGCAAATAATATTTGCACATATATATGCACATATATATGCTAAATTTGCGCTAATTGTAATACTCTCAATATAATATAGGAACTATTGATACTTTGGTCGCCATACACATGAATACATTAAGTGTGTATTTTACGGACCCAAATTGCGGATGGAGTTTATTCTAATCGCCTCGATCTCGCTTTCATATACGGGAAGTCAGTAAGTTCATTTTTAATATTCTATACAATGATTTGTTTTACTTTTAAAATTATGATATTTAATCTATTTTTATTTTTTAATTATAATAATAATAAGGTGATGACGATGATCGAGAGTCGCCTTTCGAGTCGTGGCTCAAGATCCGTGTTAAATAAAGTGAACTGGATTAACATTAAGGTAAATTTAATTTAGTAAATTATCAAACTAATTAATAGAAAGAAATCATAATTGTA
The DNA here is from genome assembly GCA_037126765.1 of Stenogyne calaminthoides. Taxonomy (NCBI): domain Eukaryota; kingdom Viridiplantae; phylum Streptophyta; class Magnoliopsida; order Lamiales; family Lamiaceae; genus Stenogyne; species Stenogyne calaminthoides. Next base: position 218,242 of record JBBCBC010000030.1, on the reverse strand, counting down.
ATATCGCTATTATATTGTTAATCAATGTGTTCGAGGCAACTAGATAATGACCATTGTGGACATTTTGTTTGTTGCTTTATAGAAGATATAATCCGCTTTCTATAAATCTAACATTTCTCCCAATGTAAAAGTCAATTATTGATTTATTTAAATTATTATTGATTGAATAAAAATTCATACTATATTGAATGATTCGTTGTTTGCGCTTGTCTATGAACGTGAGCTCAAGTCTTACTTAAGAAAAGATCGAGAAATGGAAAACGATTGACGGGTACCTTTACAATCGCTTTCTTATATTCATACGATCAATATTGAGAGAATGTTGTTTGGAAATATTGATAGCATGTAAAAATTATATATTTGTGATGATATATATTTCATGTTTTTTGGTGTATTGGACGATGTTTATGATTGTATGTTTATATATTTCGATGTTTTGGTATATATATGTGGTTTATGGTTTTATTATAGGATTTTTTGGTTTACGTTATATGGTATTGGACGATATATAAGTTTTATTATATGGTATTGGACGTATATATAAGTTTTATTATATGGTATTGGACGATATAGTTTTATTATAGATTTTTAAAATGTAAATTAATAATTAAAAAAAAAGAAGATATTGACAATTTTCAACCGCTGCCTATGTAAAATAAAAACGAATAAAAAAATATCATTCGATAAATGGTTATCAACCGTCATTCAATATAAAACTTCAAAGCCGTTAAAAACCGTTGTCCAAGTGCTTTTTTGACAAATGTTTATTTTCGTCCAAGCCAAGCTTGATGCCGAGATGCTTATAGAGCGATTCCAAAGATATAACCACAATATTGCCCAAGACCAAATTTTTAGTGAACTACCCCAAAAAATACCCGACCGACCCAAAAAAAATACTATCTCGAACCCACAATCGCTTTTAGGAAGTCAAGTTACTATCCATTAGGCCATGGGCGCTGGTTTAATTGATAAACAAAATATTGAGTAACACTCAATTATATTAACAAATTTATATATGAACTATCATATCAACACCTTATACATAAATTTTATTTTTTTAAATAATGATAATGTTTATGTATAATAGTGATGATACATTTATATAATAAAATATATAAGAAATAAAGCTTCATCGTATATTCGGTCCACACAAATATTTATTCAAAATTTTATATGTCATAGGTATTCACTATTCTGTCAAGTTCGTCCCATAATGTGTCAGTGTTTAACTAATTTACATTCTAAAACACCTTTCTTTTTACATCCTAAAATAGCAGCTACTCGTGACTAGAAGTCAACAAAATAAGAAATATTCTAGACATTTTTTGTAATATAATTGAAAAAATAATCTTCTGCAAATAATTAATACTATGCAAAATGGCCGAGAAAGTAGAAAATAAAAGCAAAAAAGGTGTAAAAATCTTCCATTACAAGTTTTTCTTTTTCTATAATTGTCTGTTATAACACTTATTGAAATTAATTCCAACACCAAGTCAGCAACCTAACTTTATTTTCCAAACATTGCAAAAATAGTTGATAAAAGACATTTCAAAATTACAATTTATTAACAAATACAAAATAATTTTATATATCGTAGAGATATTTACATTTTCGTGTCTTAATTTTAACTATATATTTAAATCATGTTTGTATCTATTAGTAATTTGTATAAAAAAAATAGCCAGGTCTTGTATGCACTACGTAGCACTGCACTTATAACAGTATTTTAGAAGTCAGCAACTTGTTATAATGAAAAGTGTGACTTATTTATAAATAAAAGTGCAACTATTAATTTTAAAACATAGTTGCATGCTTTTTTTTTAATAGTTGTACGCTTTATTATAACAGACGCTTTTATAATACACTATGAATTTATTCACAACCTCTTAACGGACCTACTCAATTAAAATTATACATATTAGTAACTTTTTCCAAAATAACTGGGGTCCCATATTCAAATTGTCATTAACCTACTTTTTGAGAATTTTCAAAAGTTGCCATCAAAATCCACTAATATATATGGAAAAGCATTTGTTATAAAGCCTTAATCAAAATACTAATTTTCGAATTTAAGTCCATCAAGAATCAAGATATCAACGTTTATGTAAATTTTGTCACACCGATTGAACTATCAAAGTTTAAATTCAACACCCACCATTAGGCCCTACTTAGTGACAAAATTATTTAATTTATGGCTGTTTAGTTAATTTACTTTTCCAAATTTAGGCATTTCTGACATAAAAAATATATATACTATTATCCTCTTTTTTCCTTGTGGAAATGACTATCAATTTCATATGAGCTTTCTGTCATTACTTTTGGGAATGAAACATTGTTTCCAACTGATTGTAATCAACGTCAATTGATATATACACACATATATATGTAATAATGTATATATGGAAAATAGATTGGCCTTTGATGTGATTTGGACAAAGGGAACTATAGATTGATAGATTGTACATGAAGTCGTGAAATTAACATATTGGGCTTGATGAAGTTGGGCCCAGGGCCCATAGCCATCATTGTGATTTTAAATTATATATGGGCTTTGTTTTTAATTATAGAATTTGAAGATCAATTCACATATGTGTGATATGACGAGACACACCGCATCGGCATTTGCCTCACCAAACGGTATATAATTTGGACATTAACGCCAACACTTTGAGAAAGTGATGTGATTTGATTTCATCCGAACCCTCATCCCATCGCACTGCCCCATATGAATTTTTATCTTACAAAAGAGGAATTATTATTACAAAACCAAACACCCACTTAATAGTTGTTAATCTTATTAGAAAAAGCCTGTTGATTAATTAAAGGGTCTTGTTACTCACACCTACATTTTAGTAAATACACCTTTCTGTAATTTTTAAAAAAAAATAAAACACACAAAATGTCAAAAGTACACTTTTCTAGATTTCGAAAAAACAATTCAATTTTAATACTATGTTCGAATATTTATCCAATTTATTTACATAAATTGGGAAATTTTTTCAATTTTTACATAAAGAAAAATTATATTTTAGTACCTACGCTTCGAAAAAAAAACTGCCAATTTTTAATACTATGTTCAAAAAAATTATCTGAATTTATATGCATAAATCGAAATTTTTTTTGAATTTTTACAAGAAAAAATGATAATTTTGTACCTACGGTTCTAAAATATTCAATTTTTTAATATTATGTTCGAAAAAATTATCCGAATTTATGACATAAGTCGAATTTTTACTAATTTCATGATGATAAGGGTATTTTGGGAAAAATTAGGGAGCCAGATTCATCAATACGAAAGTGGTGTATTAATCCGCATTTTGCATTTACTAAAAATAAGATGTGTGGAGTAACCCTGAGCCTAAATTAAAGGCTACGGTGGGCCCAGCTGAAAATAGCTCCAATATTAGTTGCAGTCGTTTTAAATCCAGTTGTATTCTGCCTCTTTAGCTTATATATAAAAGGCTCAATTTAACATTTTGGCTGGGTTTTATTAATAAAGCCAAATATAGGCCCAGATACATGATAAATGTTTTGCCCTAATGTGCAATACCGTCAAACTTATATTGTGAATTGAGGAGTAATATTTTCTGCGAAATACTAGCACATTAGTTGCATAATAATGCATCTTATATATATATATTTTGTCCATTTCATATATAGTATCTTTTTAAATTAATGTAGCAACTCTCCAGTCCACTTCTTCATTAAATTAATCCAAAACTTATTCTGAATTGTTACCGATCATAAAAAGAAAAAAAAGTGGATTATTGACGATTTTTTTTGTAAATATTGCTCGACAAAAACTTGTATTGACCTGGTTCAAGCTATGAACCTTGTTTTTCATTTATGACATTTGACTTTACCCGCAGATAATGTCTGAAGCTTTAGTGGTTTGAAAAAATGTGTTTGGAAAATGAAAGAAAATGATCAAGAATTCAAGCTTCATAATATAAACCCTGCCATACTTCATGGGCGATCAACTCATATTGCTCGAAAGTTACTTTTTTATCTCTAAATATGTCGAATAAAATTTTTCTTTTGCCAAATCTTCATAAAAAAATTCTAGTATGGATCTAGTGTAGTAGTCTAGTAGATACTATTAAATAGTTTTGGCTTAACCAATTATCTGGTTAAAACTACAAAGTTAATGATTATTACCATTAAAGCAATAAAAAAAAGCAAATTGATGGAGATGAAGCCTGAAGGTGGGCTTTTATTTATTCTGAATAAAGGCTGTTGATAAAACCGAATCCAAATTCATTTATAATTATTTGATACTCATTTATTATTATGATATTTAACAGTTATTATGTTAATTTTTGTTGGTTGGATTTTTTTAAAGTGGCTAGATTCTGCTCAGTATAAATAGGTTTTGATAAATATCTATACTCTTATCGAATAATCGAATATTCTCAATCTAAAGTGTATTGTTTGTTATTTCATTCAAAACACTTCAAAACAGGTCTATATATACATTTAACTCCGTCATATGTAATAAAATTAGACAAAATATAAAAGTACAAATTTCATACAAGTTAATCAGAAAATCGGTTGAGAATGGATTTTATATTATTAAAGGTATTAATTATAATAATCGAAAGATATAATTTTTACTATAAAAGTTATTACTTTTATTAATAAGGCCAGAATTTATATTACAAATAAAGTGATAAAAGAAATAAGTGAAATGCTACACTTATATTACAAAAGCAAGGTTAATCGTAATGCGTTATAAAAAAAAAGAAACAAGTTTCACCATTTAACAAATTTCACAACATACCAACTCTAAAAATTAATATTATTATGTATAAAAATTATCAACGCTTAAAAAAATATTTTATTTTTCAAACAAGAATAATTTTTTTGTAAATTGGTTCATACAAAGTTTTATCTTTATTTTTACTTTTTTTTTTTTGGTCAAAATTACACCACAACTCAGCTTTTCAAATTAACTTGAAAAATCGTTTTGAACTATATATCTAGCACATAAATACAAATTGTATCCGGTTGAAAATGCAATTCTCCTTCCCGGTCCGCAGATTTTTTAAAATAAGCAAAGAGTTTTTAATTGATATGTGTAAATTATTTTTTATTGAAAAGAACAATTTACATGTTTCGACAAGAATAATTTACAAATTTTTAAAATCGACTTAAAATTATATTTTCGAATAAGGACATACAAAGATTCTTCCAAACGAAAAATGATGTAAAAAGAAGAATTCCAATTTTGTATTCGTAATACTAATACACAAAAAAGAATTTAAACTCAATTGAATTTTACCAACCGCAAAATTCTAATTAACAATTCAAGAGAGTGACTTTGTTATTATTCTCCTTTTTTTTTAATTTTTATTATGATATTGTCTTTTTCCTAGGGTTAGAGGGGTGGTGGGGAGATTGCGACTTTTTTAAAAATAAAAAATAAAAAGAAAAAAGAGAGTGTGACATTATAAGCCATGCGAGCAATAATTGCTCTAACTTATCAATATTTTACAAAGTCAAAAGATCACGCCTACGGAACAATGTCCTCCTAACTCTTTTTTGTAGCTTGGACCATTGAATCGATAAGTCATTTTCAAAATTAATTTCTAGTTTTATTTAATTTATTTATCTTCTCGTTTAAAAAAGTACTATATGCAAATACGAGACTCAAATTTTCATTAGAAAAAATAAATTAATTAAACCTCACTTTCTAGGGGGGCACGAGGATATTGAATTGCAAGCCATAATGGAAACATTTTATCAATTCCAATATAGAAAATAAATAAAAAATGAGTAATTTTAATTCGAGACTCATTATTTGGAATAGTCCGACGGACAACGGCGCATGATTATAACATTATCAGTCATCATTTTCATTAACTAAAATTATTATTATATATATTTTATATTAAAATAATAAAATACGAGATGAAATATTAATTAAATCATTATTTAGCATTTATCTACATATATTTATTAGAGTTTATTGTAAATAACACAAGCAACAAAAAAAGTTTAAATCACTGAAAAGGATGGATTCGACCGGACAATATTTTTGAAGTCTCCGGGCCAAGTCCCGAATTTTATTTTTTTTTTCATAAATTACAAAAATAAATTAACATCAATCACCGGCAAATGTAAAAACAATTTTCTACTGATTTTTGGAAAATCGATCGCCTGTCGAGACCGCCTAAGTACATTTTTTTACATCATGAAATAACAACAATCAATATATTAATGACAAAAATCAATAAAATTTTACTCTACTCCAATATTTATTATTTTTATTATCACTACATTGAAAGAAAATTGTATAATTAATTTAGAAGTTGACTCTTAAGAGTACTCCTATCAGTCAACTCTTTCATAAACTATATTTTTCTTCCAAACTGTTATTTATTGTGCAAGCTAGTAGATCCTAAGTTTGTCCTACTTTGCTGTCAAAAAAAAAAGTTTGTGCTACTTAAGTCAACTGTCAACTTTTCCTAATTTTATCCCTTAATCTTGTTTTGAATGTAATTAGGACACAATCTTCTGCTAAGTACTAACAGATTAGTAGGTGGACTGCTTTTAACTTTTGACCAGCATATACTTTTTCAAGATTCTTTATTCAATATAATTTTCCCATCCCATTCTGGCCTTCATATCGTTTGCTTTTCTTGTCGAATAAGTTGTTTTTAAGACTTCAAACGAAAGTTGACATATCTCTCCTTTTAAAAATTACTTTATCATTTCAAATACTAATAAAATTTCGCTTACACTAAACATTTCAAAAAATAATTGTAATTCAAATGAGACCAAGGGAGAAATATGATGTTATACAATAAAATTGCACAACAAAGTGTGTTATATTGTACTGATTAATCAAATCCACTTGCACATACGATGTTTTACTTTCAAAAGACAAATTTTTTCTTAACATGAATTTATATGATTTTTTTTAAGTATCATTATATATATATATATATATATATATCATTGTCTAAAAATTAATTATATGTGAACTCGATTCAAAAGAAAGCATTCAATCCAAAAGAGTGAGTAGTCTAATGCCAAGATATTAAAAGACCGCATACCCATAAACAGATTTTAGAAGCGTGCAATTATTTCAAACAGAAGCATGCAACTATACTTCCATATTAATAGTTGCACTTTTTTGTGTAAATAAATCGCACTTTTAACATATAATGTTTCGCACATTTCTAAATGTCTTATAATCTACAGATGTTAATCGAATTAAGATACAAATCAAAAATTTTATTCAACTTTTCTTTCTATTTTTTTTTCAAATGTCGTTTTGTCTTATCTAATTATGTCATCACACTAAATGGAATATATATCTTGATAAAATTTCACTTTTTTAATTGCCATATATTCCCATTAAAAGAGCATATGATTGAATTTATATTTTTTACAAACGATTCTTGCGTGAGATGACGGGCTCATTCTTATTTTATGGTTAGTTTAAGAGGTATACGCATTTCAAATAAAAACGATTTTTTTTTAAAACATCTCAATTCTCAAATGACTACTACATCATATATGAGTTCGATCTTTGAAACCACGAGCAATAAAAACGTGCAATGATTTGATAAGTCAATAATTCTAGACAATTGACGTGCAATAATTGATAAATAATTTGATAAGTCAATAATGATATTGTTTTTCCATATTTGAAATACGGCGTTTAAAACTAACATACACTATAATCAAAATAAAGAATGGCAATGGCTGTAATCTGTAGTCAACGACGTTCAATTAAAAATGAGCAATTATTGAAGTTAGAAAATACAAACAAAAATATTATTTAGCTAGCATTGTTCAATGAATGATGAATCAATTCTCTTCCCTATGAAATCTTTTCCTTTTAATATCCATTAAAAAAAACAGAGAATTTGATGAATTTTTTAAATTTAATCTATTAAAATATTACAAAAAATATCAAACAAAAATGAAAATTAAAATCGAACAAAAAATGACTTAATCACGTTTTTGTTGATCATCGATGAATGTCATTTTTAAGTATATGTATAAAATTAAAATACTCAGAAAACAATTTATTTGAAGAGAGGAGTATTTTAATTGGAGTTGATCTCCTCATGCAAATTGGTCACCGAATGAATTTAATTTTAATGTGGATGAACTATGCACTCCAAACTCTAACCCCTAAACAATGAACCATTCGGACCGGACGAACCATGAACCACTTGGGCCGAGTGAACCATGAACTACTCTACGCGGGCCAGTCCGGCTTAAAAAAAAAAAACTAAAACCGAAATTAAAGTTAAAAAGAAAACTAAAATTAATTTTTTTTTTTTATAAAAGAACTCCTAAAATTAAATTGCACCAATTTTATTGATGCATGTGGTACACAAGAGATTCTTGTCTTTTAATTGATAAGATGTCAAAGGCATAATATCAATTAGAACTAAATTATAATTAATTGGTTAATATTAATGATTTTAATTGCTTAATATTATTTGTTATAATTAAACAATTGTATCGATCAACTAATGTATACGAGACTTTGCTCTTGAAATTTTGATTGAAATGAATAGTCCCACCCATAAGGGCAGACTGGCCAGTCCAATCTTTTTTTCACATAAAAAATATGAAAGTAGTTAAAATAATGATTTCTTATTTAAAAAAAAAGACTGATTCTAGCTATTTATATATAATTTGGTTAAAAACAAGACTATCCCATCAGTTTTTAATTTTAAGTAGATGAAACTTACTTTTCTACAAATTAGATTGAGCTACATTAACTATATATGCATTGTCTAACATTTTTCAATGTCAATTTCAGCCCTTTACATTTTTAACAAAAAAGTTGGGCCTCTGGGCAATCTATTTATATACATTTGCGTACTAAGCCCATGATTTGTGATTATAAATCGCTGTTTAACTATTATCTATTGATTCCATTATTCATCACAAAATTAATATACCACATAATAATAATAATAATGCAACACTCACATGGAAAAGATGGATTCCTTGTCCATTATTAAATCCTCAGAAATTACAACCATTCATTTATAATAATCCCTATGAATTCTATTTATTCGAGTTGCTAGAAATAATTGCTCAACGTATGATGTCCTCAAATATGCTGTTCAATTAAAGAAAAAGGCTCGAAAAATATTTGGGTTAATTACTAAGAGGCACATTTGGCCAGGATGGCATTTATTTTATTGTCAAACAAAAATATAATTTAAACATTAACGATTTAACACTTTAGATATAAAATGGGTATTGATTTATATTATTGTCTTGCCTTACGATATGTATGCATAATTTTATAGAGTTTTTTTTTTTAAAAGAATCGCCCTTCACATAAATTTTATTACAAATTCAATGATGACTTAATTAAAGTGCTATTATATATGTACATAATTAATATAATTTGTAGATGCATTACTATGGCATCTAACCAGATACAAGTGATAACTGGTGAAGGTGTGACTCATGCTGCTGCTTTTCTTTTCTCCTTTTTTTCATTTTTTTTTTTATTTCAATATTTATATTTTTTTGATTTTTTTTTCATTTTTTATTTCTAAAGTATCCATATATTATTTTTAAGAAAATACATGGGTTAGAGTGAGTGGATTGGGTGGCATGAATGAACAAAGCCATATTTTTAAGAGAATCTTTGTTTGGTCATAGTACTAATTCTTCCGTCTAATTTTGATTTTTTCATTTTCAAAAAAATAATCGCTCTTTATTTTATTTGATCATTTCCAAAAAAGAAAAATAATGAACTTTCAATACTATTACTATTATTTTCTTCACCAAATCTACTTTACACCATTTAATAATATTATTTCTCTCAACCAAACTCACTTTATCAACTTTACACCATTAAATACTATTATTTCCCACTTTTTTCTTAATCTTCATGTTCACATTATTTGACCAATCAAAAATTAAAACGGAGATAATATTTAATAGGTATTTTTGAAGGAAGCAAATATGTGACAATAGAAAATTTTTTGTTTAAAAAGGAAATTATTTATAATCGGGTGGATTTTTTCGTGAAATTATACTTTCAATATTAATTTTTAATTTTTTTTTTTTTTCCACTATTTTAAAAGTCGGAATTTCTTGTGTTTTGGATCCATGTTTTTAATTTGGTTCCACTATTTTAATACTCTTATTTTATCTTAATGTTTTATAAGTATGAAAAATATTAATACATATATATATTTTCATTTAGATACGAGACAATATTTTATCAGAATAACATCAAACAAGCAAAAGTCATATTATGTTTTCATTTCACCACTTTTTGTCTTGACCTGTGTACTTTTTGTTGATGAAAGTACAATCTGTTTTAGTGCAATCCAGCTTGGATTTTCTATGCAGTAAAAAATAATGTTGTATATTTCTGTGTTTATTTTATTACATCAATGTTGTACTTTTGTTGATAAAGGGACAATTTGTTTTAGTGGCAATCCAACTCGATTCTACATTGTAAAAAATATAAAAATAAAATACGAAATCATACATTAATTTACATTTATAATAAAAAATTTAGACAAATACTTATACATACTAATTGCACCATATAATTAGACAAGTATATATTTTTAATATTAGCTGATCAATATTTTCAATTAACATTATTAATTATTTGACAATATTTTGATGCATTAAAAGGTATTATGCAACTCCAATGAAATTTTAAACATAAATAGTTTTACATAAAATGCAATTTTTTTTGAACAACCAATAAAATTATATTAAGTAAAAATATGAAGTACAAGACTACGCCTACAAATTAAAATAATAGAGTAATTGTGACTCCAATTATAAAAATCATCAAAGTAAAGTCTATCTTTCGTCTATCAAATTCACTAGAGACCCAGTAAAAAAAATAAAATCACTAGAGACTAAGAAATCGAAACTATGAATCTATTCGGTAATTTTTAGCAATTTCAAGAAAGGAATGTTACTTTCTATTTGTTCTTCGCCATGATCCAAGATCATGTTTTCACTTCGATCTCCTTTGTTTTTGTTCTCCGGGTTTAATATTTTAAAAAACCTGCTCATTTTTACCTATTCGCCACCACCCTTTGTCTTTCCCTTTGCAAACTTCCCCCATTTTTACCTAAGGAATTTTACTCTTGAGCTCACAACCCCCCAGAGGAAATCCCCACAATATTCACTAAGGCTAGAGTTGATTTAGGGAATCTATACAAGGAAAGATAATAAATAGGATCTAAAAGAGGACTGGATTGATCAAAGTTACCCGCCAACGAATCTAAATGTGTTTGTCGCCCACTTCAACAATCTCAGACGAATTTTTTCTACAAGTTTGTTTTTTAACTTAAACATGTTTTTTAAATAGAAAACTAAAATTTCATTTTGGAGTATGAAATCTGTATTTTAAAATTTTAGATTATATATCGTCCTAGTACGTCACTTAAGCTAAGCATAGTCCAAAATCGCCATATGTAGAGTTGGTCCAACACCTAAAATGTCTAATATATATATTTTTTTTGCCATCAAATTTCGTATAATAAATAAATGAAAATATTATTACTAATTTGAGGACAAGTTTATTATTAAACCTGTAAAATGAGAGGTTTAATAATTGTTTTAAAATTCAATAAAACAAAAATAGTAGAATATAGGTTCCATCAACCCACAAATATCCCATACAATGCATGGATGAAGTAAATCAACTCTTCTAAAAATAAAATGTCTAGAAAAACTACAAAATTTTAATATATATAAAAATTGAAGACTTCGTTTAATGGGGCTTACAAAGAAGACAATTCTACACAAAGTTCTCAATATCGACATGGCTACAGTTAAACACTTAAAAATACTTTCAAAGACTTATTTTCAAAATATAAGTTTTCAAAAATAACTTTCTAGTTCGTTTTAAATAAGCTTCAAAACACGCTACGCTAGATTAATAATTCCAATTTTTTTAATGAAATGGAAAAAATGTTTAATTAATTGAACAAACACTTGTGTGTGTATTTCAGCACATTTTAATTCAAAACGTATTTTTTAAACGCTAGTAATTTATTTTTAAAAACGCTCAATTTATTTACGCCAAAACATCAACTCATTAACAGTAAAAAAATTGCACTTTTCAAGGTACATATATGTTGAACATTTCATAAAATTTTAATGAAATTGTGGATACTTTACTTAAATACGATTAAATATGATTTAATTGTATTATACTATTCGAATAAAAATAATTTCGATTTTATAAAATGAAATTCGCGATAGTCACAAGATTTAATCAACAGCGAAAGAATATTCTATCTGAATATTCTATCTGATTCCCTTCATGCCGCGTCCAATTAACCCACCAACCGACGTCGCAATGGAAAATCCCCAAAACAGATTACACACCGTAGCAATAGAAAATGAATTTTAATTTTTTTCCACGTGGAACCCAAAAAAAAGGAACACAAATTCATTTCAATTTTATAATTTTTTTCGCCTATAAATAATCGCCTCTGCTTCAGCTTTGGATCACTAAACACTTCTGTTTTTTCTCTCTCTGATCCCTCTTCATCAAGAATCTCAGTGACCCAGATTCAGGTAATCACACCATAATCACCATTTGATAATGCCTTATGTTTGCAATCAGGGCTTGCATGAACGAAAACTCTGCTTTTGTGAAATATTCTGTTTTGGGTCGTTGTCAGATTTTTTAATGCTTTTTGGTGGAAAATTGCAAAATTAAAGGGTCCCTTTTTGCAGGGAGTTGTCCTATTTGGGATTGTGAAAGTGGAGTTGAATGGCGACAAGAAATATAGAGAAGATGGCACCAATTGATGCCTCAGTTGAGGCTTTTATGCCTGGAAAAGTTTCAGATGATGATAAACTGGTTGAGTATGATGCTCCTGCTTTTTGGATCGGTTTCTTGATATTCTTCAGGATTTGCACGGTGAAGATCTTAGGGAAACTGTGAGTGTTTTTATGTTTTTGTTTTGGGGATTGAGATTTAGGATTTGAGTTTGTTGTGCTTGAATTGAGTGTTGATTTGATTATTATGATCATATGGGGTTGAAGTTTTGATCTTGATAGTGTGATTCATTTAGTGTAGCATCGAAGATATCGAAATATGATTCTGATTTTTGTTTGGAAGTAAAGATTGATTTTTTTTTGTTAGTTTTAAAGAGTGAGCTTGTTACAGATTTAGTTATTCATGTTAGTTATTTGTGGTTCAGTTTTTTTGACATTTTTCGCTCTATTGAAGGTTTGCCTTAGTCCTTGCGGTTCTGGTTGAATTTTAAATGAGATTTGGAAAAGTTGTTGTTTTTATGTTAGTAGATGATCATGATGATAATAATAACCAATTGAAACCTCGGTAGCTATTTTCGCGGAAATTCGTGACGATTATTTGATTGTTGTAGCAAAATTGATCTTATAACAATGGTTTTATTTAAGATTCGCAATTCTGTATTGTAGGTGCAAGAGTGTTACGAGCCTTCCGGAGTATGAGAGCAAACACGATCCGAAAGAAGAGCTCGGAAATGTGTTGACAAGTTTGATCCGGGTAGATTCGATTTGTTACAACAGCTTTCTCCAATATGTTAACCTGGCAAAATTTGGCTGAGGAGGTTCTAGATTGCTTATCAAGGCTGAGGAACAAGAAGAAGAAGGAGATTATACGGACGAGAGCAACGCAACTACTGAGTCCGGCATAGAAGAGACTTGAAGAGGCTCGTCGGGCGATTTGAAGAAGTCCCTACAGGAGGTTTTCGATGCCTTGAAGAATCAGGACTCTCGATCCGGCTTACAGCACATCCTACTCAGTCTGTACGTAAGATCGTTGTTTCCAGAAGCACGGAATATCTGCTTATACCGACCACATTTTGTATGTATACTTGTGGTCAAATGGGTAACACTCTCAGGATAACTTGTACGCAAGCGAACACATACTTTCAGTGAAAATAATCTAATACTAACAGAGACTAAAACTTTTTAAAGAAAACAATTCAATACCTGACCAGTACACTTTTATTTGACGCATTTGAAAAGTCCTGTACGAGACCATTCTCTGCGTGAAACGTGATAGTTTTGAATTTTTATTATCACAAAAACCTGTAAAGTATCACTTGTACGAGTTTTTGAGTTTTAAATTTGGTTAATTCTTTGAAAAAAACTCTATTATATTATGAACTGGCGATCAGGATTCGAATCATAGCTCTCATAATATAAAAAGACATTGCTTTTCCGATGATTAAAATAAGAGCTTGATGAGATGGTAGAGGGAGGTAAATTATCAGTTTATTAGCCTAAATTAATTTTTCAGTGTCTATAATCATATTATATAAGAATTTAGACTGTTAATTTATGATTTATTCTTGTATACTAGCAGATCTGAGCTGTTAACTGATGAAACTGGAGGATCGACTTGCCCTCAAGAGAGATGAGGCAGGATGAGTTATTTTCACGAAACACCTGGAAAGGTGTGTCCTCAAGTTTCTGCGTCAGAAGTGGATACGGCACTTAAACATATTGGAATTAATCTAGGCTTAGATTCGTATAATGCTCCTCTAATCCAATTGATGGTGGATCAGATGACTTTATTTTATCATTTTACTGTCTATATAAATAAAAAAGGCAACTTTATTGAATCATATTTGAGACATCTATTTGCAGGAAACTAAGTGGTAACTCCTGAAGTGACTAGAGATGTAAGCATATCCTAATGATATTGCTAACCTATACTTATTCCCAAATAGAGGATCTTATGTTTGATAGTACTCTTTTCATTTCTTTTGTAATGCTGCTCTTTCTACTATGCTTTCCTTGCTAATACCGACTCTCTGCAGATGTCCATGTATAAATCTATTTGAAGCCAGGTCCGAGCTGAGGAACTCCACAAGTCTTTCTAGGAGAGATGGAAGTATTTCCAGGTAACCTTGTTATTAGTTAAACCTAGTTACAATCGACAAACTTGTTAACTTTCTTTTCATTACCAGCTTTCTATCAGTTTTTTTCTAACATTGACTGCTTTTATCCCATATCGGTTGATATTCTAAATGTTTTGATTATTTCACCAACGTTGAGCAGGTTCTGGTTCTCATTTAATCATTTTTATTTTATAATTTGGAAAATGTGTTTAAACAAAATGATATGGATCCTCCTAGTTAAATAAAGCTGTAATGTGGGTTTTAGTCCCGGTTAACTTTATTTTGTTTCAATTGGGTCATTTCAATTGAAAATAATCTTGTAACTTTTTATTTTTTGACATTTATTCGACACTAACCGATGTTTCAATTTCATGCGCCAGTTACCGGACTAATATATCTAACAATTGAATGTTAATG